>OX393552.1:87171339-87556339 GCA_947650365.1 Chamaelirium japonicum | reverse complement strand
ATATTGCTTCTGGCATCGGCTTTGGCTTTGCTTTGGTGTAGCTTTGGCTTTTTCTTTGCTTTGGCGCTTGTGCTTGAATATAGATGGAGAGGCTTATGGTGATTTAGTTCTTTCGGATTTTGCATCGTATAAGCTAGAACGTGCGTTGCTTTTGCTTATGATCGTCGTAGCTCATCGGCTTTGGCACGTGCGTTGCTTTGGCACGGGCTTTACCTTACTTTGCTTCAGCTTCTTGCTTCAGCATCGGCTTTTGCTTTGGCTTGATCTTCTCCTCGAACAATGATGACAATGTCTCTATGACTTCTTTATTCTTTTGGTTTTCTCCTTTTGGGGATGGAACTTTACCAGTGACGGTTATAGCATCGACTTTGTATGTCTTCTTCTCCAGGCTTTTTTGGTGTGATTAGAGTCGAAGTCATCCTTTGAAGACGGAGGGTATAACACCGATCTTCGTGTGACGGTTATAGCGTCGGCTTTTTTTAGTGATAATATAGCGTCGACTTTTGTTGATAAAGATAGCGAGTATAGCATCGATCTCCGTGTAACAGTTGTATCAGGTTTTTATTGATAAAGATACCCGGTATAGCACCGATCTTCGTGCGACAGTTGAAGCGTCATTTTTTATTGAAAACGATGGGGTGGAGCCGGCTTCGATCTTCTTCTTCAGGCTTCTTTTGCGTGATCGGAGTTGAAGATGGTTGGAGATAATGGGGTGATGCCCACATTGGGCCGTTTTTTTCTTCATACAAGGAGGTGAAACCTTAATCTTCTTGTGCAAGGTCTTCATATTGATGAAAACTTTTGTGGACTAAGCCGTTCCCTAGGGATACGCTTGCCCGTGTCTAATGAAGTCTTCGATCGTCAAGCGTTAGAGCCTACTTTTCTTCAGAGCCTTCACGTTTCTAGCTTCGATCTTTGACCAACCTCTTGATCCTTCCCCCTCACCCTCTATTTATAGACAAAGAGGGGTGGGAGAGATATGAGAAGATTTATTTGAATCCCTTGATTATTTCTCCCATAATTACCTGAGATTCATTCATTTCTTTATTGGGGGGAATCAATCTTTATTTATTTCTTTTTTTGGTGCGGTATTTATGGCTCTATATTGTAATATTTATTTTGATCTTGCATATTTATTCGTTGGCGACCCAAGCTTTTGTCTTGTCCGTCGGATCGAGGAATCGATGTAGATTCACGTTTGTGTAGACTTCTATACAACCTCCCTCCAGCATGACGATTTTACTTTCCTTTTCTTTCTTTTTTTTCTTCTTCCTTTTTCTTTTCTTTTCTTTCTTTCCTTTTCTCGGCTAACTGCACCCTTCCCGATGGAGGGGGGTTGCGGTTCACAAAGGGGGGTTAGGTGGGCCCCACTTGTGGATGGGCCCATCCGACTTCTTTTCGGTTTGGGGTGGGCCTGGTGGGTACCACTCGCATGGTGCGGGCCCATTCGGGCCTCGGGTTCGTGTGTGCGGTCCGGGCATTTGCACAGGTAATTCTCTGTCTACAGCATCATTTGACAGAGACTTGAAATGATTAGCCAACATGGGTTGAAATTGGATTCAATAAAGTACATTTTTGGTGTATCTTATAGAAATTTTTTGAAGCATCTAGCAACTTTATGTGGGATTAAAGCTACCCCGGGTAAGATAAAAGTTTTGTTGAACATGCCTTTATCCAGAATTCCAAAAGAAGTTATGAGGTGTGAGTTTGTGGGATATACACAACACTAAGTGTAGGATACATAGATTTGGTTGACTAATAAAAACTTTAAAAAAGTAACCTAAATATGTTCAAGGAAACTTAATGACACATACTCTAGGATAAACGGGATGAATCAAGTCTTATTGTCACTAAGTAATGAACCATGTGTACACAATTATCCTTGGAGGACATATCCAATGTATTTTTTTTGAGAAAGACATCCAATGTATTAAAAGCATAGAAGCATAAAAGCAGAAGGTTGGATATGCATATGTGTTCAACATGTTATGTATTGTTTGCAAAAAATAATAAATACCAAAACAAAAAGACATGCTAAAAGACGCTCAATGAAACAAAGTAAAACTCAAGTATGCAAATTGTATTTACAATACAGTACATGTAGGCAATTGCACACATTCAAGCATATTGAAATGCATGCAAGCATGTATGTTGGCTATAAGCCAACAAGTCCTTCCTCACCTACATCTGATTTGCTTTTACCCATGATATGTTCCTCATGGATGAAGGATGGACAGCACTCATCTTAGTTAGCGGTTGTGTAACAGAGTAATGGTTTGTAGAAAAAAATATATCAAACTCATATTGGAGAAAATCCAACCAGATAATTATCACATAGTTATATATATTTACATAATAACATAGCAAATAAGACAATGCATATATTATTCACCATACAAATGAATATCATACATAATAACAACAAACTCAGTAACTCTCAAAACCAAAATGAGCTACGAGGCTCTTGAAAATTAATCACTATACTGATCAAAGTACTCTGTTTTCCGCGCCGCCCTTTGCTCCCCGCTTAACCTAGCCAAACAAAACTACTCCCATGGCAATGGTGCCCATGGATAAGAGGGTCATCTGATATGTACTAATGTATCAGTGATAATCTTCATCTGACACTTCTGAAAGTATCCCAGTTCTCAGGTAAAACTGCTCAAGGTCAACTGCCACCGGAACAAGCTCTGCGAATGGGGCAAGCTCTGTAACTGCGTACCCGCCACTTTATGATTCGTTTCCATATGTGTCGCTACCGGGATACGGGCATGGATATCCATATGACAGGGACAATTCATACTCCGCTGCATTGCTCAATCGTTCATTAATGCTCATACCTTCGAATGTTGAGGATTAACTATCCCCAGTATTGCTATCTGTGGATTGTGTATCGCTAGAATCATATGAAGCATCCACTGAGTCTTCCACCAGTTCCACGTCGGGTAGTTCATGTCGCTTGACCTGTGTGGTCGATATCCTGTGTGGCATGATCCATCTGGTCTGCTGTGAAAGAACTCAAAGGTTGCTGCTCTCCATAATCTCCATAAGTCCCTTCTATATAACCATCGTCACCTCTACCTTCGTCGTCGTCGCCACCATCATCATCTGGGCCGCTGCTCCAATTATCCTCACTAACCTCAATGCTCCTTTGGCTGAAGGGTACTTTTGACTGACTTGGCCCATCCCCTAAAGACATGAACATGTCCACACTCACACCCATCCCGCAGCAATCCTCGCATTGGGCGTACCTTTTGGCTCATCCAAAATGGGTTGATCGGTTTCTTTAATCCACTCAAAAAGTGGCTTTTCATCATCAGGTTCCTCCATGAATATACTGGTTAGGTCAATTAGATCAGTCCCCTCTTTGTCCGCTCTCTCATTCAAATGCTTCATCCTCAAACGCATGTTGTAGTGGGCATATACTAGCTTCTCCAAGTTTCAGTGTGTATGCCGGTTCCGCTGTTTGGAATGTACTAGTGTGAATGTGCTCCAGTTCCTCTCACATAAGGATGACGATGTTATTTGTGATAGCAACCTGACCGACACCTTCTGAAGCTTTGGCACATCAGTGCCATACAGAACCCACCACTCACCTGGAGCCGTGGTCTGTCTATACACCACAGCAGCAACACGCCCAAAAGAACCCAACACATCCCTGAAGTACTTGATCTATTATGTAAAGAGTTGACTTATTGTTAAACCCTAAAACCAATAACATTTTACGAGTACTGAAATATATCAAATCCTCTTTGATACATACTGGCCTCTTAGAATATAGCGGCTTGTGAATTCGCTGATGGCTCCGGCTTCTCAATAACCTTTGTAGGGCTGTAATGAGTTCATTATGTAGCCCAATTCATTTTTATAATAAAATTTTGGATTCAGGTAGTAAGATTCAATAAATAATTTACCTCTATTAGTGTATAATAAAGGTCATCGACGATAACTAATGGGAGGAGATAATAAAATAAGCTTACCAGCATGGGTTAGGGAGTGCAACAACATCTTCTCCCATTTGTTGTCGACTATCTTTATGATATTCTTGTAACTTCTAGAAGCTGCTGCTCGAATAGTCTCCTTCTTAAATCTTTGAGATTGATAAATATAGCCCATAGTGTACTTCTTATCACCATACACCATGCGGAGCACCTTCACAATGGGATCCATCATGTCCACTACCTTCTTGCAATCATCCTAGAACATATGGTCACTAATGGTACTCTTGGCAGTTTTCCTAACTGCAGTGTTGCTCTCAATATTGTGAAACCATTCCGGATTAGAGAAGTGCTCTTAACCCGGGCATCTTACTAATCATGGATTGAAGAGCAATGTAGTTTGAGGCAAATCTGGTTAGTCTAGGACGTACCAGATCTCCACCATAATGTTCCCTCATCAAATTAAGGGTATACCCATGATTGTAGATACAAGTAGTGTCTACAATCGCCCGTGTAACCATGTTCATGATCATTTTGGTCTTGCCGATATCCTTGAGTATAAAATCGATGCAGTGTGCTACGCATGGTGTCCAAAAGATCCTAAACTTCTTACTTTCCATGATGTGCTCCCCGGCTTTTTTATAGTTGGAGCCATTGTCCGTGACAATCTGGATAACATTCTCGTGCCCCGCCTCCTCTATAACCTTGACCAGATTCTTATATATGAACTTGGTGCTCTTTATATCTGCTAAGGCATCGATGTTTTTCAAGAAAAACGTCCTCCCGCCATAATTTACTAGGAAATTAATGGTCGTCCATCTAGTAGGACAAGTCCAACCATCACACATAATTGTCACCCCATATTGTGACCAGTCTATTTTTCATCCCCGCTATGTACTGGTCAAGCTCCACTTTCTCTCCATCCAAATATTTATACATAATATCATTTAAAGACGGCCCCTGTACTTTCGTACCCGCCTTACCCCACTCATCAATTATGTATTGGAAGTATACGCTACTGGCCACATTGATTGGTATGCTGTTATAATAGAAAAACTTAGCACATGCCTTGCTAACTTTTTCTCTCATATTACCCCAAAGATGCTTCAGCTATCTCTGTTTACAATCTCGGGTTTGATAAGCAGCAGGATTCATAGACACGAGTCTCCCTCATGCTAGATGTGTGTGTTGGTGTTGGTGGTGTATGGCCCATGTCACCACCACCAATCGCCATAATACCTTGAGATCCCAGACCTCCTTTGACTTCCCCCACTGCCAATTCCGCTGATACCAATAGATTGTTGCCTGTGCCTACCGCTCCTCTAAAATTCAACATTTTGTATCTTCTCCCCCTCACTCCGTATCAAGTCTCGTATAGCCTTCTGTGCGGAGGAGGAAGAATCCTACCTCTCGATCTGCTCTACGTACTCTAGCCCTTGAGAGTGCAAATATTTCTCCTCGAGAGGAGTCCTTGGAAGATTCACTTTTTCAGCATGAGGAAAATTTTGGAGTGGGCTTCGATTCTCTTCCCCAATCGGTGGCTTCTGAGGACAATCCTGATCCGTTTGCGGAATTCAGGGAGGGTAAGCTACCTCCTCACCTTGCTAACTGTCCTTCTATTCTTACGGTGTCCAACCCTGCTTCTACGGTTGGTGCATCTCACGCTAAGGAGTCTTGGCCAAAGGGTGCTTCTGATAGAGTCACTAGGAGTAACGGTGCTGGTTAATGCGGCTCTTCTACTTGTAGCAAATATAGATTGTGTGCGATAGTGTAGCAGATATTGTTTGGTTTGTGTGCTCACTGTTGAGCGTGCGTGTGCTCACTTGTTGGAGCCTTGTTTCTTTTTGCTTGATCGTCCAGAGTTAAGCCGTGATTTGTAATTCCCCTTTTTGATTTTTTAATAAATTATTTACCTTTTTTAAAAAAAGTCTTGTTTAGCCTTCCTATATTGTGCCCTCTTAAATTTTGTATTTTGGTCCAATGGGTACTCGAAATCGTCAGCTGACTCATTTATTTCGACAGCTGGACGTATGTTCTTCCAGCACTGCTTCAGCAAGTTGCTGAATCTTCTTCTTTTTTTGATGCTTAGAATCACTCAACACCTTTCATATGTTCCAATAGAGATAAAATAATCTCTTTCGGGACCGATGGACATGCCCTGATGTCATTGTATCCACCAACGATGTGTTGTTTTAATCGTGAAACACCTCCACTATTAATCTTCTTGCCACAATAATTACACTGTGACTTCTACTTCGACGCGTCTATATGGAACCCGTGTTGCCAGTCCAGATCAGCCAATCCAGTATCCAAGGAGAACTGTGCAACTATCTATGAAATCACACCCCATATTACAATGGTTATGTCTTACTATGAGTGAATGGTTTTGTGTAATTAGATTTTTTACTAGATTAGACTTTAGATGTTCAATTAAATTTTATAAAGCGTGACAGCCAAATCAGCTCGAGGTAGGAGGTAGAGCACTTAGCTCACAAGACCAGGTTACATTGGGTAATTTAATACTGGATTGACAAGCTTTTATAAGACACCATCACTCAATAGAGTAATTACTGAAAATTTAGTCACAATTTAGCCATCTATGAAAGACACTGTGGGGGAAGTTTCCATCCCATCTTGATCAGAGACCTTACCCCATAATTCTTAATTGGATTATATGGTTTGTAGAGTTAGAAAGATTAAAGAGTAGATAGAGAGAAAGAAGACACATAGAGTTGTTGTCGAAGTTCGGTCATACGACCTACGTCTCCGGGCGAGAGGTGTCACATAGTTTCCACTATAATGAATATAAAGATGGGGAGTGTTCTCTCGACAGGTCAAGAGAAGTTTTTTATAGTGGGGTTGCACGGAGCAACTAGAAGAGAACAAGAAGGAGAGAAGTAAGCTCTAGCTCTGGCTTTGGGATCTTCTCTTCCTCTGATTGAATGACCAACAACCTCTCCTCCTAATGCCAAAGGGGTCCTATTATAGCTGAGGCACATGCTCGATATAGTAGTGATGACGTGGTGATGCTGAGGTGGTGATGATCCTGGGCCTGGTCTTGCCTACTTGGGCCACTGCGCGGGCCCATGTGGGTCTGGTTCGGTCCGGTACAATTTTTGCACCCATAGTTATCCCCTCCCAATTGGGTCAAGGTTCTGTGGGTCGGCAGGGATATCCAGGTGCAAAGTAGCTCATGCTGCATGGTGTGACTCGAGCTCGGGTCATCCTTGGTGCTGCGGGGTCGATGGGCTCGAGCTGGCGGAGCGGTTAGTTCAATCGCGGGTCGAGGCGATAGACTTCCCGAACTTATTTTTTTTGGGTGAATCCTAATATGCTCCGGTGCGCCAAGCTTCTTGATGTGCGTTACAGACTTAGTTTATCTAGGCGAATCCTAACATGCTTCGGTGTGCCAAGTTTCGGGTTGCACGTTCCAGACTTAGTTTTTCTGGATGAATCCTAACATGTTGGAATTTAATCCGGGTCAGAGGCTCGCAGCGGAAGCGATTTGGCGATCGAAAGACCGTTCATGGTGCACGTTACACTATTTAATTTTCATAGAAACTAATCTACATATGTGTGCATGTGTATGCACGAGAATCGAAAACCCCTAACGGCAATCTAGCGTAATGATTAACTAGCATGCATGCAAATCATAATGCTCGCTAGATCTACATGTTAGATTACACATACCTTTCGTACGGATCTTTTAACCGCGGAGAATTGTCTTCTTTGTCGATGGAGACGGAAGATCGTTCGCGAAGATGCCGATGGTACGAATAGAGATGTTGCCTTCTTGTTCACCCGATCTCACACGATGCACGGAACGTCGCTCTCGGATCTCTGAGTGCCTCCGAAGAACGACCCTTCTCCTTCTTCAGAACTCCACGCGAGGAAGACGAAGTAGCAAGCGGGAAACGGGAGAGAACTAGAGAGATGATAGGAGGGGGGGTTCGGATTTTCTAGCACATGGGGCCGGCGCCCCATAGGTCCTTTTATAGGGCCGGCCAACCCCCTTGGATAAGGATCCAAGGGGATAATGACCCCCTCTCATTATCTCTCCATTATCTCCTTTTTATCTCTCTGCGTATTTATCCGTTTTCCCACTTTTTAGGGCTCGACTTTATCCGTTTTTATCGCCCCATCCCTATCTATATGGCCGGCCCTATAGATGAGGGATTCTTATCCCTACATCATAGGGCCGGCCCTAGCAAGGTGCCTCACTACTAGGGTCGGCCAACAGTGAGGTCCGGTAGAGTGAGGTTTTTACCAAAACGCCCCGACGCCTCATTTTGACCATTTCTAGCGTGCGATACCTAGCGGCCACTTCCTAAGTGATCTTTACTAGTTACCTACTATTAACTGAGGCCACCGGAGGGTGCCTATAGCAAATTTAACTAGTCAACTCGCAACATACCCCGGTGCATCGCACCTATGCAGCGAAGTTCACTTATGGCTAAGGATTACTACATGCGACTCTGCACTAGTCTCGGGCTCAACCCTTAGTACTCGTATGTAGTTACGCATCTACCGTGCTCTAGTGCCAAGCACACACGGAGCGTATACTTCTTTCTTCCTCCTAATGCTTATGGTGTTCCGAGGAGACGGTTCAAGAACCGTACATAATGTTGATAAGGTGGAACCATCAGGGACCGGGGTTCATGGCTTCTAACTCAAGCTCGATCGACACACTACCCGAGTGTACCATCGATCCTCTGAGCTCGAGTTAACCTGCGTAGCCACCCAGAGTGCGACGCAGGCTGCACTCCAATTCACCCAGACTTACTATGTTCTCCATCATACCCCTGCTCTCCGCTTAGTAGTGGTAAACCTGTTGTCCCTCCACTTGATGCCATGATTCACTTCGAGCGGTGAAGACTACCGTCAGACTCGAATGATCATATGACTTGGTTCCTTCCAGGTTGACCTATACATCGTACTTCTGATTACCCCGTCGAGTAATCGAACCCGGTCAACAGTCAAACTGATGACCACCAGGCCTGGGTTTGGTACAGTGTAAGTCATACCAAGGAACGCACCTCCCATCAGGGGTGTAGATGGCCTGCAGGAGTGACACGCTAATGCAACGCCAGCCGGGTAACCCAGTACACCGTGGTTTTGGATCACTGCATATGGACCCTCACACATTGGTGCGCCAAAGCACCACGCAACTGGTTAGTCCATCAGTCGTGGTTCCTCAGGGTTTAGGACCGTTTTACCCTAAGCAGAAACACGGCTTAGTGTACCAGTGTCTGCTCACTGATCTGTACACCGTATTAGTTCTGTTCAGCCACAGACACTGTGCCTGGTGATGACCATGGTGAAGACATCCCATGAACTGTCATCGCCAACAGCTTATCATGATGAGGCGACCAACCTGATCATAGCTGCGAACATATTTAGGTTATACGGGACCAATCCACTTAGTCTTCAACTCAGTGGACTACCATATAACCATGGCTCTCTGTTCTCTAAAGAACACGTAACTATGTTACGCACCTATATGCATCTCATATATATTAATAATTATCAATCTTTATTAGACCAAAACTTAAAGTTTTACAAGCTTAGAACACATCAATCCTAACAATCTCCCACTTGGTCTAGCGAAGCAAAACGGTTTTGACTCCCATCGCGTCCACATGTCGCTCGAATGCCTTGGTAGGTATTGCCTTTGTGAAAGGATCAACAACATTATCTGTAGATGCAATCTGTATCACCGCTACTCGCCCTTGCTTTTGAAACTGCCGAACCAAGTGGAACTTGCGCTCAATGTGCTTCCCCTTTTGGTGATGTCTTGGCTCCTTTGCTTGTGCTACCGCCCCACTATTGTCGCAGTAAAGCAGAATAGGTAACTGGGCCTCTGGTACGCACCCCAAATCCGTAAGGAATTTCTTGAGCCATACCGCCTCTTTGGCTGCCTCGCACGCTGCAACGTACTCAGCCTCTGTGGTAGAGTCTGCGATGCATTTCTGCTTCACACTCTGCCAACTAACCGCTGCTCCCCCTAACATAAACACAAAACCTGATGTCGATTTCCTGGATTCCAAATCTGACATAAAGTCAGAATCTGTATATCCAATCGGCGTCAGTTCTTGTCCAGTGTAAACCAACTCATAGTGCCTTGTTCTACGAAGGTACTTGAGTATACACTTCACAGCTGTCCAGTGATCTGGACCCGGATTCGACTGAAACCGACCCATCATTCCTACTGCGAAACAGATATCAGGCCTTGTACAATACATAGCATACATTAGACTACCTAATGCCGAAGCATAAGGTATCTTCTGCATTTCTGCTCTCTCCTCAGGTGTCTTAGGACATTGATCCTTAGACAGTTTTATGCCATGTCTAAATGGCACAAAACCCTTCTTGGAGTTTTGCATGTCAAATCTAGCCATAACCTTATCTATATACGCAGCCTGTGATAGCGAGAGAATCCTGTTCTGGCGATCACGTGTTACCTTGATCCCCAAAACATAACTTGCTTCACCTAGGTCTTTCATATCGAACTGTGTTGACAACCAGACCTTTACCGTTGACAATGTTTCTACATCATTCCCAATGAGTAGAATATCGTCTACGTAAAGTATCAAATATATCACTGTAGTCTTATCACTCCTCTTGTATACACATGGTTCATCCTCGTTTTGAGTAAATCCATATGACTGGATTGCCTGATCAAAACGGATGTTCCAACTTCTAGATGCTTGCTTTAGTCCATAAATGGACTTCTGCAACTTGCAAACTAGATGTTCCTGACCCTCTGACTCAAAACCTGGTGGCTGCATCATATAAATGTCTTCTTCCAAATTCTCGTTAAGGAATGCTGTCTTGACATCCATTTGCCAGATCTCCCAGTCATAATGGGCTGCAATGGATAGGAGGATCCGAATATACTTTATCATAGCTACCGGCGAGAAGGTTTCGTCAAAGTCGATTCCTTCTCTCTGGGTATAACCCTTAGCAACTAATCTAGCTTTATAAGTCTCAATTGATCCATCAGATCCTCTCTTCCTTTTATACACCCACTTACACCCAATAGGTTTAATATTGGATGATGGTGTAACAAGAGTCCAGACAGCGTTATGGGACATTGATGCAATTTCTGCCTCCATAGCCTTTTGCCAGTCAGAGCTGTCAGAAGCTCCCACTGCCTCATCGTAGCTCAGTGGGTCATCCTCTTGACCCTCTGGATCAACCAATAAGGTTTCTCCATAGTATCTGTGAGGAGCTCTGATGTTTCTCCCACTGCGACGAGGTGGTGGTGGTGTTACAGGATTAACAGCTTCTACAGTATCTGGTACATTATTATCTGTAATGTCAGCTCCCACTATGCTTTCGGATGCGCTATCTGAACTAGTACCCAGCAGTTCATCCAGAACTACCTTACTAGTAGGTTTGTGGTCCACAATATAATCCTGTTCTAGGAAATAGGCATTCGTAGAAACGATCACCTTCTTTTCCTCAAGATCATAAAATAGACCACCTTTGGTCTCCTTAGAATACCCTATAAATAAGCATACTCTGGTTTTAGATTCCATCTTTTCCCTCTTATCCCTTCGCACATGTGCAGGGCATCCCCATATTCTGAAATGCTGTAGCAATGGCTTTCGCTTTGACCACAGTTCTCTAGGGGTCTGAGGCACTGACTTAGACGGAACGTGATTCAGAATATAAACTGCTGTTTGTAGGGCATATCCCCAAAAGGTCATTGGTAAACTGGCGTAACTCATCATGCTACGAACCATGTCCAACAAGGTTCGATTCCTTCTCTCGGAAACTCCATTCTGTTTTGGGGTACCTGGAGCAGTTAACTGGGATTTTATTCCATGCTCCACCAAATACCCTAGGAACTCGTCAGATAGGTATTCACCTCCTCGATCAGATCGAAGGTTTTTTATATATTTACCTGTCTGCTTTTCTACTTCAGCCCTGAACTCTTTGAACATGTCAAAGGATTCCGACTTCCGATGCATCAGGTAAATGTAACCATATCTTGAGTAATCATCAATGAAAGTGATGAAGTACTCATGGCCTCCTATCGCCTTGACGTTCATGGGTCCACACACATCTGAATGGATTAACTCTAATACCTAAGTGGCTCTTACTCCTTTGCCTTTAAAGGACCTCTTGGTCATCTTGCCTTCCAGGCAGGATTCACAGGTGGGAAGGATCTCCGTAGGATCTGTTTCCAGAAGCCCGGCCTTCACCATTCTATGGATCCTGTCTAAGGCAATATGCCCAAGTCGTAAGTGCCACAGGTAGGTTAAATTTTCCGAAGAATTCTTACGCTTAGATGAATTAACATTAAATGCTGAAGTTATTATATTATCTTTTTCAAATTTAGGACTTACAACATAGAGATGATTCTGAACCATTCCTCTTATTATAAAAGTTCCATTCAGTTTAAACGACACACCAGAAGCATCAAAATAAACTGAATAACCTTCATTAACTAAAGAAGAAACAGAAATTAAGTTACGTCTCAAGGACGGTACATAAAAGACATCTCTAAGAGTCAAAGTCTTATTATTCAAAAAACTAAGATTAACGTCTCCAATAGCTTCAGCAGCAGCCACGACCTCAGTTCCCATGCTCAAGGTCACCTCTCCATCAAGCAATCTTCTGCTTTCCCGAAACCCCTGAAGAGAGTTACAGGCATGGTTAGTGGATCCAGAATCCACAATCCAACTAGCAAAAGTACTATTACTTGAAAGAAATGATTCAACAACTAAGAGTTGTAGATTACCTTCACCAGCATTCTGAGGCTTCTTGCAGTCCTTCTTCCAATGACCCTTCTGGCCACACCGGAAGCACTTCGTGCTCGGTTTCTTTGATTCTCCAGACCCAGAGGCCCCAGCAGAGTCCTGCACAGGCAGTGACTTAGGTTTCTTTTTATGTTTCTTGCCCTGAGGTTTACCAGGCTTCTTGAAGGATCTGCGTTGCACGTGAAGTGCTTCGCCCTTCTGCTTGAAGCCATCCTTAGCTGCCTGGAGAGCTTCCAGAAGCTCTGTATTTGTCATAGCCAACTTGTTCAAATTAAAGTTGGTGACAAAGCCTTCAAAGGCTCTAGACAGTGACGAGAGGAAGATGTCTGTCATCACCTCGCCTTCTAGCACAATGTCCATGGTAGCTAGTTCGTTCTGGAACCCAAACATTTTCATCATGTGTTCCCGAACAAGCGTCCCATGGGACATCTTAGTGCCGATGAGTTTCTTGATGGTAAGGTATCGCGTAACGCGATTGTGACCTTCAAACATCTCCTTCAAGTACAACATCATGTCAGAAGCGTCGGGTATCTCCTCGACTTGCTTCTGCAGAGTTGTTTGCAAGGATACTATAATATAGCATTTACATATCTCATTAGATTCCTTCCAGTCAGTGAATGCCTTTAACTGTGCCTCTGTGGCATTGGGTCCTGGCAAATCTGGCTCAGGGTCATTAAGGGCTGTCATATGTTTCCCAATCCTTAGGACCAGGTACAGGTTGCGCTTCCAGTCCTCATAGTTGGGACCGGTAAGTTTGTGGTCATTTAGGATAGCGGACATGGGGTCTAACTTAGTCATCTGAAAATAAAGATTGAAAAATGAGTATGCATTAAAAAAAACTTATTTTATGGATTTTTAAAACAAGCTAATTATATCCATATGTCAACGCTACCATCAAGCGAAGTCATTACCATGGATTAATTAACCATGTATGTAAGATCTCGGAATCGACTGTACCTGCCCTAGGGGGCATCATACAGCGTCAATCCGCTTACACGGGCCTTTTCCTTGACCCTATCCAAATCTGCCAACTAAGGGCTGTGATGGACCATGGTTATCTTTTGGCCAGTACCACGTGATCACCGTTGTCTTCGCAACGAATACCTCACGTGTACTTAGGATGCCTACCCACGAGCCTAAGCAATTACGACACGGGAGTTCATGCGGCCCCCACTAGGGTGGGATGAAAAGCCCTTCTCTCCTGGCCCCGTAATCGCCATATCCTCAGGGAGGTCATTAAGTAATTTGGCATGGAAACACACAGCTCCCACCCTAGGGGGTGTGAAGTTATGCATCCCTACCCAAACACAAAACGACTGGCCGTGGAGGCCAGAGGATCTTATAAAAGTCCTCTCTTGCATCCCTTATAATTCTGAGGGTTATTTTGCGAGTATGAATTTATGCAAATGCAAAGGTAGCGACCTCCTAAATACTAGACCCTGGTCACACCATACTCCCACTAGCGTTCAAGCCCTTCGCCTAGCATTAATCACTCTCAGAATATCATAGTCCCTGCCTCAAGTGGATTTCTCCATTCAAGGGTCACATTACATATTCCAAGAATATCGATGCTTTGCAAAATTAGTTATCACGCTAATGCTCTGGAGCTAATCCTAGAGTCAGACTCACTGGAAAGGACTCCCACTAGTCATGGCGCCTTGATTATAGATTTGACAATTGATGTTCAATGGATCTCCATCTCATCTTTGATTTCGATGCTGGCCAAATAGGCACACCCGACTAGTCGGGTGCTCTCCTAATGGTGGCATAACCATATGTGATGGGATCCCACTAACATCAAAAGTCAACTAAATAATAGGCGTCATCTAGCGGGATCCTAACCTCAAACAGTCGCTTGGACCGGAGGGGAAAGGCATCCCTCTGAAAACTGATAATCATATTATCTCATCGGGGTTCGATATGAAGCATAAAGAACTAATTAAAGAAAGCAACCATTAAAACTGAATTAAGTTCAGGGTCCGACCCCTGAACCTAATTTGCACAGCGCAGGCCTCTAGCTTTCTTCGCAAGGTTCCTCGATCCGGCTTCTTCGTCGCGCTCGCGAACACTTTGCCGGATTGTCTTCATCCTTCAGGGTTCCGCTTCCGCTCCCGATGGTGGATTTCTTTGGCACATCTTTCTTCTCGATCTGTAACCAAAAATTCTAGTACGCTTCGAGCAAGTGCTCGCTCGTACACAATTTCCTAGAAAGAAGAGAAAACACACCTAGAAAAAATGCCATGGGAAACCGAGGATGGTCAACCCCCATCACTCGCCCAATCTACGGCTCAATTACAAATCCACACATAGAAAGCAAATCCAAACATTTGCTAACTCGGGGTCCGACCCCCGGTAGCAAGCACAAAGCATAGATCTAGATTTTTATAGCGGCGCCCTGCAAGAATGATTAATAGAACAAGCACAATCTATACATATGCATGATCTAAGCGTAAGAACCCCGATGATCTCACACATTCATCATGCGCACACATGTTAGTTTCATGAAAAAAAACATGAAACGTACACCACTAATGCGGCTCTGATACCAATTGTTGGAATTTAATCTGGGTCAGAGGCTCGCAGCGGAAGCGATTTGGCGGTCGAAAGACCGTTCATGGTGCACGTTACACTATTTAATTTTCATAGAAACTAATCTACATATGTGTGCATGTGTATGCACGAGAATCGAAAACCCCTAACGGCAATCTAGCGTAATGATTAACTAGCATGCATGCAAATCATAATGCTCGCTAGATCTACATGTTAGATTACACATACCTTTCGTACGGATCTTTTAACCGCGGAGAATTGTCTTCTTTGTCGATGGAGACGGAAGATCGTTCGCGAAGATGCCGATGGTACGAATAGAGATGTTGCCTTCTTGTTCACCCGATCTCACACGATGCACGGAACGTCGCTCTCGGATCTCTGAGTGCCTCCGAAGAACGACCCTTCTCCTTCTTCAGAACTCCACGCGAGGAAGACGAAGTAGCAAGCGGGAAACGGGAGATGAAACGGGAGAGAACTAGAGAGATGATAGGAGGGGGGGTTCGGATTTTCTAGCACATGGGGCCGGTGCCCCATAGGTCCTTTTATAGGGCCGGCTAACCCCCTTGGATAAGGATCCAAGGGGATAATGACCCCCTCTCATTATCTCTCCATTATCTCTTTTTTATCTCTCTGCGTATTTATCCGTTTTCCCACTTTTTTAGGCTCGACTTTATCCGTTTTTATCGCCCCATCCCTATCTATATGGCCGGCCCTATAGATGAGGGATTCTTATCCCTACATCATAGGGCCGGCCCTAGCAAGGTGCCTCACTACTAGGGTCGGCCAACAGTGAGG
Source organism: Chamaelirium japonicum (assembly GCA_947650365.1). Classification (NCBI taxonomy): domain Eukaryota; kingdom Viridiplantae; phylum Streptophyta; class Magnoliopsida; order Liliales; family Melanthiaceae; genus Chamaelirium; species Chamaelirium japonicum. The sequence goes on along the minus strand of OX393552.1, from coordinate 87,540,288 downwards.
TCCGGCAGAGTGAGGTTTTTACCAAAACGCCCCGACGCCTCATTTTGACCATTTCTAGCGTGCGATACCTAGCGGTCACTTCCTAAGTGATCTTTACTAGTTACCTACTATTAACTGAGGCCACCGGAGGGTGCCTCTAGCAAAGTCAACTAGTCAACTCGCAACATACCCCGGTGCATCGCACCTATGCAGCGAAGTTCACTTATGGCTAGGGATTACTACATGCGACTCTGCACTAGTCTCGGGCTCAACCCTTAGTACTCGTATGTAGTTACACATCTACCGTGCTCTAGTGCCAAGCACACACGGAGCGTATACTTCTTTCTTCCTCCTAATGCTTATGGTGTTCCGAGGAGACGGTTCAAGAACCGTACATAATGTTGATAAGGTGGAACCATCAGGGACCGGGGTTCATGGCTTCCAACTCAAGCTCGATCGACACACTACCCGAGTGTACCATCGATCCTCTGAGCTCGAGTTAACCTGCGTAGCCACCCAGAGTGCGACGCAGGCTGCACTCCAATTCACCCAGACTTACTATGTTCTCCATCATACTCCTGCTCTCCGCTTAGTAGTGGTAAACCCGCTGTCCCTCCACTTGATGCCATGATTCACTTCGAGCGGTGAAGACTACCGTCAGAGTCGAATGATCATATGACTTGGTTCCTTCCAGGTTGACCTATACATCGTACCTCTGATTACCCCGTCGAGTAATCGAACCCGGTCAACAATCAAACTGATGACCACCAGGCCTGGGTTTGGTACAGTGTAAGTCACACCAAGGAACGCACCTCCCATCAGGGGTATGGATGGCCTACAGGAGTGACACGCTAATGCAACGCCAGCCGGGTAACCCAGTACACCGTGGTTTTGGATCACTGCATATGGACCCTCACACATTGGTGCGCCAAAGCACCACGCAACTGGTTAGTCCATCAGTCGTGGTTCCTCAGGGTTTAGGACCGTTTTACCCTAAGCAGAAACACGGCTTAGTGTACCAGTGTCTGCTCACTGATCTGTACACCGTGTTAGTTTCGTTCAGCCACAGACACTGTGCCTGGTGATGACCATGGTGAAGACATCCCATGAACTGTCATCGCCAACAGCTTATCATGATGAGGCGACCAACCTGATCATAGCTGCGAACATATTTAGGTTATACGGGACCAATCCACTTAGTCTTCAACTCAGTGGACTACCATATAACCATGGCTCTCTGTTCTCTAAAGAACACGTAACTATGTTACGCACCTATATGCATCTCATATATATTAATAACTATCAATCTTTATTAGACCAAAACTTAAAGTTTTACAAGTTTAGAACACATCAATCCTAACATAACATGCACCGGTATGCCAAGCTTCGGGATGCGCATTCCAGACTTTGTTTTTGTGGACGAATCCTAACATGCTCCGGTATGCCAAGCTTCAGGATACGCATTCCAAACTTAGTTTTTTTGGACGAATCCTAACATGCTCTGGTATGTCAAGCTTCGGGATGCGCATTCTAGACTTAGTTTTTCTGGGTGAATCCTAACATGATCCGGTGTGCCAAGCTTCGGGATGTGCGTTCCAGACTTAGTTTTTCTGGGCGAATTCTAACATGCTTCGGTGTGCCAAGTTTCAGGATGCGCGTTCCAGACTTAGTTTTTCTGGTTGAATTCTAACATGCTCCGGTGTGCCAAGCTTCTAGATGTGCGTTCCTGACTTAGTTTATCTAGGGGAATCCTAACATGCTCTGGTGTGCCTAGCTTCGGGATGAACATTTCAGACTTAGTTTTTCTGGCTAAATCCTAACATGCTTCGGTATGCCATGTTTTGGGATGCACGTTCTAGACTTAGTTTTTATGGCTGAATCCTAACATGCTCTGGTGTGCCATGCTTCGGGATACGCGCTCTAGACTTAGCTTTCTAACTGAATTCTAATATGCTCTGGTGTGCTAAGCTTCGGGATGCGCATTCCAGATTTAGTTTTTCTGGCTGAATCCTAAAATGCTCTGGTGTGCCACTCTTTGGGATGTGCATTCCATATTTAGTTTTTTTGGATGAATCCTAACATGCTCCAGTGTGCTACGCTTCGGGATACGCATCGTCTCTATTTTAGCACATCCAAAGTTAGGTTTTCGTCCATCCATCGATCTAGCCGTCGCTTCTGCGCAGGTACGCTTCCTTTTCTCCTCTCCATTTTTCTTGAATTTGAGGGTAACGGTGGGGGGGGGGGGGAGGTCGGGCCGTCCGCCCTTCTATCGTTGATGGCCGTTGGTGAGAGAAGGCGCAGAGGGGAGGATCGAACCATCTGACCCCTCCCGTTATCGAAGGTCGCCGTCGTGAGAATGCTCAGAGGGGGGAGGGTCACGGAAGACAACTAGGCAGCCGTCGCGTGCGACCTGGATATCAAACTTGACGGAGTCCACGGGGAAGCAGGCAGTGTGGTTGAAGGAGAGGACATTGTTCTCCTTGAACGACGTCTCAATAGGGGTCGGATGATGATGACGGTGGGTTCTTTCCGTTCCCACGCGGTCGATCATCGTAAACCTCACCGGTTTGGAGGCCGTGGGGGACATCCCGAACCATCACCGGGTGAAGGTTCACATAGGGTCCTCTCTTCTCTACTGGCTCCACAGAGCAGAACTACCTTCCTCCTCAGTGATAGAAGGACAATGGGCCGCTGCATTCAGCAACCGCTAAACCGTGTTGGGCCGGTGTACTGCGCATCTGCTAAGTGCCAGCTACGCCGGGTGAACGGTCGTCTGTGTTGGCTATGGAACGCACGCGGGGGGGTCGAACCCCCCTTCTCTTCTCCGTTCGTGCCGGTTGCACGACACTCGTGGGAGGGGGATCGGACCCCCCCCCCTCTCTCCTCTCTGCTGCAAGATGCACACGGGGTAGGGGGATCAGACCCTCCCCTCTCATCTCTTCTGCGCGACGGACCCCCCCCCCCTCCCCCCCTCTCCTTCTTTGTCCATTCCGACTGCGAGGAGGGGCACGTACAGTTGGGGGGGATGACTCAGTTCGTCCGACCCCCCCTTTGTCAACCTGTGCTGCGTCGGGAGAATAGAACACGCGGGGGGGGGAGTCGGATGCCCCCTCCTTCCATCGACCGTGGCTGCGTCGGTAAAAAGGGAACGCACGGGGATCGATTCGGTGCCGGTTGCTGCGTGCGGTGGAGTTGGGGTTAGATCCTCCCCCCTGCGCGACCTCGTACCCCCCCTCCCTGGTTGGTGCCGATGGTTCACGAGGGGATTGGTTGGTGTCATCGGCTGCGAGGAGAACATGCCTGGGGGGACGTGGTTCATCCGACCCGTTCGAGTCGTTCACGTCCGATCCGGATGGGTTGCCAGGGCTTAGGTAGCGCTCCTCCCCCCTAAGAAAAGATAGCATGTCATCGTTGGGCCACTTGAGGAGCCAGGCCACGGAGAGCCCCTCCCGATCGACCATCATAGCATCTTAATGGTGCCTGTGGTCTTCGGACACAGCATTGCAGGCGGAGTACTTGTGCTTGAGGGTGGAGTTCCCGTGGTTCCTGACGACATTGTCGGTCCGGCCCGAGAGGAGGCGAGCAATGGTGAAGCGGTCGTGCGGGCGGTCGGATCTGACCCTGGGTTATCACCGTCATCGTAGCCGTAGCCGTGTGGCGATGGGTTTACATGAGGATAACGCGCGAGGGGGGGTTCGGTTCATCCAACCCCCGTCAATGCTCTGGTTCGCTATCACCAAGAGCACATGCACGCGGGGAGTGGCGAGAGTCCTCGCACGCATAGCATTCGGCCTGCTACGGGTTGAGATTGTAGCGACCCAGGTTGAGGGCGTGGGTGTGACTATCATTGCAGTGTAACTTCCTCGATGCTGGTCTTAAGAGCGAAAGACTTTGAAACCTTTCGACAGCCGTAACTTTTCAGACACACTTTGGATGAATGCGTATAATGTGTCATTATGTCGGTGCCGAAAAACCGATCAAGGTGGATGGCGAACATCACACTCCTTGACGTGAAACCTTTCTGATGTCTGTCTACGGAGAAAAAAGCTTTGAAAACTTTCAAAAACTGTAACTTTTCATGCACACTTCGGATGAATGTGCGCGTATAAGGTGTCGTTGTGTCGACGCCGAAAAACCAATCAAAGTGGACATGAAACATCGTACACCTTGATGTGTAACCTTTTCGATGCCTGTCTTCAAAGAAAAAGGCCTCGAAATCTTTTGACGGTCATAACTTTTCATATGTGTATTGGATCAATGCATATAAGATGTTGCGTTGGCATCAAAAAATCAGTCAAAGTGGACGTGAAACATTGTACACCTTAACGAGTAACTTTTTCGGTATTCCCCTTCATATAGAAATGATTCTAAAGAACGTGCCAGCCTGGTTTTTGACTCGCGTCTTATAGAGGCATCAACACGTGGTAACTCATTCGTCTCTGTCCAATACTCAACTGCACCTAGTTACTGCGTTCACTAGGGACTGCAGTCGAGCCCCAGTGATGACGCGATGATTACCGTAGGTACACCCCAAGATAAAAAGGGGAATCTTCATGCTTGTGAAGTTTTTACAGCCGACTCGATAGGTTTGGATGAGACACTATTCAACCAACCCAATGGACGGTAGCTCTTGGTCTTTGAATGATCCTTGGGCACTAATGCCACTTGAATCGGATTGACTGATAAGCAATGGTATCTCGTTCTCTGTCTAGTTGAAGAGGTTCCTTGTATTGAAATTGTATAGTCATGCCCTTGTTTGCAAGTACGGTTCTCTAATCGGGCTTGAGTATTCATTAGGTGTCGAGTGCGTGGGTGGACATAGGCGACCCTCGGCCAATGATCGATCGATTGGTTGTTACTAATAGATGACGGTCCAGGGGATCAACTATTCTTGTGGCATCTATCTCTCACAAAATGTTGAACTTTGGTCGATCAGTTGTTGCCAGAAGTTCGGTAGCTGTCGTTCAATCGATTGCTCACCAACTATCCATTGCATTGAATGTCATGGCGCGGAGGGTAGCACGCACTGACAGAGTTAGGCCGACTACCCCCTGACCGTTTTGGAACCATCAGCTATTGAGAGCGGATGATAATCGGTGATTATCTGATGTTTGGACCCGAGTAACAAGACTAAGCTTGGACTTTTGATTGAATGCCGATACATCGGTCTCGGACTTTTGTCATTGCATGCCAAGATAGTAAGCTTGGACTTTTGATCGAATGCCAAGACATCGGCAGTGACGTCTCAGATTTTATCTTTAAGTGCCCAGGATGGATCCTTGGACTTGCTGCATGCTGAGGCGGCAGTGCCTGCCTCGAACCTTGTCTTTGAGTGCAAGGGGTGTCGCATTGGGCTTGATGTATGCCAAGGCGGCGATGCCTTCCTCGGACTTTGTCTTCGAGTGCCAAGGTTGTCTTCTTGGACTTAGTGCATGTCGAAGAGGTGATGCCTGTCTCGGATTTTGTCTTCGAGCACCAAGAGCCGGGCCTTGGGCTTATAGAGTGTCGAGGTGTTGGTCACCTCAGACTTGGTCTTTGAGTACCAAGGCTGTCTCCTTAGACTTGGTGCAAGTCGAGGCGGTGACGCCTGCCTTGGATTTATTCTTATCATCTCAAATGAGTATAGTTGATTGCTTAGATTGACCTGGATTGTCAGAAGCCTTTTTATCGGACTTTAGCCTTGAAAGGGCTTAGCCGAATTACCTTTGACCTTCCGACTTGAATATTAATGGACAGAATCGAAGGTCTTTGGTTGACCTGGGTTACCAGGAGTCTTTTTATCAGACTTTAGCCTCGAGAGGGCGTAGTTGAATTATCTTCGAGCTTCCGACTTAAACGAACGGAATCGAAGGTCTTTGGTTAACCTGAGTTGCCAGGAGCCTTTTTTTCGGACTTTAGCCTCGAGAGAAAGTTGTCGAATTGCCTTCGAGCTTCCGACTTGAATGGGCGAAATCGAAGGTCTTTAGTTGACCTGGGTTCTCAGGAGCCTTTTTATCGGACATTAGCTTCGAGAGGGCTAGCCGAATTACCTCTGAGCTTCCGATTTGAATAGGCAGAATTGAAGGTCTTTGGTTTACCTGGGTTGCCAAGAGCCTTTTTATTGGACTTTAGTCTCGAGAGGGCGTAGCCGGATTACCTTTGAGCTTTCAACTTCAACGGGCGGAATTGAAGATCTTTGTTTGACCTGGGTTACCAGGAGGCTTATTATCGAACTTTAGCCTTGAGAGGGCGTAGCCGATGTTGCTTCGAGCTTCCGACTTGAATTGGTGAAATCAAAGGCTTAGTTTGACCTAGGTTGCCAGGAGCCTTTTTATCGAACTTGAGCCTTGAGAGGGCATAGCCGAATTGCCTTCGAGCTTCCGACTTAAAACGGCAGAATCGAAGGTCTTTAGTTGACCTGGGTTGCCAGGTGCCTTTTTGTTAGGATTGATGTGTTCTAAGCTTGTAAAACTTTAAGTTTAGGTCTAATAAAGATTGATAGTTATTATTATATGAGATGCATATAGGTACGTAACATAGTTACGTGTTCTTTTAAGAACAGAGAGCCATGGTTATGTGGTAGTCCACTAAGTTGAAGACTGAGTGGATTGGTCCCATATAATCTAAATCAGTTCGCAGCTATGATCAGGTTGGTCGTCCCATCATGATAAGCTGTTGGCGATGACAGTTCATGGGATGTCTTCACCATGGTCATCACCAGGCACAGTGTCTGTGACTGAATGGAACTAACACAGTGTACAGATCAGTGAGTAGACACTGGTACACTAAGCCATGTTTCTGCTTAGGGTAAAACGGTCCTAAACCCTGAGGAACCATGTCTGATGGACTAACCAGTTGCGTGGTGCTTTGGCGCACCAATGTGTGAGGATCCATATGCAGTGATCCAAAACCACGGTGTACTGGGTTACCCGGCTAGCGTTGCATTAGCGTGTCACTCCTGCAGGCCATCCACACCCCTGAAGGGAGATGCGTTCCTTGGTGTGACTTATACTGTACCAAACCCAGGCCTGGTGGTCATCAGTTTGACTGTTGACCGGGTTCGATTACTCGACGGGATAATCAGAGGTACGATGTATAGGTCAACCTGGAAGGAATCAAGTCATATGATCATTCGAGTCTGACGGTAGTCTCCACCGCTCGAAGTGAATCATGACATCAAGTAGAGGGACAACGAGTTTACCACTACTAAGCGGAGAGCAGGGGTATGATGGAGAACATAGTAAGTCTGGGTGAATTGGAGTGCAGCCTGCGTCGCACTCTGGGTGGCTACATAGGTTAACTCAAGCTCAGAGGATCGATGGTACACTCGGGTAGTGTGTCGATCGAGCTTGAGTTGAAATCCATGAACCCCGGTCCCTGATGGTTCCACCTTATCAACATTATGTATGGTTCTTGAACCATCTCCTCGGAACACCTTAAGCACTAAGAGGAAGAAAGAAGTATATGCTGCGTGTGTGCTTTGCACTAGAGCACGGTAGATGCGTAACTACGTGCGAGTACTAAGGGGTATGCCCGAGACTAGTACAGATGCGCACGTAGTAATCCCTAGCCATAAGTGAACTTCGCTGCATAGGTGCGATGCACCGGTGTATGTTACGAGTTGACTAGTTGACTTTGCTAGAGGCACCCTCCGGTGGCCTCAGTTAATAGTAAGGTAATTAGTAGAAATCACTTAAGTAATGGCCACTAGGTATCGCACGCTAGAAATGGTCAAAATGAGGTGTCAGGGCGTTTTGGTAAAAACCTCACTCTGCCGGACCTCACTCTTGGCCAACCCTAGCAGTGGGAGACCTTGCTAGGGCTGGCCTTATATTGTAGGGATGAGAATCCCTCATCTATAGGGCCGTCCATATGGATAGGGATAAGGGTTTGAAACGGTCAAATCGAGCCCTAAAAGTGGAAAAACGGATAAATACAAGGTGAGATAAAAGGGTGAGATTGGAGAGATAATTGTGGGAGGTCTTTATCCCCTTGGATCCACCATCGGAAGTGTAAGTGGAACCCTGGAGGATGAAGATGATCCGGCAAAGTGTTCGCGAGCGCGAAGGAGGAGCCGGACCGAGGAACCTTGCGAAGAAAGCTAGAGGCCTGCGCTGTGCTAATTAGGTTCAGGGGCCCCACCCTGAACTTAATTTCAGTCTTTATGGTTGCTTTCTTTATTAGTTCTTTATGCTTCATATCGAACCCCGATGAGATAATGTGATTATTAGTCTTCAGAGGGATGCCTTTCCCCTCCGGTCCAAGCGACTGTTTGAGGATAGGATCCTGCTAGATAACGCCTATTATTTAGTTGACTTTTGATGTTAGTGGGATCCCATCACATATGGTTATGCCACCATTAGGTCAACACCCGACTAGTCGGGTGTGCCTATTTGGCCAGCATCGAAATCAAAGATGAGATGGAGATCCATTGAACATCAATTGTCAAATTTATAAGCGAGGCGCCATGACTAGTGGGAGTCCTCTCCAGTGAGTCTGACTCTAGGATTCGCTCCAGAGCATTAGCGTGATAACCAATTTTGCAAAGCATCGATATTCTCGGAATATGTAATGTGACCCTTGAATGGAGAAATCCGCTTGAGGCAGGGACTATGATATTCCGAGAATGATTAATGCTAGGCGAATGGCTTGAACGCTAGTGGGAGCATGGTGTGACCAGGGTCTAGTATTTAGGAGGTCGCTATCTTTGCATTTGCATAAATTCATACTCGCAAAATAACCCTCATATATAATAAGGGATGCAAGAGAGGACTTTTAGAGATCCTCTGGCCTCCACGGCCAGTCGTTTTGTGTTTGGGTGGGGATGCATAACTTCACACCCCCTAGGGTGGGAGCTGTGTGCTTCCATGCCAAATAACTTAATGACCTCCCTATGGATATGGCGATTACGAGGCCAGGAGAGAAGGATCTTTTTCCCACCCTAGTGGGGGCCGCATGAACTCCCATATCGTAATTGCTTAGGCTCGTGGGTAAGCATCCGAAGTACACGTGAGGCATTCGTTGCTCAGACAATGGAGATCATGTGGTACTGGCCGAAAGATAACCATGGTCCATCACAGTCCTTAGTTGGCAGATTTGGATAGGGTCAAAGAAAAAGGCCCGTGTAAGCGGATTGACGCTGTATGATGCCCCCTAGGGCAGGTACAGTCGATTCCGAGATCTTACATACATGGTTAATTAATCCATAGAGATGGCTTCGGTTGAGGGTAGCGTTGACATATGGATATAATTAGCTTGTTTTAAAAATCTATAAAAATAAGTTTTTCATGCATTCTCATTATTCAATCTTTTATTTTCAGATGACCAAGTTAGACCCCCTGTCCGCTATCCTAAATGACCACAAACTTACCGGTCCCAACTATGAGGACTGGAAGCGCAACCTGTACCTGGTCTTAAGGATTGGTAAACATATGACAGCCCTGAATAACCCTGAGCCAGATTTGCCAGGACCCAATGCCACAGAGGTACAGTTAAAGGCATTCACTGACTGGAAGGAATCTAATGAAATATGTAAATGCTATTTTATAGCATCCTTGCAAACAACTCTACAGAAGCAGGTCAAGGAGATGCCCGACGCTTCTGACATGATGTTATATCTGAAGGAAATATTTAAAGGTTATAATCGCGTTACACGATACCTTACCATCAAGAAACTCGTCGGTACTAAGATGTCCAATGGGACGCTGGTTCGGGAACACATGATGAAAATGTTTGGGTTCCAGAACGAACTAGCGACCATGGACATTGTGCTAGAAGAAGAGGTGATGACATACATCTTGCTCTCGTCACTGTCTGGAGCCTTTGAAGGCTTTGTCACCAACTTTAATTTGAACAAATTGGCTATGACAAATGCAGAGCTTCTGGGAGCTCTCCAGGCGCCTGAGGATGGCTTCAAGCAGAAGGGCGAAGCACTTCACGTGCAACGCAGATCCTTCAAGAAGTCTGGTAAACCTCAGGGCAAAAAACATAAGAAGAAACCTATGTCAGCGCTTGTGCAGGACTCTGCTGGGGCCTCTGGGTCTGGAGAATCAAAAAAACCGGGCACGAAGTATTTCTGATGTGGCCAGAAGGGTCATTGGAAGAAGAACTGCAAGAAGCCTCAGAATGCTGGTGAAGGTAATCTACAACTCTTAGTTGTTGAATCATTTCTTTCAAGTAATAGTTCTTTTGCTAGTTGGATTGTGGATTCAGGATCCACTAACCATGCGTGTAACTCTCTTCAGGGGTTTCGGGAAAGCAGAAGGTTGCTTGATGGAGAGATGACCTTGTGCATGGGAACTAAGGTCGTGGCTGCTGCTGAAGCTATTGGAGACGTTAATCTTAGTTTTTCGAATAATAAGACTTTGACTCTTATAGATGTTTTTTATGTACCGTCCTTGAGACGTAACTTAATTTCCGTTTCTTCTTTAGTTAATGAAGGTTATTCAGTTTATTTTGATGCTTCTGGTGTGTCGTTTAAGCTGAATGGAACTTTTATAATAAGAGGAATGGTTCAGAATCATCTCTATATTGTCAGTCCTAAATTTGAAAAGAATAACATAATAACTTCAGCATTTAATGTTAATTCATCTAAGCGTAAGAAACTTGCGGAAAATTTAACCCAATTGTGGTACTTACTACTTGGGCATATTGGACTTCAGCCTCGAGAGGGCATAGCCGAATTGTCTTCGAGCTTCCGACTTGAACGGGCGGAATCGAAGGTCTTTGGTTGATCTGGGTTGCCAGGAGTCTTTTTTTTTCATGACTTAAACTGGTGGAATCGAACTTCGAGATATTTAATTTCGCAAAAAAGATGCACTTTATTGATAAAGCAAAGCTGCTGTTACAATTCTCAAAGTTCGTCTGACGGACATTGTGAACTCGTATTTCCAAGTTCTCAACCTCTTTGCAGGTGGATGCTTGCCGATGTAGGTATCCATGAATGTTGTTTGCCTGGTGCATCCACATATCATTTTGACTCTTTGCCTCTATCACTACTGCCTTTCCACCTCTTGGCCTGGTTCCTTGTTGGCAAGGTAGTCGTCGAGTCAGCCTTCTTGGATCAGATCTTCGATGTGATGCTTTTAGCTTCTAGTAGGTAGACGTTGGGTGGCCATGGCTGCAATGGAACTCGCAGTAGACAGTAGTATCCTTCGTCTGCTCCGAGTTCGGATGGAGAGGTTGTGGCCATTTGTAGAATGGATCATGCTGCAAGTAGGCAAAGATGTCTTTGATTGAGGTTTTCAGCTTAGTGAACACCCTTTGCTCTCTCAGAGTTCGCCTCTTCCCTGTTGGAGGGATTTTCAGTTCTTTATTTCGTCTCTTGGCCAGCTCCTTCTGGTTGGACAAGACATTGGTGCATTTCTTATGTTTGGAGTAGCAAGACTTGTGTGGATCGTGTAATCTTCTGACCTATTTACTATCTTTCACCTCTATCTTCCGCTGTACGCGCCTGAACATTGCCTCTAAGGAGCCGGAAGGGTGTCGGATGAAGTCGGTATAGATATGGAGTTCGGGCCGGATGTCATTTTGGAATGCTAGCATGATAGCTTCCTCATTATGGGAATGGCCAGTGAGCTCGGAATGGTCATTGTAGAACCTCATCGTGAAGCTCCTTAGGGACTCATCGGAGCCCATCTTTAGCCGATAGAGGGTGTCCAGCTTCTTCTCCAGCTTCAGGTTCAGCCGGTAGTGGCCCATGAAGAGTTCAGTCAACTCTTTGAATGTGCCCACCATACCGGTAGGTAGCGTGTGGTACCAGTCAAGGGCAGGTCCCTCAAGCCTTCCCACGAACATACGGCAGAGGACGTGATTCTCATACTCATATAGTGTTATGGCTTGCTTGAAGGCCAGGATATGGAGAACAGGGTCTCCCTTGATGCTATTGAACTTTAGCAGGCTCGGTGTTCGCCAACCCATAGGAAATAGGGTTGCAAGCACCTCGGAATGCAGTGGCCCCACCGAGGTGATTAGCTGTCTGCGGTCTTGATGGCGGCATCCCACATCTGTAGTATGCCTTAATCGGTTGAGCAGCTCGCGGGCATCTATTGCTTTCGTGCGTGAAAGGATAGGACGTCTAGTGGATCCTGTTGACTGAGGTGATCCTTCTCGGCGATAGCTTGGTGCACCGTCGACGTCTAGGCGATCACACACTGTTTGCCTTGGTGCTTGCATGGATACCTGACGCCTCTCGATACGCAACATATTTGGTTCTTTAAGATGATGACTCACGGCTGGGTGAGTCCTTGATTGGTCTTCATCAGCGGCTGGAGAGTTGTTGGTCACAACCCTCACTTTCTTAGCTGCCTTCTTCAGGGAGGCCCTCTCTTGTTCGAGGGCCGCGTTCTTCTTGAGGAGGTTCAACTGCTGAAAGTCACCTACCGAAATTTGGTATATAGCTGGACCCCGTCCCTATGGGCAACATGCTCCTTGCCTGGTCGGTGCCTTGGGGATGACAATTCTTGCCGATTGCAGCGGCCTTCTGGATCGCTGCTTTGTGGACCCAGTCACTCTAAAATATGCCTCCGGTTGGTTGCTACAGAGACTTTCTGCTCGTCTTCGACCAGTACATCATTTTTCTGGTTAGTAACTGCCTTCGGAGGGTTAGTGCTAGCCTTCACTATCGAGCACATTGATATCGACGTGATGAAGAAGTTGAAGTAAACTTGAAGGAGGACTTGTGGCTCGTCACCACAAGTTGAGAAAAAGTCGGTAGAGGTACGGGTAAGACCTCTAACGGTATCTCACAGACGGCGCCAAAGATTGTGGGGAAAGTTTTCGTGCCATCTTGATCAGAGACCTCGCCCCATAATTCTTGATTGAATTGTATGGTTTATAGAGTTAGAGAGTAGATAGAGAGAAAGAATACACGTGGAGTTGTTGAAGTTTGGTCTTACGACCTACGTCTCCGGGTGAGAGGTGCCACTTGGTTTTTGACTATAATTAATATAATGATAAGGAGCATTCTCTCGACATGCCGAGAGAAGCTTTTTACAATAGGGCTGCACGGAGCAACTAGAAGAGAACAAAGAGGAGAGAAGTAAGTTGTAGCTCTGGCTCTTGGATCCTCTCTTCCTCTGATTGAATGACCAACAACCCCATCTCCTGATGCCAAAGGGGTCCTTTTATAGCTGAGGCACGTGCTCGATATGACAGTGATGATGTGACGATACTGAGGTGGCGATGATCCTGGGCCTGGGCTTGCCTACTTGGACTACTGTGCGGGCCCATGTGGGTCTGGTCTGGTCCGGTATAATTTTTGCACCCACAGACACACCCTTTATTACAATAACTTTGTTTGACTAGAAGTGAATATGTTTTATGTAATTAGAATTTTAGCTAGATTAAACTATAGATGTCCAATTAAATATTTTGAACTGTGACGACTAGATCAGCTCCAGGTAGAAGGTAGAGCACCTAGGTCGCAGCACCAGACTACCTTGAACAATTTAAGATCGGTTTGATAAACTTTTCTAAGACACCGTCACTTAATATAACAATTATTGAAAAACTTAGTCACATACTCATAATTCTTGGAAAACTTAGTCTTAAAACTAAGACATCATCACTCAAAACTAAGACACTTATTCCATAACAGTTGGCTCTCAAGAAATTTAAAATTAATTTATATCAAAATTCTAAAATAATTTATACTGGTAAATTTATTTCATACAAATATAGATAAATTAAAAATTTATCCTACGAGTTTGATATTTATGGAAAAAGTACATTATACCTCGATTTTAATGATGAAATCCGACGAAGATTTGTTAAGATCCGACCCAGCAAAGATTCAATGAGATCCGGCGACAAAGATCAAGCAAAGATTCAGCGAGATTCAGGGGCGATCCATTGACAAACGACCAAAATCCGACGAGATCCAAAAAGTCAAAATCCAACGAGATCTTACGAGAAACGGTTGAAATCCGATGAGATCCTGGGACAAACGGTCGAAATCCGGTGCAATCCGATAAACGATCAAACTCCAGTGAGATCCAGTGACAAACACCGATATTCGACGAGGTTCGGTGGCAATTCGGCGATAAATCGTCGAAATTCGATGGCAATCCAATAACAAACCGCCGAAATCCGATATGATCCGGTAATAAACAACCAAAATTCAGTGAGATCCAGTGGTGATCTGGCGACAATTGGTCAAAATCTGGCAAGATCCGGTGATAAATGGCCAAAATCCAGCGAGATCCAGTGGCAATCCGGTAAAAAACGATCAAAATCCGGAAAGATTCAACGACAAACAACCAAAATCTGGCTAGAAATGATCAAAATTTGACGAGATACGGCGGCGATCCAACGACAAACAGTCAAAATTTGATGACAAATGGCCGAAATCGGGTGAGATCCGGTGATAAACGGTTGAAATCCGACAACTTTGATTGAGATCCGAAAATTTTGATCGAAATTCAGAAGCTAAGTGGCAATTTAAGGAGCTTTCGGTCGAAATATATGACTTTCAAACGAAGCCTTTGGGTTTCATTTATAAGATTAGCCATCAGGGGCAATTTCGTCTAAAGATGAAATTCCGCACGAAATAACAAGTTTCAATATCTTTCACAGAAAGCACTTAAAGCAACGAAACCCATATGATTCCAGTTGAAATATGTTCGAAAGATGCCCTAGGGTTTCGAGCCCGTATGATTTTGGAGGGAATCTTACAAAAAAGTCATCGAAAGATCTGACAGCTCTCATTTCGATGGCCCCATAGCATCTTATCGAAATTTCAGCAAAATCTCTTAAAAAACTTGGCAAAATCTTACCGAAATCCAACCACAGCCCGACCCCACCTGTTTTGATCAAAATTTTGTCGGTTTTAGTCGGAATTCACTTAAAAGACCCGAAATCACCCGATACCAAGACTTTTGGGGCTTTGCATATCACTTTCGTTTCAGTAATAGCCAAAACAAAAAATTTTGATAGAAATTTTGATATTTTGATCTAAATCTCAAACCATGGTAAAATAACAATTCGGTTGCTATAGTGCAATCAGTAGCTGCAACGGTGATTTTACCATAGCAACTAAATTGAAATCACCGCTATAACATAATCACTGTAGCGCTACAGTAAAATCCTATAACAGCACTCAATAGACAATATTAGAGAAATCATGTAGCATGCATTATAGCTAGAGGGGTAAAATTAACATTTTTAAAAAATATAAAATCACATAGGGCTTATTTTTAAGAAAATTTTAAAAAACAGAACAAAAAATATTGATATTATAATAAACATAATAAAACTTTATAAATTATGAAAAATAGAACAATATGCCATCTTAGATGGCATAAATCTTTAATGCCTGAAATGCCCTTTATTTACGCCATCTCAGATGATGTAGAATATTTACACCATCTCAGATGACGTAGAATATTTACGTCAAATGTGATGGTGTAGAAGCAATGGTTATTTTTTTATTGTTGTCACCTCTGAACCTTAACGGCTATTTTTTTAACCATTGTCTCCAGACCCTTCTCACCGATAGGCCCTCCGAACCTTAATGGCTATTTTTTTAACCATTGTCTCCAGACCCTTCTCACCGATAGGCCCTTCGAACCTTAATGACTATTTTTTTGATCGTTGTCTCCAGACCCTTCTTACCGATAGGAGCAACGGTTATATTTTATAACTCTATAAAATTCCTTATAGCCTTTATTTACTTACTCTCATTATATTTCACTCACCATCTCCCATTCATGAGAAAGTAGCTCTCCTCATCACTACAACTCTTTGCTCATCTTTTTCTCAACTCTAGAATAACGACAATGATTCCAATAATCTGTCGTTACGGAGGTCGGTGTGAGGTTGATACCTACGTTAGAGCAAATACGATGATTATCTTCATTCAACACGGTTCAACGTTAATTAGTATAAGTGCAATACGAGATTGTGACTTGTTGCAACCTCCTTCCAAGTTCCGTACTAAGGTCAGCATGCATAGTTAATGAATCACAATCCTGTCTAATTGAAATTTATGATAATGCTAATTGGAAATAAATATTGCAAGATAATATTTCTCAAGATACTAGACTAACTATTTTTATAGATTATCCACCAAGTAGTAATGTAAATATTAATTTTAAGTATCAGTCATACTATGGTCATACTAATAAGTCTAGTTCATCGGTACCAGTAAATGACCATGATATGCTTGATAATATTAGTCAATCCTTATATATTATATCGGTACCGTGCTAGTACCGGTACCAACACTAGTACTAGCATCAGTACTGGTTATCTTTGATAGTGATATGGATTTAGAGATTAGTGAGTCTAGTTCATCATCTTTGGATGATAATAACCATATTTACATTGGTAAAACCTATTCATCAACAAAATTATCTAGAAAGCCATGCTTGATATTGCAATAATTTTTTTTACTTTAGCATATGATTGCAATAATAAGAGTAAAGTTGTGGTAAAATATGATATGCCATAATATACACGATGTATTTATGTAAAAAAGAAAATTTATGATGGTAATACCTTTGACATTATGACATAAACTTTGACCCATACATGTATAGGTGAAGTAGTGTTTAGAAATCATCCTCAAGCTACTTCTGATTTTTAAAGTGTCTTAAAACTGTATTAAATCCATATGATTTTTTAAGACTATTATTTATTTTTGATAAACAAAAAAGACTTATTTATGCAGTTAGTAGAACTTTTTTCTAATCTCATTATTTTTTTTCATACAATATTTTAAAACAAATCTTAAAAATAAAATTAGATAAAAACTATCATTTGATTTATTACGAAAGGTAGTTAAAAATATAATATAGTCAAATATATGCAGTGCTTCAGTAAGTTGAGACTAAAGATAAGGAAGTTTATGATTGAATTATATCAGGTGTCCCGACACATAATGCATATCATTGATTAACAACTTATCTACCTGTACCATAGTATAAGATATTAACATCTAACATAGCTGAGTCTTTTAATTCAACAATTAGACATTTACGAGAGAAATCAATAACATAACTTTTAGATAGAATTAGGTATAAATTAATAAAATTATATTGTAAACGTAGAGAGGCTAGTCAATTATAGAAATATCAACTTATACCAAAAGTAAAAAAAAAAACTTAAAAAATGAATTGATAGAGTAAGATATTTAGATATTTTATATGTCAATGAAATGTAATATGAAATAATTAATAATACAAAATCTAGACTTGAAATCATCGACCTAACAGAAAAAACTTATACATGCAGAAAATAGAAGTACACTTATTCCATATCAGCATATAATATATGCATGCAACTTTAAAAGATGGAATATTTATATTTGTGTCCAATAGAACTATATGTTGAAACATATAGAAAAGTTTATGTCACTCCTATGGAAGGAATCTCTAATCCGCATGAGCTCCATAATCCGTTACAAAGACAAAATCTGATCTTTCAACCAAACACAAGACGCCATCCCAAATTTAGAAGATAAAATACAAATATTAGAAAAGTACGACCTTTTTGTTATAGTCGTTTCTACCAAATTGGTTATAATCGAACAACATGTAGGAATTCCATATGACTCAATTATATATCTTAATTTCACATTATCAATTATTTAAAATTTTATCTCATTAACATGTAAAAGTCTAACAGATAGTGTTCTTGGATTCTAATCCATAAGCATATTTATCTCCAGTCTTAATTTGTTGTAGTATTTGATTATATTCAACTAAATTATTTATCTTAGTTTCTATTGGAAAAATTATTTTAAAAAAGTTATTTTTTTAATTATGATTTTAAAAATTAATTTTAAAAAATAATTTTAATTATTTTATAAATAATTTAAAATCAAAATATGGTTTAATCAAAATATAATTTTTATAAATTGTAATAATTGATTTAATTAAAATATGTCATTTTAATTATAATTTTATAAATGATTTTTTAAAAAAATTAACTTCACCAATGTAACATGATAATTACATTATCGGTCCCTAGCTCGAATAAAGAAGGAGAAAACTATATCTATTTATATTTTATAAAATATTTCATAAGAGGGGGATAACGATGAGTACCTCTCTCTTTCTTTCGCTCTCAAGGGGGTAGTAATGAGTGACCACGTCTCTCTCTCTCTCTCGCTCTTAAGATATAAAAACAATCATAACTACTAATGTCTACGATACAAAAACAATCATGACTACTAATGCCTGCCAGCACTACTAATACCGACATCTTGGCATATCATGACTATAATCCTCAGATACAACACTAGTATAGTGCCCAACAATATGCCTCTTCCTCGAAGTCAAAGAAGCCTCATCGATCCAGAAGCTGTATGTGGGGTCTAGAGTGGACTGGCGGTAGCTGCCTGTGAAGACCCCTGGCCAGGCTCTAAAGTAGCAGCTGCCTGTGAGGACATCTAGCTAGGGTCTAAAGTAGCTGCCTGTGAGGATCCCTAGCTTGGTTCAAAACTGGTCGGCAACTAGTGTAGCAACGGTGAAAGCCCCTGACTGAACAAAACCGTGGAGCAGCAGTCGTACTCAATCATATCCAGAATATCCCCCTTGGCTCTGCCTCTCCCTCCTATTATGCCCCACCTCTCTCCTTCCTCCTCTTGTGCCTCTCTATCCTCCTGTGCCCCACCTCCCTCCTTTTGTGCACCAACTCGACCTTGTCTTTGGCCACCAACTCGGCCTCGGCTACCACGCCCCATGTGGTATAGTACTGAAGGTTGTCCCTCAATAGGCAGATAGAGAAATCAAAGATCTAGAGCAGACCTTAGCAACTCTATAATACCTCTCACAGTATCCTCAGTATATGACGGACTAGTAGCCTCTAGATCATCAGCCTATAAAAATTTATTATGCAGTTTTAAAATAATATAAAAAAAAACTTATGATAAATAAACTTTAAATAAATATTAAACTTACCATTTGGACATATCTGAGGGTGTGGTGAAAAAACTTGTCCCCATATCCTTGGGGGAGAAAACAGGGCTCCAAGTAGCATGTCTATGGATTATACGTCTACGGAATACCAAATCACTGACAGTACTCCCATGTCGGACACCCATCTGAAACATATATATATATATATATATATATATATATATATATATATATATATATATATATATATATATATATATATATATATATATATATATATATATAGAGAGAGAGAGAGAGGAATGGGATGCTGCCTATCAAAGCAGCGTTTTTGCTACTTTGAGACATTGTTTGACCATCCTAGAAGTTTTGGAATTTGATGAAATTTGGTGAGGGTGTTGTCTAGGGTAAGATGATCATCCTCACAAATTTTCATCAAATTCCAAAACTTCTAAGAGGGTCAAATGGTCGAAGCAAAATGCTGCAGATTTTAACGGCGACTGCAGACGACTGATTTTGCTTCGACCATTTGAACCCCCTAGAAGTTTTAGAATTTGATGAAAATTTGTGAGGATGATCATCTTACCCTAGACAACACCCTCACCAAATTTCATCAAATTCCAAAACTTCTAGGATGGTCAAACAATGTCTCAAAGCAGCAAAAAATGCTGCTTTGATAAGCAGCATCCCATTCCTCATATATATATATATATATATATATATATATATATATATATATATATATATATATATATATATATATATATATATATATATATATATATATATATATATATATATATATATATATACTAAGAATTTAACTCGGTGCGTAATAAATATAACCACATATAAAATAAACAATTAACTTATTAAAATATCATCTTACCGTGATAGTCAGAGTCATCGCAAAGAAATGGGGCTAACTCAACTCTGTACACAACCAACCGCTGGTCCCATATTTGGAGAAAAACGGGTCCCACACTTAGGCCTCTGTCTCTAGAAGCCTACAAAAGAGATGCAGCGGGGATGGGCTGGCAGCTGACATACTGACGTAAATACTGATCTAGTGGAAGATATATCGTAAGCACCATATGGATCACATATAACCAATAGAATGCCTAACTCTCCTCCCAAACCTCTCGTAAAAAAAGAGGAACATCTGACTTAAGAAGAAAGTAAGATAACTAGGTGATCTAAAAAATATATTATATTATTTAAAAAGATAATCAACTATTGAATTATGAATAACCTACTAAAATATATAATATTTAACTTATCTCGCTCCCAGTCAGCAAATCAAGCATCATCTGGTACAACGGGATACTGTGGTGGGGGTCTGACTTGTACTGTCGATACGGAAGGACCCACCTCAAAGCTCGGGAAAGGGTTATGCGGGTGCCCTCAAAAAGATCAAAACGTACCGGTCTACCTACAGGTAGATACTCATTGGCCCAAACCTGAAAACAATATAATAAATATGTAAGATATTAAGCAATTCAAATAAAACAAAACAAGTATAATGTATTACAAATTTTTTTACCTGTAATAAGGGGGTGCAACCCATTAGCTAGTGTATAACACCCATCGCAAACTAGCTCATGATATAGTATAAAAATACCAGAATGACTGCACCATATGCTTATTAGGAAGTGATAGTCAAGTATTGAAAAATAAATCAGATATGTGGCATGCACAAGATTGCCAGTTACATATAGAAACATACATAAACCACATAGTGCCAATAAGTATGCACATGTGTACATAAATGTCTTAAATAACAAATATACATTATTAACATGATATTTATATAAGAATATTAATATGTGTTAAATACAATCAATAAATAAAAACTTACCATCTTAGGGTGTCTGGCTTTGGAGGTGCCAGTCCAAAGTGAGTACGAAGCTAGTTCAGCTGGATATACCGTTCCTCCTGTGATGACGAAGGTTGTACAACTCCTAAGCTATCATGCATCAGCTGATGGTAATCAAAAGACGGGGTGCCAGGAGATACAGTCACAGGGAGGCCTGTCACGCCCCGGATCTGACTACAAGGGTACACCAGTCAAACCCGGGGGTGATGGGGTTTTAAGGGTAAGTCAAGGTTATAAGGTTGCGAGGTTGATTATATTATTTAGTTATTTATTACTAATTTATCATTAACTACTTACTAGCTGATGAGGGACGGCTTTGAGGAGAAGCCTACCAGTAACTTGGCCTTGAGGAAAGGCCTACCGGGCATGAAACTTTGAGGAGAAGCTTACCAAAGAAATATTACTGGTTCTGGCATTATTCAGAGCATCTAGAACATGGTTCTACAGTTATTACATAATCAACTGAAAAGAATAAAACTAGTTAACACCTCTAATGTCTTCCCTCGATAGCTAATCAAGCTCCTCTAGGAAGCGCCTGAGAAGGATCTATGGTACCTGAAAAGAGTGTGCAACAACGGGGTGAGTTTACTAGGTAAACTCAGTGAACCGTTAACCCTAAACTAGCTAGGGTAAACCATAGTCATACCCTGCCCTTCTAGAAGTCTACGAGGGCGATAACATAAACATACATATATTGTAAATAAGATAGTTCAGCTAGCTAATATGACAGTTTGACTATGGTACAACTACAACTAGTAAATGTAAGACAAATAAGCATCCAGATTAAAAGTATACAACTAATCACCGAAGGTTAGTTCTACCTACTCCTAAAGTGAACCGGCAGTTTTCTAACTGGGTCTGCCAATAGAACCTGGGTCCAAGTGTACCTGGAGAGCCAGAAATACCCATATGGCCATAAGGGGGCTTGGTCTTTCACCACGGGGCACTCCCACCCACCTTGCTTTTAGGGGTCATTACCCAGGGGTGGACTACTAGGCCACTAGGGGCTTTACCGCCTGCCCAACCCTGTGACCCTACCTACTTGATTCGGATTATGCACAGGCGGTGGTTCACCTCCCATCCTGTGCACTCGGGTCCCCTACCCATGCCCGTGAGTAGTGAGTCTTCCCTCTGGGAAGAGAACCTCGACTGAGGAAGTATAACAACCGGTCTCTATACTGAGACCACCGGTCTCTCCACTGAGACCACCAGTCTTTGTTGCTAAATAGCAATTGGACTGCCCCATGCGACCCATGGTCACCAAACACACTCATTCAACAGAATATTAATAAATAATCAGTACAAGTATCTACTTGTTTGCATGCATCCTAGTGTGAATCTAGGTTGAGTCAATCACCGTTACAGCTATCAAAATATTATATGCATGATTATTCAGAGGAAAGGGATAGTATGCCCACCTCCCACATGCAGTACCGGTTTCCCGCCTGCATGCATTGGATATACTATGCCACATACGATTTTATTTATTATTTTATAGATACAACTATAATCTACTCTAACTAGAATAGAATTAATCATGTTCACCTGGAGAATAGCTCAGTAGTCCACGCTCCTCACGCCTATCGGTCCGGTGTACCGTCGAAGGAGAAACTGACCATCATGGTTTGAAATGTATAAGTTGTTACATTCATAAATTACTCAAACTAGGTTTCTAAAACAGTTGGTTTAGGGATGAGGGACCCATGGGATCCGGTCTCGCTCGAGTCCGACTTCGGTCGGAGGTTTTAGGGTCGAACCGGTAAAAACCGGTCTACGATCGGTTCAATAGGGAAAAGGGGTCTCTAGGGTCCTAAAATAGGTTTCATACATCGGCATCGATGATCTGAGCACAATGCCACTGGTTTCGTCCAATTCCGAGATCGGACGGAGAATTGGCGGTCAAACCACGATGCGCCGACTAGATCGGGTTCATGGATAAAAGGGGATACTATACAGTATTATTACTGTACCTAAATATGGCCAACAGGTAGTATTTTCCGAGCCGGTCGTAATGCCGCTGGTTTCGTTCGATTCCGAGATCGGACGAAGAAATGGCGGCTAAACCAATTTCTAGTCGGTTTAAGGGTCTGGTTCAGGTGAACCAGACCGGTTCACTGCTGGGTCGGGTCTGATGGATCGGGTTTACTGTGCAGTCGGGTCGGGTTGCAGTGTTAATACTTTCAAAATGACCTGTAATAAAACTTTAATTACAGAATGGTCCCTGCTGTTTCTTCTATACGGAAAAACCAGTGCTCTGGTTTTTGCACGACGGCGCGGTGGCGGGGTGACCGGGTTTGAGTGCGCCGGCGGTGCCCGGCCGGTCTCCCGCGTATCACCCCACGGAGGAGACACGGGAGGAGGGGACCGGAGCACCGTCGGAGTCCGGGAAGGCATTGGCCGGAGGGGTTTGCGCGGGTGGTTTGGGTTGGTTTTGGTTGCACCGGCGATCGCCGGTGGGGATTGGGTATTGGTCCTCTCGACGAGGACCGAAGGTGGGTTCGTGGTGACGTTCTCCACCCGAGTGGGCCTCGGCCAAGGGATGGAGGAAGGGGTCTCAAGTTTTGGGTTGGGTTCGGGTGGAAGAGGAGAAGAGAAGGAGGTGAGCAAACCTGGGCTCGGAGCTCGCCGGAGTTAGGGGAGGAGGCAGGGCCCGCTCTCTCTCTCCAGTCCTCTCCCTCGATCTCTCTACTCTTCCCCTCCTTCTCCCGATCTCTCTCTCTCTTTCTCTCTTTCTCTCTTCTCCGCTCCGTCCTCTCTCTCTCTCTCTTCGGTTCACGTAAAAAGGAAAGAAGGGAGGGAGCCGGTATGGTAAGTCGGCTGGGGAATCGGGTTTGTTAAGGCCTCCCCTAACAAGGAGGGGTGGTTATGGCAGGAAGATCCGGTTGTTATCATCCCGAATCCTGCCATATCCTCCCCATCCGAAATTCAAATTTTAAATCCCGGGGAGGGCGATCGAGGGGGTCTAAACCCAGCCAAAAGGTTGAAAGAAAGATTCTATGGCTGGTCGGGCTTGGTCCCGAGCCTGAACTGCGCTCGGTTGGAACCCGGGTGCAAACCGTTGACTTACCTGGCTGAAAAGAATAATCAGCCATAAGTCACAAACCGAAGATCAGAAATGGGCACGGAAGGATCCGTTGGAAAGGTCTCATCGACACGAACACATTGACACTTGGTACAAATTTTTCTGACTTGTAGATCTCCCACAATAAAGGAAATACTCTGAACTTTAAAATAACAATAACTTATTGTCCGGGTGTCGGATCGACCCCCGCTCAGGCTCGTTGGAAAGCTCTTTCAGAGCCTCACCCAACGTATCCAGCCTTGGTATGATCCGATCACCCAATCTCCTGTGGTAAACCAAACAATACCGACAGTGGGCTGATTATCGAAATTCTAGGGTTTTAACTACCGGGCTGCCGAAACAAGATGCGCATACACCCGATCCTTGCACAGGACACACCAATACGACGTGCTAGAAAATATATAAAAAGTGAACGCAAAACATCTCATGGGTTTACGACCCATTATTCTAGAAAAAACCCAACAAGAAAGTCTGACGGTAAAAAGACGAAAAGAGCCCTGGGAGGATTTTTATTATTCTCAAATTTAACACCTCAGGTGTTACAGGCCGGTGATGGCCAATCATAAAATCTGTTGAGTGTCCTATAAAGTGATCGATATCTATCCAAAAGAAAATTGGAATGTGTGAGTAGCCGGCCACCAACGATCAGCTAGTACGTAATAGAGAGGCAGGTCGATGCTAAGCCATCGGATACGGCTGAAGCAACCGAACTGGCCTGCTTCACTAACTGAGTACGAAAGCCGAACAACTCTCACTCGTCCAGAAGATTTCTGTGATAACAGGAACAGATATTGTGATAATCGATATAATATACCAATTTTAGTTGTTTTTTTATTTTCTAATATTAAGTAATTAATTTGAATATAATATTAGAAACATACTTTGACATGCTTGAATACTACAATAGCACAATGTTCAAATCGGGACAGAACCACCTAGTCTGTGGTCGGGACCCCTAGAAATCGTCCATCATTCGACTCCATTCCACCAAAAGCACCCCTCGAGATTCCATTGAGAGCACCCCGAGCACACAAAGAGCAATACCAGAGGGAGAGGGGAGAGGGAGATTTAAGATAACCACTCCAACTTTAAATCTTTACGCCCATCACAGATGGAGAAATGCAAGGGCACTTTGGGTATTTAAATTATCACTCTAACTTTATGTTATATGTAATGGCGTAACTGATTTACACTATTAAAGATGACGTATTGTTCCGATTTTCACAATTTATCAAGGTGAAGGGTCAAATGTTTAAACCTCTAATAGAGAAGTTCTCTAAATCTATTTATCTTTGGTCATACAAGATGCTCTCATTTGCAGGCAGGTTGGAACTAATCAGATTGGTTTTACAGAGTTATTCCTACTACTGGAGTGCTTCTTTTGCAGTTCCTGTTTCAGTTCAGAAAGAGATAGAACAAATGATGAGAAAATATCTATGGGGAAATGCTTCCTCTCATGTCAAATGGGAGGTTGTTTGTAAACCTAAGAGGGAGGGAGGTCTAGGCATCAGATTTATTTCAGACATTATCCGAGCTAGCACTATGAGATTAGGTTGGATCCTTCTAACTGATGAACAAGCGCTGTGGCCACAATGGATGAAAAGTAGATATCTGAGGGATTCAAATTTCTGGAATACTGAGGCAACTAGATCTTGCTCTTCAGTATGGAAGGAAATTCTTAACATTCGAAATGAGTTGGCAGGAAATCTGGAGTTTGTTGTTCATGAATATTCCGAGGCTGACTTCTGGTCAGATCCTTGGTTAAGAGGTAGAAGACCTTTGGATGTAGTGGGTATTAATGCAGTGGTGGCTCAAGGAATGGGGTATCCCAAGGTGGGGGAGATGATTCTGGGAGACAAGTGGAGACTTCCTAATCCAGTTAATTCTAGAGTCAATGCTCTATGGGAGAGTATAAAATCCATCAAAATCGAGAACCAAATTCAAGGCTATATACAGTGGAAAGGCTCGGTGAAGGGAGAATTTTCCTTTAACTCAGCATGGGACTCTGTCAGAGATAAGAGTAGTGTTGTTGAGTGGGCTCCTTTAATTTGGAAAAGGCCAGTTCCACCTAGATTTGGTTTCTGCTGTTGGAAGGCTATTCACAAGAGGTTGGCTACATTGGATATATTGAAAAAGACCGGAATCGAGTTAGCCAATATGTGTTGCCTATGTCAGATGGAGGAAGAATCGGTAGATCATTTATTCTTTAATTGTGTGATCGTTAGAGGACTATGGTCAGCTCTATGTCATGTAAATGGTCTTCATTTGACTGGCAATGGAAATCTGCAGTGGTTAACTCAATGTTTGATCCCTTGGAGCAAAACAAAAAGTCTGAAAGGTATAGCCATCAGAGTTGCTTTTTCGGGAGGGATCTATAGCATTTGGGAGGAGAGGAATAACAGGTTATTTGGAGACAAGGAAGTACCTTTGGAGAACATTGTCTTAAAAGTGTTGGGCCAGATACAGACCATCTTGTGGAGTTCTTTCAACCCGTTGGGAGCTGTTTCTGATAAGGTCTTCTTGGAAGGTTGGATGGGAAGGAAAGAGGGTTTGGTTGCATAGTGGGGATTCTCCTAAGGTTGGCTGCTACTATTGTTTGCAGTAACTTTTGGAAGAATGGTTGGGTAGAGCACATCTTTTTGGAGGCTTTTATGGAAGGGCTGGGCTGGCACCTTATGGAACTAAGCCTTTTGTTTAGAGTGTTGGGTGAAGTTGATGTTGTTGTCGTGCCCTACTCTATTGCTAAGGTAGGATGGATTAGGTTTTCTTACGTTCTTTTGACTTGGCCTATTCAAGTAGTAGTACTATTTGAGTTGGACTGGATTGATTGTAATATTGTGATTATTGATTAATATAATCTTATCTTTAAAAAAAAAAGTTTTGTTTCTTTTATCATAATATTAATATTTTATGTTTCGTTTTTGAAAAAAAAAATATTTTGGAAAAAGACACATATGTAGGGCTTTTGGCCAAATGATCTTGAGCCTTGGATTTATCATACTACAGGGATAGCTAAAACGGTCTTAGGCTAAGAACTGCAAAAAAAAGTCTCACATGAGTATGCAAATCTCATTAAATTGTGGCAAAAAAACAAACTCAAAGGCCCCTACCCGTGATCAGAGCTCCATGTTCCTAATGTGAGTAATGCTATTTGAACCATCTTCATCGACAAAAGTTTTGACAAACCAAACTCGGTGGTGGGACCTGCTTGGGGCTTGTCAAAACTTTCATCAAAGGAGATTGTTCAAATAGCATTACTCTTCTAATGTTGATTTTTTTTTCTTTTTGATAGTTTAAAAATGGGTCAATCGGACATCCGGAAGGCGCCATAGCCCGGCACTAGTATAGACCACCGCACATCGGCAAAGAACATGCAGAAACAGCCATTAGGGCCACACCCAAACCCCACCACCACCCAGGTGGGAACAGCCCTGCACTCAGGCGGCATCTAATGTTGAACGTCGATCGTCTGTGACGGCCCGGAGTGAAAGAATCAAAACAACTCATCAGGCTTCGTTAGAATGAAGCAGCATATGCTTCCGTTGTTGATTCATTCAATGTTAAATAAATATTAAACTTACCATTTGGACGCATCTGAGGGTATGGTGAAAAAATCCCCATATCCTTGGGGGAGAAAACGGGGCTCCAAGTAGCATGTCCATGGATTATAGGTCTACGGAATACCAAATCACTGACAGTACTCCCATGTCGAACACCCATCTGAAACATATGAGAAACGGGATGGTGCCTATCAAAGCAGTATTTTTACTGCTTTGAGACATTGTTTGACTATCCTAGAAGTTTTGGAATTTGATGAAATTTGGTGAGGGTGTTGTCTAGGGTAAGATGATCATCCTCACAAATTTTCATCA
The DNA here is from genome assembly GCA_947650365.1 of Chamaelirium japonicum. Taxonomy (NCBI): domain Eukaryota; kingdom Viridiplantae; phylum Streptophyta; class Magnoliopsida; order Liliales; family Melanthiaceae; genus Chamaelirium; species Chamaelirium japonicum. The sequence continues at coordinate 87,512,640 of OX393552.1, read as the reverse complement.
AATTCCAAAACTTCTAAGAGGGCCAAATGGTCGAAGCAAAATGCTGCAGATTTTAACGGTGACTGCAGACGACTGATTTTGCTTCGACCATTTGAACCCCCTAGAAGTTTTGGAATTTAATGAAAATTTGTGAGGATGATCATCTTACCCTAGACAACACCCTCACCAAATTTCATCAAATTCCAAAACTTCTACGATGGTCAGACAATGTTTCAAAGCAGCAAAAAATGCTGCTTTGATAGGCAGCATCCCATTCCTTTCTCTCTCTCTCTCTCTCTCTCTCTCTATATATATATATATATATATATATATATATATATATATATATATATATATATATATATATATATATATATATATATATATATATATATATATATATATATATATACTAAGAATTTAACTCGGTGCGTAGTAAATATAACCGCATATAAAAATAAACAATTAACTTATTAAAATATCATCTTACCGTGATAGTCAGAGTCATCGCAAAGAAATTGGGCTAACTCAACTCTGTACACAACCAACCGCTGGTCCCATATTTGGAGAGAAACGGGTCCCACACTTAGGCCTCTGTCTCTAGAAGCCTACAAAAGAGATGTAGCGGGGATGGGCTGGCAGCTGACATACTGACGTAAATACTGATCTAGTGGAAGATATATCGTAAGCACCATATGGATCATATATAACCAATAGAATGCCTAACTCTCCTTCCAAACCTTTCGTAAAAAAAGAGGAACATCTGACTTAAGAAGAAAGTAAGATAACCAGATGATCTAAAAAATATATTATATTATTTAAAAAGATAATCAACTATTGAATTATGAATAACCTACTAAAATATATAATATTTAACTTATCTCGCTCCCAGTCAGCAAATCAAGTATCATCTGGTACAACGGGATGCTGTGGTGGGGGTCTGACTTGTACTGTCGATACGAAAGGACCCACCTCAAAGCTCGAGAAAGGGTTATGCGGGTGCCCTCAAGAAGATCAAAACGTACCGGTCTACCTACAGGTAGATACTCATTGGCCCAAACCTGAAAACAATATAATAAATATGTAAGATATTAAACAATTCAAATAAAACAAAACAAGTATAACGTATTACAAAATTTTTTACCTGTAATAAGGGGGTGCAACTCATTAGCTAGTGTGCAACACCCATCGCAAACTGGCTCATGATATAGTATAAAAATACCAGAATGACTGCACCATAGGCTTATTAGGAAGTGATAGTCAAGTATTGAAAAAATAAATCAGATATGTGGCATGCACAAGATTGCCAGTTACATATGGAAACATACATAAACCACATAGTGCCAATAAGTATGCACATGTGTACCTAAATGTCTTAAATAACAAATATACATTATTAACATGATATTTATATAAGAATATTAATATGTGTTAAATACAATCAATAAATAAAAACTTACCATCTTAGGGTGTACTGGCTTTGGAGGTGCCAGTCCAAAGTGAGTACGAAGCTAGTTCAGCTGGATATATCGTTCCTCCTGTGATGACGAAGGTTGTACAACTCCTAAGCTATCATGGATCAGCTGATGATAATCAAAAGACGGGGTGCCAGGAGATACAGTCACAGGGAGGCCGGTGATGGCCAATCATAAAATCTGTTGAGTGTCCTATAAAGTGATCGATATCTATCTAAAAGAAAATTGGAATGTGTGAGTAGCCGGCCACCAACGATCAGCTAGTACGTAGTAGAGAGGCAGGTCGGTGCTAAGCCATCGGATACGGCTGAAGCAACCGAACTGGCCTGCTTCACTAACTGAGTACGGGAGCCGAACAACTCTCACTCGTCCAGAAGATTCCTGTGATAACATGAACAAATATTGTGATAATCGATATAATATACCAATTTTAGTTGTTTTTTTATTTTCTAATATTAAGTAATTAATTTGAATATAATATTAGAAACTTACTTTGACATGCTTGAATACTGCAATAGCATGATGTTTAAATCGAGACAGAACCACCTAGTCTGTGGTCGGGACCCCTAGAAATCGTCCATCATTCGACTCCATTCCACCAAAAGCACCCCTCGAGATTCCATTGAGAGCACCCCGAGCACACAAAGAGCAATACCAGAGGGAGAGGGGAGAGGGAGATTTAAGATAACCACTCCAACTTTAAATCTTTACGCCCATTACAGATGGAGAAATGCAAGGGCACTTTGGGCATTTAAATTATCACTCTAACTTTATGTTATCTGTAATGGCGTAAATGATTTACACTATTAAAGATGACGTATTGTTCCGATTTTCACAATTTATCAAGTTTTGTTTCTTTTATTATAATATTAATATTTTATGTTTCGTTTTTGGAAAAAAAAAATATTTTGGAAAAAGACACATATGTAGGGCTTTTGGCCAAATGATCTTGAGCCTTGGATTTATCATACTACAGGGATAGCTAAAACGATCTTAGGTTAAGAACCGCAAAAAAAAGTCTCACATGAGTATGAAAATCTCATTAAATTGTGGCAAAAAAACAAACTCAAAGGTCCCTACCCGTGATGAGAGCTCCATGTTCCTAATGTGAGTAATGCTATTTGAACCATCTTCATCGACAAAAGTTTTGACAAACCAAACTCATGTCCTGGTGGTGGGACCTGCTTGGGGCTTGTCAAAACTTTCACCAAAGGAGATTGTTCAAATAGCATTACTCTTCTAATGTTGATTTTTTTTTCTTTTTGATAGTTTAAAAATGGGTCAATCGGACATCCGGAAGGCGCCATAGCCCGGCACTAGTATAGACCACCGCACATCGGCAAAGAACATGCAGAAACAGCCATTAGGGCCACACCAAACCCCACCACCACCCAGGTGGGAACAGCCCTGCACTCAGGCGGCATCTAATGTTGAACGTCGATCGTCTGTGACGGCCCGGAGTGAAAGAATCAAAACAACTCATCAGGCTTCGTTTGAATGAAGCAGCATATGCATCCGTTGTTGATTCATTCAATGTCAAATCAGATTGAACGAACCCTTTCTCTTGGGGTTCAGATCTCCTCCGGTCGGTCAGCCCGGTTGGTGGGTCCAGCGTGCATCACCACTGCACAATGGCTGGCTATACAAAAATCAATCGTACTCCAACGGTTGCGTCCGGCTATGATGCACACTGGGCCCACCTACTTGGGATGACCGACCGGAGAAGATTTGAACTCTTTCTCTTGCGACCAACCTCGCCGGCTGCTGTCGCGGCCGCCGATCGGCGGCGGCTTGATAATATTATTAAAAAAAAAAGGATGGCCTTTCGTTCTTGGGTTTTATAGCACCTGTTTGTTGGATTAGAGGGGCATTGTGTAATGATTCAATTGGGAATCCCTTCGTTGCTCGAATTTAGGGGTGGCTGTCGCTGAAATACCCACCAGGTTGGGCTGTCCATCCGTTGGACCACGTCGGACGGCCGGTACTCTGGCCATAAATTTTTTTTTAAAAAAAGACGGCCGGGTCAGACGGGCACGCTAACCTGGATTGACCGGTCGGGTTCTTTTTTATTTTTTTTCTATTCTTTTAACCCCCCGCGCCCCCCCCCCCCGGAAAAAAAAAAAGAAAAGGTTTGCTCGTTGTCCGGCTGTGAAAAAGTGATTTGGTCACCGCACACCGGGCGGTGTCGGTACCGTCCCTCCTTTCCTGAGCCCTCCACATGGAGGAGACTGTGGCCCAGGGCCAGGGGGGTGCTCTTCGTTGCCTTCCGGTGGTGGGCCCCGCCTCCGACAACCTGTCTTCCGTTGACGGCCCCCACCCCCCCCCCCCCAATCATTTCCCTTCCTTTCAGCCTCCCCCGATCTATTTACGGAAGTGCCACTAAGCGACCCATCGACGAATCGGAGGCACGGTGGGCCCCGCAGCGGCGACGGTGGATGAGGTGTCGCGGTCGTAGCGGCAACCCGGTGGCCCAAAACGTCGGCGAGCGCAGCGCCGTCCGATCCCCGATGGAGACTGACCGATCGGCCGCCGTACTTTCGATGGCATTTCCCGGGAATAAGTCGTCAGGCGAGGGGCGAAACAGGTGTACGGTGTTTTTTCTTTTTTGTGACAGCACTACACAGTACACACAGGCAACATAGCCGGACACAATATCCATGTGGCCTTCATCGGCATCGTGTCTGATTTTATGTGCTGATGTGTGTTCAACAGCGTAACATAAAAGTACTAATGTAGTGGCAAATTTGTAATTTTATTCACCGCCGGAGAAAATATTCGACGGAACTGTTACAGGGTGAGAGAACAAAAATTTGACCACCGATCGGTCAGTAGCATTGCGCCAAATATGCCACATGAGGGTTAGGTGACATTTTGAACCCCAATGAAATTACCTCCTTAGCCTTTTAAAACTCTCTCTTTATCCTAACCTAACATATGTAGAGCAATGCCACTAGCCGATGGTCAAATTTTTGCTTGGAGAGAGCTTTGATATACACTCGCCATTGAAAGAAAGAGCCACACCTAGCCATGGAAGCAGTCACCCCGATGCGAGAATCACATTTAGTTCTAAATTTTCGGATGCACATCTTCAACAACCACTACCAACTACAATCATCCCATCAACTAAGTTCATCGGATGGCTGTGCGATGTGTTGCTCCAAGTCTACACTTACAACTGTTCCACCAAAACTTGGTGAGAGAAATGACCATTACAACTAGAAGCCACCCATACCGGCCGGTTCCAAGATGAGTTGCGTTCACAATCCTAATTGATGTACGATCTTTCTCTCCTGCAAGTGAACAAGACTACGCACATAGAGCTCTAACAATTGAGCATTTGAACAGTTCAATTTAGGCTCATGTACGACTCGGCTTGGCTTTAACCTAGATTCAAACTTATTTATCCAAAGAAATGAGCTAACCAAGATAGTTTATGTTAGAGATTCATTCAAGTCTCTACCCAAAGGCCGCATCAGCATGATATGGCTGTCAAGCAATTAGTCGGGTTTTCTGGCTACTCGACTCGATCCTATTCGGTTGGTTTTCGATGATGTTAAATGGGTTTGGAAAAAGAAAATTAAAACAAAAGAAGAAAAATGATTGGGATGGGGGTGTTATTTATCCCTCGCCGCCTCGAACCCTGGGGTTCTTCATTGGTTCGGTTTGACCCGATCAATCGAACACCACCGACCTAGCTGGTTCGGATTGGGTCGATGTTTTTGAATATTCGGTTTGTTTTCAAAAATCAAAACACAAATTAGTTCATATGGATTTGGAGAGTTTTCGGATTCGGAACCAACACCAATCATACCGTGTTTGTGTGTGTGTATAGACATTAACCATTAGATTCAATGGTTTGTCAGGGGATGTGTCTGGCCCCTCTTCAATCTCCCTTTAAATAGAGGCTCCCCTCTGGCTCAGTGTTTTGTGTTCTTCAACTCCGGCGGCGTGGGGCTTCCTCCGGCTCGGATCGGCATTCTTCGTGTTCGGCCCACGGGTTTTTCTAGTCGGACTTCTATCGAGGTGATGGATCTAGACCCCGGTCGCCAGTTCCACTGAGGGCTTTCCCAATCCCCCCTGCACGGTAGGTTCCCGGCTGCTCGAGGTGGCGATAGTTCTTGCAGCCCAGAGGTCAAGGCAATGCTGCTCTCCATATTTTGTCGAGCTGTAGGTGGTTCCAGCATAGTGTTGGATTTTTTTGGTTTCTCCATTTTGAGATTTTTTTTTCTTCTTTAGATCTTGTTTGATATGTGTTGTTGGGTGGTTTTGTTGCTTTTGCACCGGAGTCCGACGAGACTGTTCTCCTCCCTTGTAATCGGGGGTTTATGGGGGTGGCTATGATGCCCCTCTTGCCAACGAAATGACGTATGATGTGTCCTGCCGGGTGGTGCTCTTTGAATTGCCAAAAAAAGATTCATTGACTTTGTTGGTTGCATTATACTTATGGATTGTTACCTGCATGAAGATCCAATAAGGATGGGTAGATCTGGAATGACATCAATGAAAATTGTTTAAAATGACGTGGAAAAACTTTTATTGACAGTAAATATAGCCCTAAATAGAACTAATTCGTGATGAATGAATCATAAAAGCTTATGATTATAAATTGTTGCTTGGTTAAACTTTTATTAGTAAAATTAGGAGGTGTTTGGCATCATTCCGGAACAATCTATTTCCATTCCAAATTCCATGGTTTGAAAATAACAGCTAGTAATAGGGGCGTGCATCGGTTCGAAACCGACCTATTTAGGTAAAACCCAAACCGATCCAATCTTGGTCGATTTTGAGGATTTTCAATCTGATCCAAACCGAACTAAAATTGAAATCCAATCCAATTAAAATCGGTTTAGATTGGATTGGATGGTCGGTTTAGGCTTTGGACCATGTTCTTATTGGGCTCTCCCCCTTCTATGAGGAAATAGTTCAAACTTAAAAAATAATAATTGTTATCAAATCATTAGACCTAAATAAGATTTTTAACTGATTTTGAGTCATCTTATAGTATTGTAATGATTGTTGATAGCAAGGATATACGAGGGCATATGGTATATTTAATAAAATATTATATGTATATACATATGTCGGTTCGGTTCGATTTAGGTCGGTTTTGAATTTACAAATCCGCCAACTGATCCAATCAGGTTGGTTTTTTAAAAACCCAATCCGATCCGATCCATTGAATGTGTTGAAATCGATCAAAATTGATCGGTTTGGTTTGGATCCTGCACACCCCTAACTAGTAATTGTTCCTATGGAATGAAAGACTAGGGAGCTAAAAGAATATCACTCCGGCTATTTATAATGACATCAAATTATATTAGAAATAGTAATTAATAATAATGACCTCTTCTAGCAGAGGATTAAGGATAATAACCCCTTAGGTGCGGCAGGATTTATTTAGTTGGGCAATGATATAAGTCGGGCCGAGGGGTATTTCTGTCATCCGAACAGATTGATATGGCAAACGGGATTGGAATTTTGGAAGCAAGGTCCGGTCCCGACCGCAGAACGGCGTGGGTGCGAATATTCGGAGGCTCAGCAGAAATTTAATAAAGGTACCCTACAATTTTAAATCAAATGGTTAATAAAGCTGACGCAGAAAAGAGGCAGAGTTTGAACGGTCAACAGATCGGGACGATAAAAATCCAACGCGGAATCATACCTCTCCTCCCTCTCCCTCTCCCTCTCTACTTTGACTGCGAAATCATACCACTCCTCGATCCCCCCCCCCCCCACCCCCCCCAAAAAAAAAAAAATTTAGAAAAAGGAGAGAGAGAGAGAGAACCCCAATCCATCTCGCTGCTCACTGAAACCCTAATAAAGCGGAAGAAGCGGAAGCGATCGATCGATTCCTCTGTTCGATCCGTTGGTTGATTACAGCAGATCACGGCGCCGCGGCGGCGGCAGTGGGATCTCGTAAGAATCTTCTTTCTCTCGACTCGATTTGATGTTTTTTTGGATACAAATTTGCCGGCTTCGTGATCGCGTCCGGGGACTCTGATGCAGTGCGTGATCGCTCTGTTTATGCTGATATCGGAGTCTCTCTCTCTCTCTCTCTCTCTCTCTCTCTCTCTCTCTCTCCACTGTTCTTAAAATTTTTGGAGATCTAGATTCCTACGCACGGTGTATGGATCTCTGTCATGCCTTCGCCCCCTCCGAAGCCGATCTCCGGACGTTGGAGCGGCAGTCTTAGAAAAATAAAGATTGGAACTTTGGGCCTATTTTCTTGTAAATTCATGGATCATAAATTGTTGTTACTTCTGATTCCTAGTATGGCCTAAACATCATGATTTATGGCTACTGAATCCGAGGGTTTTTTCCTTCTCTTTTTAACATAAAGATCGGAACTTTGGGCCTTCTCAGATTCATGAGTAAGATTGAGGTTTCCAAGTCCATGTGATTCTTTTTTCTTTTTTTTTCACACCGAAGATTAGTTCCATGTGCAAGTTTGGAAATTTAACTTAGATCTTGAATTGAAGGCGTCGCACTCATGTTTTAGGTTCCATTTGCAATTTTGGAAATTTAACCTAGATCTCGAATTGAATGCCCTGCACTTATGGTTTAGTTTAGTGCATCGCACGTTCGAGGTGGAATAAAACCCCCATGTACCTGAGAAGGCCGATTTAAAAACCTAAGAAAGGGTATAATCTTAAGGTGGATAATGTTTGTTATATTTCTATGTTTGGCCATAAATTCTTCTAGATCTCAGCACGGTGGTGGAACTGTGATAAGAGGCGACCTTTGATCCTTCTTTCATGAAGGATTATCTGTCGGCTAACTAGGTGTTTGATCCACAGGGGTGCTCGTTGTTAAAAATCTTGCAATATGTTGACCAACGGTTGTTGGAGTCTATCTATTGTAGCGTGCGACCAGAACTATATTTATCAAATCAGCAGTGAATCAGAAAATTCTTGTCAATCCTATAGTCGAGCCCATCTTGATGGGATAAGACGTGGATGATGATCATGATAGCTGGTTTAGTTTGGGTGTTGGATTCTCGTGCTGATTGTCTACTCGATGGTAGTGAGGAGAGGACCAAATTAACTTGAAAGAATCTTGATTAGCTTTCCTTTGTGGACTGTATGTTTTTTGTTAAATCCATCTTGTTTTGGTGCTCGATCTATGATTTCTATTTGCCACTTTGGTTTTGCTTGCTTTTTATATGCAACTTTGGATACAGCCTCCGAATAACTGTTGAAGGTTTTGGCTCATCTTACCTCTATCCTACACTTTACTGTGAAAAATCAGCAAGGATCTAGTTTGTTGTTCCCTTTGTCTTCTGAAATCTTAATTAGTCCCTTTGATTGACAGGTAAATGAGTAGGCTCGTTGTGTCTAAAAGCTTTTGGATTAGACATTCCAACTAGTTTGTAGATTTTCATTTGTGTTCGATGGCTTCAGTCGGTGTGGTGCCTTCATCGGGGTTGAAGAACACCAGTGGTAGTAGTATTGGTATGGACCGATTGCCCGACGAGATGAATGATATGAAGATAAGAGAAGACAAGGTAAAACTCACACTTAAGGCATTTAATGAACAATTATAAATTTTCTTTACATCATTAATCATGAAGTGGATGTTGTTTCATGTACAACATCGTTTGTGTAAGCTTCCTCTATTTCTAATTGAATGCACTACTGTAGGATGTAGAAGCTACAGTGGTTGATGGAAATGGGACAGAAACCGGTCATATAATCGTAACGACTATTGGTGGTAGAAATGGTCAGCCGAAACAGGTAACCGCGATCGGTGTTATCTGTTTATACCTCCAATCATCAGTAGTAAAAGTCTTGATGCTTACACCTCTGTTGATGAACTGAAGTATTCTATTTTTTGACAAGAAATGGAAGCAATTTCAGCATTATTTAGTAAAAATCTTTAGAAGTGACAATCTTTGATGATTCTTTCATGAACTCTTTACCCAAGCTCATTTTCCTACGTTGGTTTCTATAAAGTTCAAATTTAGATTCTCACTTTAAGGTAATTTATTCTAACTGCAGACTATAAGCTACATGGCTGAACGTGTTGTAGGAAATGGATCATTTGGGATTGTGTTCCAGGTTAGTATGATAATAACGGAGTTGGAAAATGTTTTCTAATTATTCATTAGAGGATATATGATGCTTTAAAGAAGGTTAGTATGATAAATACCGGAGTTGGAAACTGTGTTCATTTTGGATATTTGTTGGTATTCAGGCGCGGTGTCTTGAGACGGGTGAAACCGTAGCTATAAAGAAGGTTCTTCAAGACAAAAGGTACAAGAACCGTGAGTTGCAAACGATGCGCCTCCTCGACCATCCAAATGTCATCTCTTTGAAGCACTGCTTCTTTTCGACGACTGAAAAGGATGAGCTTTATCTTAACTTGGTGCTTGAATACGTGCCCGAAACCGTTCATCGTGTGATCAAACACTACAACAAGATGAACCAGCGCATGCCGCTAATTTATGTCAAACTTTACACCTACCAGGTAAGAATGATGGTTTGCAAACATCAAAATAAGAACTATGGGATGATGAGAGTATATCTTGGTGATATGGGACCCATGTTCTAATTCTCCTCTCGCATTTTAACAGATTCTAAGGGCATTGGCATATATTCATGGTAGCATTGGAGTGTGCCACAGAGACATCAAGCCACAAAATCTTCTGGTATACATGCACATTAATAGCTGCTAGTCCATAGTGATATACATAGAATGCATGCAACTTTTAAAAAAATGATTTCTTATTTGCATAAAGATGATGAAAGATACATTTTTATCCTTCAAGAATTTGAGATATCATGTATGAAGGTTGTTTGATCGAGTACATGCTCGTTTCAAAAATTGGCTAAGAGTGCTAAACACTGTTTTAAAACTCGAAAAACTCGGCCGAGTCGACTTGACTCAACTCAGACAGATTTCGAGTCAAGTTATTTGGCCGAGTCGGAAAGAGTTTGCCCAGTCAGACCCAGTTTACTTGACTCGGCTGACTTTCAAGTCGAGTCCGAGTTTCAAGTTTTTGAATAATGGTGCAAAATGTGCACTATATGTGTGAATATATCTCCCACACGAAAATATTTGGTGGCATTTATTTTGAATTCAACATTATGCTTCTATATTATGATGCAAGTTGGGCCCCTTTTTTGTAACAGGTCAACCCGCATACTCACCAGCTTAAATTATGCGACTTTGGGAGTGCAAAAGTCTTGGTAACACTTGTTCATCCCCAAAATTGAGATTTCCACCGTCGTCGTCTTAATGAGACGTTGGTTGACATTTGTTTGGGCTTTTGACAGGTAAAGGGAGAGCCAAATATATCCTATATCTGTTCGAGATACTACAGAGCTCCTGAGCTCATATTTGGCGCCACCGAGTACACTACCGCAATTGACATTTGGTCCGCCGGCTGTGTTCTTGCTGAGCTCCTTCTAGGACAGGTACACTCCATCATCTAGCAATTCATAGGAAAATTTAGGGTTCACTGTTATTTATTATAAGCATTCCCTTTGACAGCCTCTTTTTCCCGGCGAGAGCGGAGTTGATCAGCTTGTAGAGATAATTAAGGTAATCCAGCTACTGCTCATGATGCCACCGTTGCTCTTGTATTCCTTCACCTCTTCTTCTTTGTCTGGCAGTAGTAAGCCATCTCCCTTCTTGTTTATAAACCCTTTCCTCATCTATCTCAAATATTGCAGATATTAGGTACGCCGACAAGGGAAGAGATCAAATGCATGAACCCGAATTATAATGAGTTCAAATTCCCACAGATCAAAGCTCATCCATGGCACAAGGTATGATGATGATGATCATAGTTCTTTGTATCTTATTCTCTGTGCCTTTCACTCTAATGTTAACCTCGATTGTTTTATATCTCTAATCAGATCTTCCACAAAAGAATGCCACCCGAAGCTGTTGATCTTGTCTCTAGACTTCTACAGTATTCCCCGAACCTGCGAAGCACCGCTGTGAGTGATAGATGCACAGCTAAAAACCCAGTTTTCCGCTTTCATCTGAGATAGAGATGTTGACCGAATAAGTTGTTTCTCACTGCAGTTGGAGGCACTGATTCATCCATTCTTTGACGAACTTCGAGACCCAAATTCCCGCCTTCCAAATGGACGATTCCTACCCCCTCTCTTTAACTTCAAGCCGCATGGTACATATGGAGAATTAAATAATTTTTATTGATATAAAGAATTGTTTCTGATGATCAAGTAGATGTTTCTTGGCACTTAATTGATTGCAATTTGTGATGCCAAGCAGAATTGAAGGGGGTACCGATGGAGATTGTAGCCAAGCTGATCCCGGAGCATGCAAGAAAGCAATGTGCCTTCCTAGGATTGTGATGCGGCTAGTTGGACAATCTGTGCGTGGGTGTGGTCCTGTGAGTTTGGCGAATTATTTGCCGATGTGATCTTGGACCTATGCTTCTTCTTTTGTCGTCGTTTTCCTGTACCATCGCCGCCTTGTTCTGTAAAGCAGATTCCGAAGTGTCTGCTAATCCCACGAAACCACCACGGGTCTCTGCTAACCCTCGTGCCCTGCCCATACAACAGATTTGTAACATTAAAGAGTAGACGGATTCGAATGTAGTTGCAATGGTTACATGAGTGTTGTGTTGGTGAATCCTCATCTTGCTACCTCCTAGAAACCCTCCTTTCTGCTCTGTGTTTCCTGCAATGGGAAATGAAAATCTGCTTTTTCTGGGATTTTCATTTCTCAACCAAACACCTAAGATTTATAAATCTAGCTATGCCGCCCCCCCCCCCCCCCCCCCCCCAATCCTCGTGGCGAAAGCTGAATGGCGTTGTGAGTTCAAGAGTAACTGTGGGTGAAGAAACGAAACTAAAAATCCTGTGGAGATGTGGAGAAAGAACTCATGATCATGTTTGAGAACTCATGATCATGTTTGATGATATGCCAACCTTATAATTGGATTGCAATTGTTATGAAGCCAGTGTTGGATTCCTGGGAATAAGAATTTCTGACGAAATTGGTCCATTTTCATGTTCTGTTTATAAAACCAGCAGGTACAAAGGGTTTTACAAATTTTGCAGGGAGCATACCAAGAAAATTGGTGTGAATGCATTCTATTAATTTCTTGGCATGCTAAGAAATCTTGATTTGATGTAAGTAATTAATTGAAGCGTAGGTGAGGAGGTTGTGAGTTCAATTTCTGCACCCCTCGAGTTACCCAGAATGCGTAGGGAAACATTTCCGAGTTGGTCGGTGTACATCCCTGGAGGGGGATTAGTCTGAGTTCAAAGAGTCCATTTCCCGAAGCTTTCAAAACACCTGCCGATCTCAAAAAATTTATAATAATATAATAAAATTATAATAATAAATCTTGGCTAACCAAACATCACAAGTTCAGGTGTGAGAGATGTTTGACCAGCCTGTTCTAATGTTTCTTATGGATATGGAAAGTGAGGAATAAGGAACACTTTGATGGTGCTAAGGATCAGCCAAGCATGTTGTGTTAAGGGCAATTGAATCTAGAGAGACTTAGTCAAAAGCCTTTTTGGAAGATGCTTTTGAGTTACAATCCTGACAAGAAGATCATTTGAGTTCCAGCCCCTCCAAAAAAGACACGGTTTACATCAAACCATCCAACCGTCAGTCTTGACTTTTCAACCTCTTGCAAATGACAAAAATACCTTGCATTTACTATAGTACAGTATCATTTCGGTTGGGAATATCAATTCGGCTGCTGCAGTGGTTTGGATTATCAATTCGGTTGCTATAGTGGTTTTACTGTAGCAACTATAAAATCACTTTCAACCGAATTATTTTGTTTTTTGAAGGGTTCTTTCAACCGAATTGTTACTGCTACAATGAAATTACTATAGATACGGTAAATTCACTCCCGCTCGAATTGGTACTCTGCTACTGTGAAATCACTATAGCAATCACTATACATTTACTATTACGAATTGTTACTCCAACTTGTTGAATTGATACTCAGGGGTAAAGTCCATCAAAAATAAATAAATAAATAAACAAGGGGTAAAATAAATATTTAAAAAAGGGAGTGAGGGAGGGACTTAACGTTAAACGCAACAGACACAAGGATTTATCGTAATGTAGGGTTAGTTAGAAGGGCCTTAGGCTAATAACCCCATAGATTTATGTCAACTAACACTAATGGTGGGAGTACAGTGGATTACACCTCAACTAAATTTAGTGAAATTTTGAGAGTCAGGTGGGCAGCTGTCCCACCTCACCCCTACATGTCTTTGATAGTGGCTGGCTAGAGGGAAAGAAAATATAAAGAAGAAAAATTAATTCAACCATTAACAAGATGGAGATGAAAATAACCTACTGATAGAGAGGGATTTCTCAAAAAACCAAGAAAAGAAAATAACCTACTAATAGAAACCTTATGAATTTGTTGAAAGAATGCTAATTGAATGAAGGTGGGGAGAAAACAAATATTTACAAACAAGGCAATAGCTAGGATACAAGGAGATGATTATTACTGTATCAATTGAAACATCAGATGGCAGGATTGCGCAAGAAAACAAGTGTGATTGAAAAGAAAACCCATTAATATTGGTAAATCAGAAGTGGAGGGAAACCTCTCAAAGAGAAGTACGACGGAGAAGAATAATATAGACTTTTCAACAAGGGTTGGACCTTGGTCAATTTGAGTTATCCCCTTTCAATAGAAATCAATATAATATTAGAAAAATCACATGGCAAGTATCATGTTTAGCATCCCTACAAAATGTATGTTTACCAATAGTAGATTATCGTTGAATGCGTTGAACGAATTACTATTAGAAAAAAGGTGCTCGTTGATATTTCATCGATCAGCCATATACCTCTTTCTAATGGAAATGTATCGTTTCATCCGTGTGATAATTTTCATTGAAGAGAGTTTGAGCCTCCATCTCCGAAAGCTTCAGAAAGAAGTCATTTCTCTCTCTGCCATCCCCTATACTCTTTGATCTTTGGGATTCTCTCCATCGGTTGCAACCGAAGCGGAGTTGGTATACCTTCTCTGGAAGATTTAGAAAGGATTCTTGAACATAGAGTGTGGATCATTCGAGGCGTCTTTTTTTGGATCGTTTTTTTCTTTCAATTTCTATTATAATGATTTTGATATGAAGAAAACTTTTGACTTCTACATGAACTTGAAGAGCTTCATGTGCAAAACTCTACTTGCTTTTTTTTTGCTAGTAAACTCTACTTGCTTTAAAACAAAAAAAAAAGGCTTAATCTTGGAAAGCAAGAATAAGACAATGCACTTTTAGAGCTTTGTGATGAATGATCTTTTTTAGAAAAACAACTTGATGATTTAAACAGTAAAGAAGATTCGAATGATTGATTGGTTGAAAAATTTTGTTTTGAAAACATAATTTATGTATTGAGGTTTGAAAATATTTTTTAAAATAATAAAATTGAATCTATGGATAACGAGTTTAAATCCAAAAAAGAAAGTCTTCAAGCAAAAATTGACCAAATAAGTTTTGGAAATTCATGACTTTTGGAAAATATTTATTCTTTGAAATGCAAGACCATTTCGAATGATTTTTATTCTCTTAAATTAAAAATTATCAATCTTCAAAAATAATTAAGTAAATCACAGAATGTTGTTCAAAACCAAAAGCTCTAATGATTTGAATGTTTTGTGCAACTTGGCTATAGAGATGTCAGAGATAAGCATGGCTTGGATTTTGTGAATAATTGTTTGACTCCTTCAGCATCCAAAACTACTTTTGTTTGTGTTGCTAGCATTCTACTATCCCAGTTGTCCCCATTCCCCGGGCTTTCCTCTGTTTGCCATTGTTGTGGGGTGAAATAACAGATTAAGCCTAAAATGCTAAGGCTTGTGGTTCTTTTGTTTGTGTATGTAAGAAAGGCGGTTCATCCAATCTGATGAACAAGGAAAAGAAAGTTGGTGTGTGGCCATTCTATTGTTCTGAATGTTCTAAGTGTCACCTCTTCTCGGTTTGTACCGACATGCCACCATTGTGGTATTAAAGGGCACATTAGACCGCGCTGCCACACTCTAGGGTTGTTTGGAGTGAGCCTACTAAAGAGAGATCTTAAGGCTCAAGGCCAGAGAAAGGTCAAAAGAAATATTTTATTTGAGAGTGCTAGTAACTAAGTGGGTTACATTAAAACCCCCATTGATGGTTCACGGAAGATTCTGATTTGTCACCATTGTGGCAAGATGGGGCATATTAAACCCAACAGGGGATAGGAGAGTTGGCAAAGCAATTGATGCTTTGGTGAGGAGGTTGTCGGTTTAACCCCTCCTCCCCTCGATTTACTCAAGAGTCAAGTGGGAATTGCAAAGTGGGTCGAGTTTCACTCCCGGAGGGATTAGTCTGAGCCTGAAATGGGCCATCACTCGAAAGATTTTGGGATAATCGTCGATCTAAAAAAAAAGGGAAAAAAAAAAAAGGTGCATATTATGACGCACTGATTTACAAGAGAAATTGACCTTGATTCCTAAGAAGTCTTCCTTGAAAGCTTAATCTTCTCATCCTCATATAAGTCCTCTTTCTCCTTGTGCTCAAGTTTAAAACAAACTTGATATTTCCACTTGATAGTATAATCACACCCTTTACACCTTCTACTACCATGTGGGTGAGGCGAGATAAGAGTGATTCCTTGCACTTTGATATATATATGGACTACCTAGGGCATCCATACCTTAGGAAGTTTACGTGTACCATATAGCATCATCTCGTTGCATTCATGGATATGTCTTCTTATTGATCATGATCATGGACCTATCTATGGTATGCTCGTACATACCATATACATGCCTATTTTGATTTTTTTTTTCTTTCTTTTGAGTAACTTTGCATGTAGTCTTTTGGTATATTTTTTTGGCATCATGGTGCATACATTTGCATGTTCGGTAAATAAAAAAGATACGTGAAAGCAACCTATATGTGGTGCACACCTGGTACGCCCCACCTAGACAGAGAAAAAAATTAGTTGTTGACCCTTAGTGCACACCAACACACAAGTGTGCATGGCGACAACCCCTGGTGCACACCAAGACATAAAAAACATATTTTCACGTCCGGTACATACATGTGTAATCCAGAAACCCAAAAGATGATCCTAGAACCATCCAGAGCCTTAAAACTCATAGCATGAATGCAAAAACCTCCAAAGGCAGAGTTCCCTTGCTCCAAAAGTCCAAAACACGATTCGTTTCAAAAACTGACAAACATGTCTTTAGAGAACATGTTTTCAAAAAAATATGACTTTGAAAATATTTTTGGACTTTGTGCAAATATAAGAAATACATTTACAAAATAAAAACATGATTTTAAATCATTGTGCATTTTCGAATCATTAAAACACACACGAATGAAATCAGATCGACAATCCGAAAATGACATCATAATGCGAAAATCTAAAAGAGAAAATATGTATATAAAATAGGGCAGATTACAAAATGTCCCTTGAACTATACACCTCATTTCATATTGGTCCCTGAACCTTTTTTTTGAACAACTTGATCCTTAAACTATGATCCGTTTGCATTTAGCCCTCTCTGTCAACTTTTATTCTGAAAATACCCTTGCCCTAGTAAGCATAAGTTAAACATTTAAAACTATTTTGAGTCCTATTGGAAATTGATAGGGATATTTTTGGGATAAAAAGTTGATGGAGGGGGCTAAATGCATATGGAGCATAGTTTGGGGATCAAATTGTTCAAAAAAAAAGAAAAAGTTGAGGGACCAATATGAAATGCAGTGTATAGTTCAGGGGAGGATTTTATAATTTGCCCTATAAAATATATATTCTTGAATGGATGAATTGCCCGGTATGGTCTTGGTAGAAACTTGCACATTGTATCTTTAACATCTTCAATGAGTTGTGGGCATATGCGATCATGCCCAAGAACTAGCAGTTAAAGAACCAATATTGTGATTTCATAGACGATATACAAGTATCCCTCCTCATCAATTGCTGGTAAAAACTATACTCAGGTCAAGATATATAGCAGCATCCAATTATCCTTCCCCACCTCGGTAGAATCTCTTCTAGAGAGAGAGAGCCAAAATCTGATGTTGGTTCCAATAGCAGGTTGATTCGATCTCCAACTTTGTAGATGGCTCTAGTGTGAAGAATTCCGAAGGGAAGGAGGATTAGGGAAATGAAATCCTCTCTCTCTCTCTCTCTCTCTCTCTCTCTCTCTCTCTCTCTCTCTCTCTCTCTCTCTCTCTCTCTCTCTCTCTCTGCCCGTAATTCTACCTATGCAATCTTCCTCCTTAGTACTTCCATCATGGTCTCCCACATTCCATGGAGGTCTTGATGTGAGCCTATGATCGGAACAAGGTTCCATTCTTGGTACTCTACACAATCTTTACCCTTCTAGATGTACGGCAACTTCAAAGGATCCTCGAGAGCTTATGGAAGGGTGGCACCATTGTTTGGCTTTGCTTCTGCTTGCTCTTTTTGGTTTTCAGGTAATTGGTGTTTAGTCCTTACAAAGTTTCCCATTTAACGTTAAGGACGGATAAAATTTTCGGTTAACATTAAGCCCCTGTGGTTAGACTTTGGTCAGCACAAGAACCTTCTACCACACGCAAATAATAACAAATTTTTTTAAATGACGATTTTACCCCTGCATATAAAGAGTAACAATCCAGTAACAAAAAATAACAAACGGTTGTCATCAATGTGGCATATAATATGTAACTGAAATAAAAAACATCCCATATACTCCATTTGTTTCACAGAACCGAAAAGGAATGAGAATGAGAGCGCGGCAAGTAGTAGTGCTCAAGAAAGGAATGGTAATTCCATTTCAGTATTTGGTATGGCCAATTAAATGCTATGGTAAAATTGATTAAAAGTACCCCTTTCAGTGTTTGGTATGGCCGGTGAGCTGAAGCTACAAGATAGAATCCAAGTTTTTCTTTCCCTTTCGAAGACGATCGAGGAAGGCGACAGATAGAGCAGAGGCAGTTGGCCATCAGCTGTATCTACTCATTTGACCCCTCACCCGTTGGAAGACACGGACAAATTCAAAGAACATATTCTGGTCCATTCCGATCGAATTACCCCCAATGGAAGTCCCAGGCACACAAGTAGCCGGGTTTCCCCCAACAATGATGTCAAACCCACCAAACTGTTCTACGTAACCCTCGAGCTTCTGGCTGGTCAACTTCTCGATGCCTCCTATCTGCATCAGTTCTCCGGACTGCCGACTGCTAACCCACCACCGCTTGAAGATTCTCCGATTGATCTCAGATGCTTCAACGGAAACAACACACTTGAGACGAATCCCAAGTCTGTGCAGGGCCACCTCTGCCCCCCCAATTCCGGTGTACACAGACAGCACCCTCAATCCCTCTGGATACAAATCCTTCAAGACCGAGAGGTGATATCCCAACGTGTCCGTCTGAAAGCAGCACTTGAGCGCCCTAAGCCTATCAGACGGTCCCCACCCCGGAATCTCAGTGTGCTGCAGAGGGTAGCCTAAGATGCACTCCACTTGGTCAGGCTCGATTGGGCTCAGCTTGTACTCGCCCACCCACATCAGATTCAGTGTCTTGCACTGGTGAAGAATGTCCGTCTGCTGTTCTTTGGATAGCAATCCTTTTGAATCCGCCATCATCTTCCCAAGCCTCTCACACAGCCAGGCAACCCCGTTGGTCTCCAGATTGATATAGCTCAACTGTTTCCTCGTATCCCACGATGGCCACCATCTTCTCATGTGTGGTAGTACATCTTCAATCGTCATCGGTGTCTTTGGAATGATGTGGGATCTATTCCCGGTTGGAAGATTGTGGAAATACCCTTCCTTCCGAATGAAGGCAGAAAAGAACTGGGAGTTCACAAATTCCGGCTCAATCCCATATAGGAACTGTGATAATTTTTGCCATATCTCTTGGGGGACATCCACAACATTTCCATAGAAGAAGTAAGGAGGTCTCGACAGGTGGCCACGGACGTTCCCACAAAGGTTGGGTGTGGCCTGGTCAGGAATCTCTTCTTTGATCGTCCGAGAATCTGCTGTTTCCCGTTTAGACACTCTTGGTTGCTTCCACTGGTTGCTGCAGGAAGCTGTTTCGTCATCAGCAGTCACATATTTAACTTTTTTCACTCTTTTTTTGTCTTCGTAATCATCAACCGTAGCATCTAAGGTGTTGGGTCCCCACTCTTTGGTTAGAGGATACCAACAATCTGAACATTTTGCTGTTGTGTGATCTGAACACGTTGGTTCCTTTTGATCTTCCAATTTGATGCTACTGTGCCCATTTGATAAATCCTACACAAAGAACACAAACCCCTGAGTGATCAAGCATCTATAACCCCTGTACACAAGAAAATACGATGAATAACTGTAAAACCAACACAAGATTGCATGAAGCTGCTGGGTCAAGAAGGTTCTGCAATATAAATTAATTGTTGAATTAGAGAAGTCCCTAATGACATCATATTGATAATCAGGTTGTGAAAGATTCTATGAATCAGAACGAAAAGCCACGATATTTATATGTTATAAATCAAATATTGACAGGTTTACTTCCTCTCAAAATTTTAAAAAATGTTCATAACTACTTATCTTGATGAAGCCATGATAAAAAGAATTTAACCACGGGCATGTTTTTTCAGTTATGATCTTTGGCGTATATTTTGTTTCACAAAAGTGAATGTAAATCCCTTATCAAACCTTACTTTCTACTCTATTCATCTAGACTCTGTCGGTCTTTCCTACTCTAAAGGAAAATTAGAGAGTTGCTGTGTGGTTGCATGAGCTTAAACCGTGTAACCAATAAGAGTGGTCTCCCTAGCCATCAACAGGCCTCTTGTGTTTCTTGGCATGCTCCGGCCTTGCCAACTTGCCTTTGTTAGGTTTTCTGCACAAATCTTGGAGGGTTGGAATCACATAGATAACTTATCGAAATTTTTGTCAATCTTCCTTATAGTCAACCTCATTTTGAAGGGATAAGACTTGTATGATGATGATCGCTGTGATGATGATGATGAAGGTTATCTAATCCAAGCCAACACAATAGAGCCTAAAATTGTACGTTACATGCAACTCACGTTTACATCACACATATTTTATCAGATCTAATTTCTATACTGACAATTTACACAAATACAATTTCTGTAAGTAGCACTCAATGAATTACAAGTAGCATGCAATGCAATTTTTGTCTTCATTATGTATTGTATTATAGGTTTGTGTGAGCTCGAATGAAATTGAAAGGCATATACATTAAGAATTTGGTCCATGTACATGATGTTAAATACGTATAGCATGAGTGTCGGAGGTCAAACGATATACATAGGTATATTGGATCAAAGTCTCTGGGTAGAACCCATTTCATATCTAGTTCCCAATTCTCACTAAACTAAGTCTCGTATGCCACTCTTTACTCAGTTTCCTCGTGTAGACATTCTACATGAATTTTCCAGATTCAAAGAAAAATTCGATGGTTTGGCCAATGTGATGAATGGGAAATGATCAGTCGCATAGAAAATGTGTCCTGTGACTCCTGTCTTGGTAACTATTAAAGGATGAGATAGAAATGACTTTAATTGAGTCTTATAAAAATAATTACACCCATTCCACGAACCCATTTTCAACTTTACATAGACAATTTAGTATGCTAAGTGAAGAAAATTTAAAAGTTAGATCCCTATTATGGATTAAATCACAGTAGCCGAGATTCCCTTTGAGGCCAAGTTGTGCTACAAATACATAAAATAGATATTATAAAATTAACAAAAATGATGAAGGCCATAGTACAAGTTTAGGAAGCATATACAATTCCCTAGAGGTGCCATCTGTGTCTGACATGTATCGGACACCAACACTGGTCGGACACACCTTGGACATGTGTCGGATACTTCTCATACATGTTCATTTTTTTAATCATATTTTTTTTTCACAGGATACGCCTTGGAATTTTGTGGACACTTTTAAGGACACATGTCTGACACATGGGGTTGAAAGTAATTTTTTTATAAAAAAAAAACGGGCCTGTTTGAAAACTTTTGGATTCCTTATATATAACTAAAATTATTTTGGGTTTATTATTAGAAAGGATGAGTTAAAAAAATGAAATGTTTTTCTTTATTATCGTTATTGATTTTAAATGATAAACACGGCGAATGTTAAATATGAAATAGTCATGTTTTGTCATGAATTCACAATTTATGAAGTCATATTGTTTTTCATCCATGTCCATATTTTATATATATATATATATATATATATATATATATATATATATATATATATATATATATATATATATATATATATATAGAGAGAGAGAGAGAGAGAGTGAAAAACAAGATGCTACCTTCGAAATCAGCGTTCTTCGCTGCTTTGAAAGGTCGCTGGTGATTATCAAAGTCATGAACGACGACAAAGGTCATCCGAACTCACAATCGGGAGATGCTAGAAGTCACCAGAGGTGGTCGCCGGCTGTGGATGTCGCTGGAGGTTGTCGGATGAGATGAGGTGATAAATGAATGACTCACAATGAAAGCAGTCACCGAAGTCTTCTATTGGTGGACGTTGACATGTGGTGTCAATGAAGATCACCGGTGGAGGTGATTGAAGGTTGTTGATGTTGATTATGGCCGGAGATCATATGTGACGCGGCCGTGGTGGGTTGTCAAAGCAGCAAAAAAGCTGCTTTAAGAGGTAGCGTCCCGGTCCTCATATATATATATATATATATATATATATATATATATATATATATATATATATATATATATATATATATATATATATATATATATATATATATATATATATATATATATATATATATATATATATATAGGGAAAAGGGATGTTGGACCTAAGGTGCAGCATCGTTGCTGCACCTCAGGCATTGTTTGACTATCCTAGAAGTTTTGGAATTTGATGAAATGTGGTGAGGGTGTTGTCTAGGGTAAGATGATCATCCTCACCAATTTTCATCAAATTCCAAAATTTCTAGGGGGTTCAAATGGTCGAAGCAAAATCAGCCATCCGCAGTCACCGTTAAAATCTGCATATTTTGCTTCGGCCATTTGACCCCCCTAGAAGTTTTGGAATTTGATGAAAATTGGTGAGGATGATCATCTTACCCTAGACAACACCCTTACCAAATTTCATCAAATTCCAAAACTTGTAGGAGGGTAAACAAGCGAGAGGTGCAGCAACGATGCTACACCTCGGGTGCAGGCTCCCCGCCCCTATATATATATATATATATATATATATATATATATATATATATATATATATATATATATATATATATATATATATATATATATATATATATATATATATAGGTGTGTCCATGCCATGTCCGTGTCCTACTTTTCTAAGATTTCTCGTATCCCGTGTCTGTATTTGTGTCCGTGCTCCCTATGTAGAAGTCCTTGAAACAAGAGAAATTACAGCAAGGACTCCATCTGTAGGTGAAGCCTTTCTATTGACACCATTTTCCAATTAAATCATCGTAAGATGACAATTTGAATTTTCTTCTCCCAAAATCATTTTCGTTTGATGCTCATTCACAAAGTAGTTTGAATTTGTTCAGTTAAATTGAAAATAACTGTTTTCAAATGCCACATCTAAAGCTTCGACTTAATACAAAAGTAATATTTCTGAAGGTCCAAAAAGGCTACTCTTAGATATTTGTATCTCTGTACATCTGTTTATATACTCTTGTTGTACATTAATTACTTACTGCATAGGAGGGCCATAATCCATTGTAATTGTACATAAATGGTCGCACCCATTAGTGATTGAAATGCATAATAGTTGCACTTAAAACTAGTTACCCAAGTTTCAGCTTCAACTATAATTCATGCAGTTACCAAAGCTAAGTAGTTCATTTATAAGTTGAATAACCCAGTTTTTGTTTCCTAATTGAAACCACCAGTGAGAGAACCTTCTTATTTTAGCTTTAAGAACATTATTATGGCTAATGATCCATCTCTCTGTAGCTTGGGGATTTGATCTAATGTTGCTTGTCCCGCTCTTTCAGTCACATGGAGTGCTACCCACCTTTTCATAGGAAACAAAAGTTTGTAAATGGTTCTTATAACGGGTAACGTACAAAAATAATAGGGTAAATTACACCGACCTCCCCTGAGGTTTACCTAAATTACAATGTATAGGTAATGGATAAGTTCCATACAATGTAATGAACTATATGCTAATACATACAAATATCCCTAACAGGATGCTCGGGATGCGTATCCGAAACTTTTCATGTGTATCCCAATTTCAAAAAATTAAATTTATATACTTGGGGTTACAACATGGATAGACTGGGTATAGTAAGTTTCTTATTATTTTTAGAAGAGGTTTTTTCTTAACAATGATGGATATAGTAGGTGATTAATTTGCAAGGTTGATGTAGTTGGAGCTAGATGAAGATGTGCTTTTACTGTTATTTTTGGAATATATTATTTTATTTATGATGGACATAGGTATATGCTAATGCTAAGCTGGGATACACCGATACTTCAAAACAGGTGCCGTACCCGAATCGGATACTTCCCGATACTCCGATACGGCCCGATACGGCCCGATACGGCGGGATACGTATCCGATACGGCTACGAAGTATCGGAATTAAAAAAAATAAAAAAAAAATATCCGATACGGTGGGGATACGGGCCCGATACGCCGGGGATACGGCCCGATACGTCGGGGATACGGCACGATGCACCGGGGATACGGCTCGATACGTCGGGGATACGGCCCGATACGTCGGGGATACGTATTGGGTCTAAATATATAATATTATACATATATATTATATAGGATAAATTACACATAGACCCCCTTTATTATGAGCGATGATCACTTACACCCCCTATAGTTTGAAAACCCAAAACATAACCAGGAGGGGGTGCAAATGGTGTGTTTTTCAAAATAAAGGGGGGGATTTGTTGGGTTTTAAACATGAGGGGGTGTAAGTGATAATGGGTCAAACCTATCTGGTGAATCGCACTAATTGGATGCCACGTCAACTGGTGTAACGGACGGATGTGATTTTTTTTCGGTTATAACTTAACCTCAGATCGCTCAGACTGAGATCCCGTGACCAACCTTGTTGGAGAGCGAGAGAGGGGGAGCGACCACACCAACCAGGTGACGACGACGAGGCGGCGACCACACCGACCAGGCGACGACGACGAGGCGGCGACCACACCGACCAGGCGACGAACGACCAGTGCTCAGGTTTTTTTTTTCTTCTCTTCTCCTTTTCTTCTTCTTTGCTGGACAGACTGAGTTTCGCTCGGATTGTTAGGGTTTCAGCCGCCGAACCTTGCCGATTTCGGCCGAAATCCACATTTCCGGTCTTCTGTTGGACGGATTGAAGGGCAAAGTTGCTTTTCTGGGTTTTAAATCCAAAGCCTCGAGTGAGTTTTGCTCGGATTGTTAGGGTTTCGGCTGCCGAAACCTTGCCGGTTTTAGCCGAAACCCTAACAATTAGGCTAAAACCCACCTTGTCGGTCTTCTGCTGGACGGATTGAAAGCACAGTTACTTTTTTTGTTTTTTTTTTCAAATCACATGATTGAAGGAATGATCAAAGGGTTTTTTTTAAAATCCAAAGCCTCGTGTGAGATTCGCTCGGATTGTTAGGGTTTTAGCCACCGAAACCTTAACGGTTTCAACCGAAACCCTAACAATCTGACTGAAATCCACATTGTTGTTCTTCTGCTGGACGGATTGAAGGTACAATTGTTTTCAAACTATTTACTATTCATATTCTAGTACAAAAATGATTATATTTAATTATTAATATTATATATATATATATATATTAAATTACAAACGTATCCCCGCCGTATCGCGTATCCTAGTTTTTTAAAAATCCACGTATTCCCGTATCCGTATCCCGTATCCGTATCGGTGCTTCCTAGATGCTAAGTCATAATCTTGATGTCACTATGATTGAAATAGTGAACTTCCTGGCATTTGTTATTGATATGTTAGATAAAAATAAACATTTTTTATTCATTTATTAGTGTATCCCTGACGTATCATAACCTGTTTTTTAGAGAATTGTCATAACGATGTATCGGTATTGTATCGTCCCAGTATCTTGTATCGCATATCCCGTTATCCATGCTTCATTGCTTGTCAACATCTACATCCTATTAAATGTAACAATAGTTACAATATAAATAATAATTATTACATATAGTGCACTCTATACAGAATTTCATGAATTTATTGTTTTCATAGCATATAGAAGTGATGGTTCACTAGTTATTCAACCCAAAGACCCTCCATAAGTCTCCATTAATATCACACGAGTACTTTCATGATTGCAATGTTAAATAGAAGTGGACTCCAATGACTGATCTACTCTGGGAAATAGAAAACTGCTGGTTGTAAAATAAAGATTACTATTCTGTTAAAAACGAATGATCGTATAGTAGGGCAATAATGCATCAGTAACAGTAAAAGACTAAAAGAATATGATCAGAAAAAACTGATCCTTTGCTATATTAATGCACCCAAATATATAGTTTCAAACTAGAGAATCCATGACCATATGCAAGTCTTATCACATCTGTATGGGTCAGGTCATAACATAAAATATACATCCTCCAAATAATAAATTCAGCATAATATATGACTAGAAAACAATGAAACCAAAAACCATCAAACAAAAAAGTCGTTTTAGCACAAGGATAGGTAAGTGATAAGCAGCAACCTCTTCTTTATCAACTCTATAAGCCATTCGGTTTGCAAAAATTGAGTCAGCAAGCTCTGTAAGTGGGACTTCTGGACCTGAAAATTAGCATAGTTTTACCATAAGTCCATGGGTCAGTCTTGTTGTATGCTCTCAACATCTCGAATGAAATGACAGTTTTACAGAAGTTATTCAAGATGGAAGACTCATAACCTTTTTACAAAAAATAAAAAGATTCATAACCTTGAAATTTTAGTTAAAATATTTCCACTAGCACATGAAGTAAAAAATCAAACTACTAAGCTACTTTCAGAATTTACTTGATCAAGAACCACAAAGATATGCAAAATAAATAAAATATGTTTCATCAATAAATATATACAATAAATAGTCTAGAAATGATGTCCAGTATATTTTATCATATTAGACATCACCAAATTATGTCCAACAATCTCATTTCTGTTAACTGTTGCATAGCATAACACCAGAATATTAAATTCCCATCATACAAATAGGTGAAAAAAAAGAAACACCAGCCTGCATCTACATCCAACATGACTTCACAGACTCAAAGTAATGATACTGAAATAAATAATAAATTTAAGTCCTTTGAAAAAGAGGACTGCACAATCAAAAATATGCAACTGAGTAAAAACGCAAACCATCTCTTATGGATTAAATATTTTAGACAGGACATTGGATAGATAGACCTAAAAACCACCTATTCGTAAGATTAGAGGAAAATGTGTACAAGACTATGATCTGTAGACACGGACACGGGTGTCGAGTGTCGACACGGACACGGGAGTCGGACACGGCAACATCATAAAAGATGGATACGGAGACACGTGGGTATATATATATATATATATATATATATATATATATATATATATATATATATATATATATATATATATAGGGGAGGGATACTCTTACTCATGGCCTCTTACTCATATAGTTACCTATGATCCGGGCTATCCATTAGATATAGACGTACGGTTCGGATTAGATGGAGAGTTTAAACAATGGTGTCCGCATTAAATGTGGGTTTTTAATATTGGCTTTGAATACGGGCATTTAATGTGGACACCATTGCTTTAACTCCCCATCTAATCCGAACCGTACGTCGGGATTTAATGGACGGCCCGGATCATAGGTAACTATATGAGTAAGAGGCCATGAGTAAGAGTATCCCTCCCCATATATATATATATATATATATATATATATATATATATATATATATATATATATATATATATATATATATATATATATATATATAATTATGAAAGTGATATAAATTAAAAATTACTACCCCTTCGGAATTCGACTCCTACACAATCTACCATTTTCCTCTGTTCACCCAATTGGAGAAGGAAGAGACTTGCAACATTCGATTTAATAACATGGAGCGATAGTATCATGCCGTGTCGACACGGGTGGACACGAGAATCCGTGTCGACACGGGTTGACACGGCTCTGAGGGCTCAATTAGAGGTGTCCCCCATATCATAGGTACAAGATATTTCAGCACATCACATTTGGAATAAGATAGAATCTCATAATAAGTTGGCTTACTTGTAGAAAAACAATTAATTCGGAGCATGATGGAAATCAAGCAAATGGAACAAACAAATTCCATACAATCATAGATCTGAAGGTCCAACTCCCACCTCCTTATTCTTGCAAAAGAAGTGAATATCTATGCACTCGGAATACAAGGAATTGACGGGGGAGAGCACAGATGGAAAAGGTCGCGGTGCTTGGGGTGGATGGGTTGATAGATGCTCCTAGGTGGTCGACGAGTGATGGACAAAGGAAGAGGAAATATGGTTTCTTTTTACAATTTTTTTACATTTTTGTTTGGTGGTGGTGGTGGGGCGGGTTGTGTGTGTGGGTGGGGGGGGTGGGGGGGTAGTGGAAGGTTTCCAAAACCTCCCATCATGTGAAACCAAATATGACAAGCATTTAAATTCTCTTCTAGGATCCAAACATGACTAGGTCATGTATCAAAGCTAGTTTCAAATCCAATTTTTCCGGCTAAGTCATAGGGTTATCAACCTACAATGCCATGTAACATTTTGCACAATTTTACTATCCTCTCTACTTAATTTGCTACCACTAGAATACTTAGGACGTCCCATCAACGACAAGAAGCAACCCAAGGTGGTCTGGTATAATCTATGATATGGGGGACACCTCTAATTGAGCCCTCGGAGCCGTGTCAACCAGTGTCGACACGGATTCCCGTGTCCACCCGTGTCGACACGGCATGATACCATCACTCCATGTAATTAAACCGAATGTTGCAAGTCTCTTCCTTCTCCAGGTGGGTGAATAGAGGAAAATGGTAGACTGTGTAGGACTCGAATTCCGAAGGGGTAGTAATTTTTAATTTATATCAATTTCATAATTTTGTTGATATATATATATATACACACCCACGTGTCTCCGTATCCATCTTTTATGATGGAGCCGTGTCCGACTCCCGTGTCCGTGCCGACACTCGACACACGTGTCCGTGTCCACAAATCATAGGGTATAATCTGATTGAAAGAGCAGAAAAATATTGGGCATGCTGGAAAAGGTAATCATCTTTCCCATGGTGAGGTTAGCGCCTTAGGGCATCCAATTTTGTTGGCAAAATAAGTGTGCAAATTTATTTCGGTAAGCAGCAGTGCAATCACGTGGGGACCCGGGGGGGAGGTTGCCCCCCATGCGATTATGATTTTTTTCCGATTGCATTGTGGTTTGAGACTTTGAGTTGTGTGTTTGGAAGCCAACCTGATGTACATGTGTGTTGCCCCCCCTATGCGCCAAGTGTTCTGAAAACCTATAGTGTGGATTGATACTCCTCTCTTAAGTTGTGTCATGCTCCGTTCGATCCACGATCAAAATTAAGAAGACACCATTGTTCGGGCATTCACATCATGCAAGGAATCATGTGAATCAGTTCCTCTTGTGTCACTTTTCAGGGTCAGGCCTCAGTAGGCAGCTGGCCAGAGCGTTGGCATCCCAAGTTTGATTCCTCTAGTAATTGGAGGAAAAATACTTCGGGGCAAATTGAAAAGGTAAATCATGATTTTTTAATCAACCACCGTGTTTCCATACATAATGTAATTAGTTCCCATCAAACTATATGTACATGCACATTCTTATAATTTAATCATGAGTAATAATGATGATTCGCGTTAGAATAAAAAATCACAGCTCTCTCACAATTTTAAGGTGATTTTTGGGAATTCCCCCAATTAATGGTAGACTCGAGCTTACTTTCTGAAAAACTAAGTGCATGTTTCAATTTAAGCGAGATTTTTCCTTCCTTTTGGCCATTTTGTTATATATATATATATATATATATATATATATATATATATATATATATATATATATATATGAGGAATGGGATGCTGTCTATCAAAGCAGCGTTGTTTGCTGCTTTGATACATTGTTTGACCATCCTAGAAGTTTTGGAATTTGATGAAATTTGGTGAGGGTGTTGTCTAGGGTAAGATGATCATCCTCACAAATTTTCATCAAATTCCAAAACTTCTAAGAGGGTCAAATGGTCGAAGCAAAATCTGCAGATTTTAACGGTGACTGCAGATTTTGCAGATTTTGCTTCGACCATTTGACCCTCTTAGAAGTTTTGAAATTTGATGAAAATTTATGAGGATGATCATCTTACCCTAGACAACACCCTCACAAAATTTCATCAAATTCCAAAACCTCTAGGATGGTCAAACAATGTATCAAAGCAGCAAAAAACGCTGCTTTGATAGGCAGCATCCCATTCCTCTATATATATATATATATATATATATATATATATATATATATATATATATATAGGGAAAAGAGAGCCTAGACTTGAGGTGCAACATCGTTGCTGCACCTTAGGCATTGTTTTGCCATCCTAGAAGTTTTAGAATTTTGTGATTTTTGGTGGATGTGTTCTCTAGGGTAAGGTGATCATCCTCACAAAAAATTAATAAATTCTAAAACTTCTAGGGACATCAAATGTTCGAAACATTTTCGACCGTTCACTGTAACCGTTAATTTTGCCGAGCTCATTTGATGACCCTAGAAGTTCTAGAATTTGCTGATTTTTGGTGAGGATGATCACCTTACGGTCCTTACCCTAGACAACACACCCACCAAAAATCATCAAATTCTAAACCCTCTAGGGAGGGTAAACAAGCGAGAGGTGCAACAACGATGCTACACCTCAGGTGCAGGCTCCTTGCCCTCATATATATATATATATATATATATATATATATATATATATATATATATATATATATATATATATATATATATATATATATATATATATATATATATATATATATATATATAGGGGCATGCTATAATACGGCATGCGGCACCACATAGTAGCCGTCTGATGCACCGCTGCGTGCATCGCATGCACGCAACGCGTGCATCAGACGGCTACTATGTGGTGCCGCATGCCGTATTATAGCATGCCCCTATATAAAATGCAGCGTGAGGTGTCGCACTGCAGCCGTCTGATGCACCGCTGCGTGCATCACACGCATCGTAGCGGTGCATCAGACGGCTGCGGTGCGATGCCGCACGCACCGCATGCCGCATCCTAACACGTCTCTCTCTCTCTCTCTCTCTCTCTCTCTCTCTCTCTATATATATATATATATATATATATATATATATATATATATATATATATATATATATATATACCTTTGAACTTTATCTCCCAAACTACTCATATTGCTAGGGAGTAAAAGTGGAAAACAAAACATGAATGAACAAAATGTTGCAGTTTCAGTAGGTTTGAGTGAATATTACTCTTTAAATGTGGTAAGGACTAGTGCCTGGCCCCATCATAGTATATCGTGTGATACATGATGATGTTATTCAATAAAGATCAATAACACCATTATGTGTTGGTACAGGAAACAAAATGCTTATATAAGTTGTACCGTTGTGGCATTAGTACCTATCGTACAACATGGCACGATAAGAACAACACCTAAGTCCGTGGATTTAACATTGCCTCTGAGAGGGAGTCCTAAACCAAGCTGTCAAAGCTCCCTCTTAAAATATTTAACCACAATATCAGGGGGTTATCATCAGGATAAAGCTATTGGAGTGAGTAATTTCGTTAAGCATTAGACCAAGGCTACACATTGGGTTTTGGAGGACGATTCATAGTTGTCGATCTTTGCCACAACTTCATTTCTAGGATTTCCTTCAATGCAAGCTTTCATCTCTAAGCATAAGTGTGTGTTTTCACATAAAAAATAGTTCCAAAAATTACTTTTAAATATTTTGTTTTACAATTAGTTGTTTTCTAATCAAATATTTGCAGAAGGTTGTATGCCATAAGAGCTCCGACTTGATTTTGATATGCACTTTAGAAGTTGAGGGACCTACCATTCCAGTAGATGCATTAGAAAATCTCAACAATTTATTTATTTCTGCAATGTGCTTTACAAAGCTTTCCATGTCCCAGATTCTAGTATGAATCTCCAAATGGAGCACAATAGTAGACATGTACCATGAGTGAAGAGTGCCAGTGGTTATGGAGGCTAAAAATGATCATTGGTGATGGTTGTAGCTAAAGAAGGGGTTAGACATGGGACACAGAAAACCAAGAGAAGTTGGAATAGGAGGGAAGGGGGCTCCAATGGATAATGACATCTTAAATAAAGATGCCATGTTTCTCAAGTTTAATACGTGTGGTATAGTAGGATTAGATTTAAACTACTTTTCCTGCCAATCATCTTTTCCTGCCAATCAAACATAGCTTTCTAATGATATAATTCCAGAACATGTAATAGATCCGACAACACCATAGTGCTGCATTTGTACATTAAACTTTGAGTAGGTCTATCTGCATTGAAAGCACAATATAATCAAACTGATAGTTTATCAAGAAATTTCATGGGTAAGCAACTCTTTAAATATGACTCGGCACCACAAAACCAGTTTGGTAATGTATGCTAAAGACCAACAACGGTCAATTAAAACACTAGAATGTGTCCAACTTAGTAAACTTTTTGCTATTTATCCATATTAAAAAATAGTAGGAAAGTAAATATGCCCCTCTGTACAGTGGTCTACAAATTTGATTTTAGAAAGAAGTGCAATATATTATATTGAGAAGATGACTAGTTTCAAGCTTCTGTGTAGAGGACCAAGTTCATGTGAAAAAGGTTCAGTTTTAAAGTATAGAATTTTATATACCACAAAAAATGCTCCTCACCAAAATTATCAATAGCTGTGGACACTTCATCTTCACTGAAACCCATCTGCAAGAGGCATAGTGTCTTCTCCATCGTCCCAAACAAAGTTTCGGCAGCAGATTCCTACGAGTTTAAGTCAAAAATTAGACTTTTTAATAGATTACCAAATCAATGTATTAAGTCAGGATTCTAACAGAGTAGACATTCAATTATTATTATTATTATTATTATTATTGCATTCTAAAAAGGTGCTGCTGGATAAACCAAAAGGTTGAGCATAAACAACTTGAGCACATCCATGCACTCCCATACACTTGCATCTCTATCATAGAAGTCTACAAACCAAGAACTATACCAAAATATGATAGAATAAAGTGTTTTCTGAAAAGACGCATTTATATCAATTACCTGAAATTTTTAAGAAGCCAAGTAAAAGTACAATAATACCTTCTACATGTTAGGGCAGAAGGGACAAGGGAAAAGGGGTAAACTTAAGATTACACTGCTAGAATTAGTACATATAGACATGAAAAGGTTTGAGTTAAGAAAAGAGTTAGCATCAGATAAGAATGAATGACATAGATGGATTATGAGACCTAATCCTAGTTGCAGGTAAGGCAAGGGAATGGTGGGCTGCTCTCTCTCTCTCTCTCTCTCTCTCTCTCTCTCTCTCTCTCTCTCTCTCTCTCTCTCTCTCTCTCTCTCTCTCTCTCTCTCTCTCTCTCTCTCTCTCTCTCTCTCTCTCTCTCTCTCTCTCTCTCTCTCTCTCTCTCTCTCTCTCTCTCTCTCTCTCTCTCTCTCTCTCTCTCTCTCTCTCTCTCTCTCTCTCTCTCTCTCTCTCTCTCTCATGCCAATGCTGGAGTAGCAGAAGGAGAGGTCGTTGTTTGGTTGGAGACAACAACTACTCATGCTACAGAAACACCAAAGTAATAGTGGGCTCCAATAGTGATTTGGTATAATAATATGCAATGCAAGGTTCTTCAAGAAATTGATCCAAGTGTCAAATGAAGATTCCAAATACTAGTTGGACTCTCATGCCATGGAAGGTATGCGAAAAGAGACTAAAGAAAAGGCAAAACATACTTCACTAGGGAAACATGCCACTACGGTCACTTATTAGTGAGAATGTCACAAAAGACAATATAAGTAAATGACTTGACATGCTGGGCTTTCACGTATATTTTTGTGGTGAGTGGATTTCTCTCAATGGAGATATGCTCAGCTACAAATTACAATCGGACCTGCGCTTCGATATGTGGGAGCGGGTGCAAGAAAAATATCAGGTTCTGTGGGAAAAAAATCCTCTTTGATCCTCTAATCCTCTATCTCCTTGATTTTTGTTTGAGATTTCGAAGAGTCAGACACTCAATTTGGGTTTACAAGTTTTTTGAAAATTTTGAAAAAGAAACTTGTTGTGCTTTGATCCTTCCGTGGTTCGCGTTTTATCGGCTAGGACTTGCGTTGTTTTGCTCCTTGATCTTTGCGTTTCTTTGGCTCTTGGGGTTTCTTTTTGGCTTTGACTGGATGGTGAATGGTGCAGAGTCTTTGATTCTTCTTTCTCTGAACTTTCTTCTTTATGAACGTAGCGAAGCTTTGTAGATAACCAATTGTAGCTTCTTCATGGAGTTGTCTTTGTAGCGAGCATGAATTCTATCGATGGAGATATGCTTGCATACAAATTCTCCAGAAGAATTGGTCTTCAAGTGTCAGAGTGTTGTCCTTTTATTTTTGGCAGCCTCTCGGACTTTAGTTTTTCCTTTTTCCACTCCCTTGTCTTCTTATTTATAGCCAAGAGGAGTGAGTGGGGGAGTTATGGTAGTGAATAACTACCAACAAATTTTGTATCTCCCCCCTTAATTTCTTGTGTAACCCCTCCTCCCCCCTCACACACACTAATTTGGCATAATTCCCAAGTGGCTTTATGACTTTCCCTAGATAATTATGGTCTTGATTTGAGCCTTCCATTTGTGGCTTGTGGCCTTTTATGTACTTGTGATCTTGGTGATCCGGTCCGTTCGTGGACTTGTTGGATCAATTGGATTGACACGGATTCGTGTTTGTAGAAGTCCGGGTCTATCTTTTTTATTTTCTTTGGATAACCCGGTCCATTTGTGGACTTGTTGGATCATTCAAATTGACACGAATTCATGTTTGTAGAGTCTAAATCTCTTTTTTTTTCTTTTCTTTTCTTTTCTATCTTTTTTTTTCTTTATTTTTCCTTTCCTTTCTTTCTTTTCTTTCCTTTTTCTCTCCTAAGCCAGCCCTACCTATCATTGCTGGATTGGTCCTAGTGAGGTGTTGGTTTAGGCTCATGTAGGGGCAGGGATACACCGATACTTCGAAACAGGTGCCGTACCCGTATCGGATACTTCCCGATACTCCGATACGGCGGGATACGTATCCGATATGGCTAGGAAGTATCGGAGTTTAAAAAAAAAAAAAACCGATACGTCGGGGATACAGGGCCGATACGCCGGGGATGCAGGACCGAGACGCGGGGATACAGAGCCGATACGCTGGGGATACGGGACCGATACGTCGGGGATACAAGACCGATAGGCTGGGATACGTATGGATGGTAATATAGTCCAAAATTCAAAAATCTGACCCGAACCCAACCGAAACTCGACCATAACTTCAAATATGAGTCTAAATTCTATACGTGAACATTTGCTTAATGATATCACTTATATATTTTGTTTTTTAATGATGCATGTAACACTAACTTTGTATTTTGTAATGGATGATGAATGTTAGCATTTTGTAATGGACAATGAATATGACACTTGCGTAATGTTGTTAGCGTTATTTTTTGTAATGGATGAATGTGACACTTGCTTTGATTTTTTGGTTGTATTGGATGTAAATCATGTAATAAATGATGAGCATGGTCATATTTAATTTTCAAACTATTCACTATTTATATTCTAGCACAAAATATTATATTTAATTACTAATATTATCTATATATATAATTACAAATGTATCCCTGTCGTACCATGTATCCTAGTTTTTCAAAATTCCACGTATCGTCGTATCCGTATCCCCGTATCCGTATCAGTGCTTCCTAGTGTAGGGGTTTGTTTACACTTGGATTCTTTTAGGGCCAACCTAGACTTGGAAAATTATAGTTGTTTAGACTTAAACAAATTTCAATGCCTACAGTTTTCAAATAGTATTTCTAGTTCCCAATACACTCAATATCAGATAACTAGCAAGCAGCACTCATAAAATTAACCATTTAGTAGGAAACCATATAATTTTGGTCACGAATCATTTTTTGTCATCATGATATAGTAACTTCTACATTCATTAATATGCATAATTGACTAGCCACATAGTTGTCAAAAGTTCCCCAATGATAAAGAGTAATATAAAAAACAACAATCTAAACCATGGTCACCATGAAATCTCGCTTGATGGCTACAAGATGCTAACTAGGAAGCCAAGTTGTTTTTCATATCCAACAGTGCTCCCTAAAGTGTAAGCCTTTTGGTAAGAATATATAACTCGATTCTCCTTCAACTATTCATTACCTTTTGTAATGCATCTCATTATTCACTCTTCTAATTGTTACCTTTAATATTTTGTACTTATCCGAAATAACCTAGATTTATGGTGTCAAATTTAATCTTTCATTTGGACTGATTAAAATCGAGGCCAGATTTCACCAAACTTTAAGGCCCCACTAGGTCATAGTAAAGTTAAAATTGACCATGGAAGTTAATCAAGATCGATTAGTAAAAGAAACTAACCTCGTTCTTTCCATTGTCACCATTAACATGTCGATCTGTGTCCTTTTCTCCAGAGCACCCAGAGGTTTGAGCAGCAACTATGAAGTCTACCAGTTCTGCTAGAGGAGGAACTTCACCTGAAATGCAATTTGGAAATTTGAATATGGAAAGGATAAAAGCATTTTATCCGTTCCAGTTTATACTATACTCTAACTACATATGATCTTCATTAAATTCGTCCAATTTTATTCATGGGCATGAGCATACATAAAATGGTTATTTCACAAACCAGTTTACTATTATGTAGTTAACTCCACTTATATGTTCATCATTAAATATCTAAACAGAAGAATTACATACTGAACCTAAGTTCAGAATATCAAAATTATCTATATATAGCAAAAAGGTAATTGCTATTTGCAAGAATTAGCTCAATATTAATTGATCAAGTTCTCACTACCTCTGCAGATTTGCCTAGACTATAGAAATGATACGACGTCACAAACTGCTAAAAACTAAACTCTCAAAATTCCAGTATGCAGAGAATGAGTGCAATATTAACCCACTTTAAACACAATATTAATATTAGAAATGGCTGGTGACATTTACTTTCTGATACCCACATTTTGCATATAGCAGACTCATAAAATGTGACCAATACGTACTTGCCTATTGTTGAATAGGAGTAAGACAATATCAAAGGTATTAACTCACATTCTCCATGAAAGAGTTCTTAGTAATGAGAGTGTGACATGGACACAGTTAATTTGAATATGACAATGACTGAATAAATGTCACACAAGGTAGAAACTTGAGAAGACAACCATCAAATGATACGCTAGCCATAGTCTTTGTGGATTCTTCAAAAACTAGGCGTAAAGGAGGTTCATGTCATCAAAGCACATCTAGAAGAGCCTGATTCAACATGTTGCCATGTTCCATATTAACTAGTGGCATGTCACGAGATACATTGCATTATTAAGTTCTTTATGATCTTGCAACTCAACCAATCATCGTATGTATGATATGCAATAGATACATTGATAATTCCTCATAAGAAAGGCTATCTTACGGATTTCAGAAAGTCTACGTGAAGCAAAACAGGTAGGGGGTGTACCTGCCCTCTGACAAATCTATTCTGGATAGTCCAGTGAAAGGATATAAGATGCAACCTTCACAAACAACTATCAAACACTGAATGAAAACTGTGAATTGATGTAGGAACTAGGAAGACTCAAAAACACAAGGGTCTACCATCTAACTGATGCAGTAGACTTGGGGAACTGGGAAAGTAAGGTTAAGATAGCTTTTGATTGGTAATGCTCCGTTCTGAAACAGAGATCAGATTCATGATTGACCAGATTTTGAACAAAGGTAGTCAAAATTGAGATTCAACTGGATGGGGCAAGGGTTTTGCGATCAAAAGATGAGTTAGGATTCAAATAGATGACACTAAGGCTTGTCCAAAATTTTCTTTGGTGGTAATTCAAACAAAGAGGGTTATTGAGGCTGTATGGGTGGATTCAGATCTTACAAAATGAGGGTTCGATGTGACAGTTGGGTAATAAGGTTTTAATATTGAAGAAACTCAAAGTATAACAAAGAAAAAATAAGAAAATATAGGCAGTGGAAGCGTTCAAGAACCTCACTTCACAATCGGCATCAAGGTATCGCGCCAAACTTAGTGCTACATCATGGGGACCAAGGCATCCCACAAATAATTTGTAGAACCAATTAATAGAAAGCTTGAAGCAAACTTCCAGAGTCAACTATGGCTATTGGCTAACACTATGATCGGGTCTGAGATCTCCTGGTTAGTATTAGCAGCCATATCCTTCTTAAGAATTCCAATAGTAAAAAATTGAACAAAAAATGAGAATTTGACACCTCGCAATAAACCTTGTCTAGGGGAGGTCAGACCCTCTAGAAGACATGGGATAAGGATCAAGGCTTCTAGAAAGACTGGATGGCTTACCCACTCCATGTTCCAGAATTTCTGGAAGCCCAGCTGGACCGGCAATACAGAGGAAGTCTAGTGTCAACTGTCAAGGTGGGGTGGGAATCTAAAAGGATTTTGCAATATAATAAGGTTCATAAAAGAATTCATGAAATATATAATTGATTGCTTTAAAGTATGTAGGAAAATTTCTGGACTTGGGAAAGGATTTATAGAGGCTTTCAGGTAAATCATGCTGATGGATGATTCAAGAAGATCAACTCTATGGACACGAACCCATATAGATACAGAATTTTAAGGTACTTGAAATAAAAAATTCAAGAAAAACAGCAAGAGTAACTTCTGGGTAAACACTAAGTCGTCGCACCTTAGTGTCTCCAATGCAGTAAATAATATAACAAAAGCTATGATTGATGCTATTCAGTGTCCATAGGTCCCTGAGGTTTTTACCGAAATGGCCACCAACTCTTAACTATTGTTGAGAATGGGCCAGGTTGCTTTTGGCTTTACCAAAATGACCATTGAAACTCTTTGGGACCAAACTACCCTTTTACTGACTGTGATTTTTCGGGTTTGACGGCGACGGCAGCGCGGCAGCAGGGGTTGGGCGCCGGCTCGGTTGTGGACCGCCGGAGCTAGGGAAGGTCGGCTCGGGCTTGGGCTTGACTGCCACCGTGAGAGGAGGTGGAGGAGGTTGGCGGGCCGGTGTCGGATGGTCGCCGGAGCTTGAGGAGGAGGGCTGCTGGAACGTGGGTTGCACCCCTTCTCTCTTCAACTCTCTCTCTCTCTCTCTCTCTCTCTCTCTCTCTCTCTCTCCTTCACTCTCTGTTTCTCTCTCACTCTTTGTTTCTCTCTCACTCTTTCTTTCACTCTCTCTTTCTCTCTGCTCACCCACTCTTTCACTCTCTCACTCTCTCTGCTCACTCTCTCACTCTTGACTCTCTATGTGAGAGGAGATGGAGGTAGTGAAGATGGTAAGGGTCACTATGATTTTTTGGCGACGAAAACTAGACGAAACATGTTATTTTCGTCGGATTTCGTCTGATTTTTCGGCGACGAAAATTAGACGAAATTTGTTATTTCGTCCGATTTTCGTCACACAGCCCAAAGCCATTCTCGGGGAGAAATGACTGTGATTTTTTGGCGACGAAAACTAGACGAAACATGTTATTTCGTCGGATTTCGTCCGATTTTTTGCGTGTCGCCGGAGCAAAGGACGAAGGAGGGCTGCTGGAACGTGGGTTGCACCCTTCCTCTCTTCAACTCTCTCTCTCTCTCTCTCTCTCTCTCTCTCTCTCTCTCTCTCTCTCTCTCTCTCTCTCCTTCACTCTCTATTTCTCTCTCACTCTTTGTTTCTCTCTCACTCTTTCTTTCACTCTCTCTTTCTCTCTGCTCACCCACTCTTTCACTCTCTCACTCTCTCTGCTCACTCTCTCACTCTTTGACTCTCTCTGTGAGAGGAGATGGAGGTGGTGAAGATGGTAAGGGTCACTATGATTTTTTGGCGACGAAAACTAGACGAAACATGTTATTTTCGTCGGATTTCGTCGGATTTTTCGGCGACGAAAACTAGACGAAATTTGTTATTTCGTCCGATTTTCGTCACACAGCCCAAAGCCATTCTCGGGGAGAAATGACTGTGATTTTTTGGCGACGAAAACTAGACGAAACATGTTATTTCGTCGGATTTCGTCCGATTTTCGTCCGATTTTTTGCGCGTCGCCGGAGCAAAGGACGAAGGAGGGCTGCTGGAATGTGGGTTGCACCCCTCCTCTCTTCAACTCTCTCTCTCTCTCTCTCTCTCTCTCTCTCTCTCTCTCTCTCTCCTTCACTCTCTATTTCTCTCTCACTCTTTGTTTCTCTCTCACTCTTTCTTTCACTCTCTCTTTCTCTCTGCTCACCCACTCTTTCACTCTCTCACTCTCTCTGCTCACTCTCTCACTCTTTGACTCTCTCTGTGAGAGGAGATGGAGGTGGTGAAGATGGTAAGGGTCACTATGATTTTTTGGCGACGAAAACTAGACGAAACATGTTATTTTTGTCGGATTTCGTCTGATTTTTCGGCGACGAAAACTAGACGAAATTTGTTATTTCGTCCGATTTTCGTCACACAGCCCAAAGCCAGTCTCAGGGAGAAATGACTGTGATTTTTTGGCGACGAAAACTAGACGAAACATGTTATTTCGTCCGATTTCGTCCGATTTTCGTCCGATTTTTTGCGCGTCGCCGGAGCAAAGGACGAAGGAGGGGGCGTCGCCGCTGCTCCCTCCGCGCGTCGCCGGAGCACAGGGAGGGGGGGGTCGCCGCTGCTCCTCCCGTGCGTCACCGGAGCACGGGGAGGGGGGGTCGAGATCGAGCTCGGGGGAGATCGGGCGCCGAAGTGCAGGGGGGGGTCGGGAGATCGGGCGCGGGGGGGGGGGGGGGGGGGGGGGGGTGTCGCCGCTGCTCCACCCGTGCGTCACCGGAGCTCGGGTTTGACGGCGACGGCAGCACGTTAGCAGGGGTTGGGCGCCGGCTCGGTTGTGGACCGCCGGAGCTAGGGAAGGTCGGCTCGGGCTTGGGCTTGACTCTTTCTCACTCTTTGTTTCTCTCTCACTCCTTCTTTCACTCTCTTTCTCTCTGCTCACCCACTCTTTCACTCTCTCACTCTCTCTGCTCACTCTCTCACTCTTTGACTCTCTCTGTGAGAGAAGATGGAGGTGGAGAAGATGGTAAGGGTCAATATGTCTTTTTACCTGTTTAGTGTCACCGTGCGACCTGTTTCCCACGTGCTGGTGGCCATTTTCGTTCAGATTTCTTGATGGGGTCCATTCTCAACAATAGTTGAGAGTTGGTGGCCATTTCGGTAAAAACCTCTAGGTCCCTTCATAGTTCATATAGCACAAGAGTTCTCCGAAGAGTTATATTAATAATTAATATCCACAAGTTTCCCTTGGACTATTGCATTAGTTTAAGTGAAAACAACACTATAGAGGATTCAGATTCCCTATTACTTAGCAAAGGGGCAATTTTCCCTTGTCACTTGGACTACCATAGCAGTTCCAAGTGATACGGTCCACATGGGCGCCGGCCTTCCTATTGCCTTATGCATGAAGATCAACTGCTCTTTCACTTTTCATCGGACTCTTAATGTCTAATCCAAACTAAAATTAAGCACTTTCATCGGCCTTCCTATTACCTTTACAAGAGGTTGAAGTCCAATTGAAAGTGAAATTAAGCACTTTCACAAGGATTTGAACTCCTGATGGCCTGGAATCCTCCTATTATAAAGAGGGTTCTGGCATCCTTGTTTGGGCTCTTTAATGCTCAGCTCCTTAGTCTCCATCTAGCATGGCAGGCTGCACCTCCTCCTGTGCAGGTCGGCTTTTTTCCTTCTCTTTTCTTCTTCTGTCTTTTTTAATATACATGAACAGTTGATGCATCTCACATGTTCCACCCTTTCTATTTTTCATAGACAAGATATACTAGCTCTTACCAAATCAAGCATATAAGAATAAAATAAGCGAGTGTCAACAAAAAAAAAATAGAGACATAATTACTGAACAACTTAACAATCAGAAAAATTGAGGCAGCAATTAACATTAAGCATTAAATCAATTTAAATGTGCCCCAATAAGATATACCATATGAGAGTTAAGATGAGAAAGCATCACCAACCGAGTCGACTTAGTGCCAAATCAACTTCTTTCTCAGAGAAGTTCATCATTAGTAAATAAGTCTTCTTGTCCATATCAACACTAGAGGGTTCATCAAGCACCTGTGAGAAATAATATAAAACTATGGTAGAGTAATGAAGGAACTAAGATAATTTTATTTAAGGTTGTATATACCACAGATTCATTCTGACAGTAGGGAAACCTCAGCCTAACTAAAAGCCCAGCCTTTAACAAATTGGCAATCATGCTAACTCTTAAACTATTTTGCCAATGAAATATATGTTGCTCCAAATATGGATATCAAGATGCTACGCAATCTAATAAAACATTAAGATAGCATTGAACAATATTCCAGTCTTGATTTCAACTTGAGAATATAAAACTATGGTAGAGTAATGAAGGAACTAAGATAAACTTTTTTAAGGTTGTATATACCACAGATTCATTCTGACAGTAGGCAAACCCCAGCCTAACTAAAAGCCCAGCCTATAACAAATTCGCAATCATGCTAACTCTTAAACTATTTTGCCAATGAAATATATGTTGCTCCAAATATGGATATCAAGATGCTACGCAATCTAATAAAACATTAAGATAGCATTGAACGACATTGCAGTCTTGATTTCAACTTGAGAAAGGAAATTTGTGCCCCACCCATGTTATCCCAATCATTGCTTTAATACCCGGAAACTCGACTCAACTCGATAACTTGCTGAGTAGAGTATACTCGGAAACTCGATCAAAACTCAAACGAGTCGTAACCAAAAACTCGGTAAATATAATATGTTTCTGATATTTACTATATACATAGCATAAAATTGAATCTTATGATGAATCATACATAATATCGGAAATTTATATACCTAAATATAAATAGATTGATGAAAATTATAACTCGGGTGAGTTTTGGCACGAGTCAGCCGAGTTTTGGACCAATTCAATCGAGTTTTGGGCTGAGTCAACCGAATCTTGGACCGAGTATTAGCAGGGTGAGTCGATCCAAATCCTAGCCAAGTCAAGTTGACTCGACCGAGTTTCGAGTTGAGTCACCGAGTTTTAAAACAGTGATCCCAAGTCACAATAACGTGCTCTAGGAACAATACTAATGGATAACGCTGAACTATTTCTATGTCGTGTATACACAGCTATTTTTATGTAACATGATATAAGCAGTTGCCATGCCGATCCTTGCATTTAGAAGATAATTCCATCATTATTTAACAAATAGAAAGGAATCAATTGATTAAAGAGTTATGCATAACATAACCATAACCGTAATCATCAAGCCATGTCTCATCTACTTGGGGTCGGCTTTATAAATTCGTCTTCGCCATTCATTTCTATTTAAGGCTACATCTGTTGTGAATGAAAGTTTTTCCATGCCTTGAGTTATGTATTTTTTGAGAAATCCCTCTCAGTGGATGAGGGGGGGTTCGGCCTAGACCCCTACCAGTTCATTCATAACTAAAAAGCAGGATACATAAAGTCTTAAAGACTCGGCAGGAAAGAAAAACTCAATCAAAAAAGATTACAAATAATATTATCGAGTTGCTGCAATTGCTTCCCCTGTAAGGCAACCTTCCACTGAATAAACCTCCTCTTCGCCGAGTTCTTGACCACTTCTGAATATGAACTCCTCTATCTAAAAATTCTGCTATTCCGCTCCATCCAAATGCTCCAGTACACTGCCATAACCACCATATCCCAGCTGTGACGAAGTCTACGTTTAATACGCTTCGCCCTCCAGACTGTCCACAAAGAAAACACTGACCCTGGCGCACCTCTAATCTTCAGCCCTTTCCGCAGAGGCTCCCAAATCCCTTGAACGAAGGGACAATGCAGAAACAGGTGATTAACATCTTCCCGGCCATGCCCGCAGAGGACACAGTCTGCATCTGTAATCCGCTGATTGCCCCGGCGAAGGAGGTTGGTTTTAGTCAACAATTTCTTCTTAATCATCAGCCACATGAAGATTCGAATCTTAAGTGGCACTTTGGACCTCCATAAGGCTCCAGCCACCGGGCAGATCACTCCTCCCTTGTTGATGAAATTGTAGAAAGATTTCGTAGAGAAATTATCTGAGGACGCCAGTCGCCAAGTAGCCTCATCCTTTGCATCATCTATCGAAATGAGTCGAAGACGATCCATCAGCTCCCGCACTTGGAATTGAAGGAAGATCGGGATAACAGACCTATTTAATAACAAGGTTTGGAAATACATGCAAGAAAGGGTTCAAAAGAATTTAAGGCTAGGGAACATGGTCAGGGCTAATTGCAGAGAAGAAAGGAGAATATTGGACCTAAGATCCTTGGTTCATGGACAATAAAATCTATGAGAGCACAGAAATACTCTAATCACAATGAATAAGAAATCACCAACCTTGCCAATCAAGGGTACTCAATGAGTTTTTACACGCATAATACTACAAATAGGAATATTTTATCACATGCTTATTACATTTTCTACTTAATCAATAACAGGTGGAATGGAACCAAATACCCAAATTTCTGTGTGATGCATTTTCATTTCTGGATCAGTGGATCCCTATTATGTCAGGACTCAGGCTCATATTCTCACAAAAGAATCAAATT
This sequence comes from Chamaelirium japonicum, assembly GCA_947650365.1. Taxonomy (NCBI): domain Eukaryota; kingdom Viridiplantae; phylum Streptophyta; class Magnoliopsida; order Liliales; family Melanthiaceae; genus Chamaelirium; species Chamaelirium japonicum. The sequence goes on along the minus strand of OX393552.1, from coordinate 87,468,368 downwards.
GCTTGTTGAATCATTTAAGTAGGGTTTTGGATGTTGAAATAGCTAAATCTGCAAAGTCGACAACCACGATAAGATATGAATGTGTCCTTGTGTGTGTGGTATCGATAAGCCAACATCTTTGATAGATATGCTTTTGTTTTGTTTTCTACTTGGCAGACATGTTCAAAGATAAGTAGACACGAAAGTATTTATCAGAAAGAGAGTATAATTAATGATATCCATTGTCAATTCCCATATTTATGGTGGGGGGTTGATCGCAAGCACACCATCGCCATCCCTCCCGCCACCCTCTCTCTCAAACTCCCAGCATAGCTACCATATTCCTTCTCTTATCATGACAAGTTTGCATCCTCTTGTTTTTCATTGATTTTGAATTCGGGCATTGATACTCGAAAACTCGTTAAGATTGGGACTCAGATAAGATCGTACCTGAATTCAACTATTCACTGTCCCTAAACAGTCACACTACATATCCATGGAACTAGTGAATCACCCTATTGCCTGTTGAACGTTGATAACTTAGAAGTATCAAAACAAAATATTGAATTGAGTGCAAGAACAAATCAACCATGTGTTCTATACTGTCTGATGTAAAAATCCAATGTGTGTTGGTGCGTTAAAACAAAATCTACAACTATACTCTAGTGTACATAAGCTCTGTTGTACAATAAAGCATTTTAATCTGAAATCTATTATGCTACAAAAATAAAACTAAAAGTCAAACTACAACCATAAATCAATAATAAATAAAGTAATTTTAAATCTACAGGTCTTCATCATCATTTATATGGTACATTTTATAGAATTGGATTAGTTGCATGTAGTTCTCCAAGACTAATATTGTTAACTAAGAAGATGCTACCAGCGACATAGATACCCAGGATATAATTCATAAGTTTATCAGCACATCAGATGTGCATTGTCCTGAATGCTACATATTAGGTGAAATTCTAGTGTATAACACTATAAACAACATTGTGACACCCCAGCATTTCTGAACAGCACGAGTAATTTGAGAGTTGAGTTTGACTTCTTTATAAGACCTAGAAGTTCATGCATCTAATTTTCTTATCCAAAATCTACCATTTCAAACTGATATAACAAATGAAATGTATAATGAACACTGAAGAAAAATAATCGCCAGAAAATTTTAAAAAATTACATTTCAAACAAATCACACTTACTGTATTGAAAACATAGAATAGAACCAAGTAACAGGACCTACTTGCTTTGTGCATTTCACCATGTTCAGAAAGAATTTCATTAAATCCATGGATTTCTTTAGTATTTTACATTAGTCCAAAGTATTTTTGCTAATAACATGAAACTTGAAAAACAGGCTTGTGTAATTTTCTAGACATTCTAATTTAAGTCAGAAAATCAGCTGAGCTATTAGCGCAACGCATAAAAAAAATCCTGCCAAATACAAGGCAAAGATATAAAGTATACCATGATGCCAATTTATGCAGGGTACTGTCCACAGAAAAAGATATATTGTTGCCAACACAAGCCATTGTCCTTGCAACAAGAGATGCCTTTTTAATGCTAAAAGGATACTGTTATAATTAACAACGTTATACATCCACTTCTAATGTTTTTATGTGATCTGGTCTCCATCTCGCTCTCCCCTTCTCCCAATACACTTTAAGGACTACTAACCAAAAGGCTAATCACATCATTCTCCAGGTTGACATACCACTTTTGTATCCTTCATCTTCTTATGTATTTGTCATAATACATTCTGGGCTCTTGCTAAATGAGATTTAAAATTATAGACATTTCATATCTACACAATAGCACTCATGATTCTTCAATTGCTAGTGTTACAAGCATACCCTCTCACAACGTTAAATTGAACATAAAGGTTTGAACCGCGATTATATATTGAGCTCCAATAGTGGACTAGTAATCTGATGGGGACATCACCACATGTTTGCCACCCGATATCAGAGCCTACCAGCACAGACGACCAGGAACCGCTCCAGCACTTTCTCTTTAGCTCGGCTACTAGCCCAGAGTGCAATAGAGAACAATTTTTTGTTATTTATTTGCTATATTTGGTATAATTAATAGTGGTGTTTGAAAAGTCCCAAAGGAAAGGGCCCACGACCCTCTTACGCAAGAATCATTTACATAAGTTAGATGCTAGATTGTTTATTTCAAGTTATGAACCAAAGGACCAAGGAAAGCATACATAGTGCTCAACTCTCTTCCTCACCCGGTGGCTTTAACAGGTGTAAGCATACAAGACCCTATCGATATGAAGATAAAGCACACCAAGTATTTTTTAGGTGGAAACCCCCAATCGAGGAAAAACCACATCCGGCACGCTGAGTGAGAGCCAACGGTCCCGTACACTACAACTACCCACAAGGAAGGCAAACAGGATTACAGAAGAGCCTAGAAGTTACCCTCGACAATCCTATGCCCTAGAGCCCGCTCCTCACGGTGCTCTCCGGTAGCACCGCACACCAAACAGTCCGCCCGGTAACTTCCTTCACATAAGCATGCCTACTCATCCTAATCCTGTCGAAGTTCTATCTTTCCGAACGATCATCATTAAAAAGACTACAAGATGTTTGCATGTAGGACTGCACTTTTAAGGCCCTGAAATTACATCTTCACCTATTTTATTTCAAGAAATCATGTGACTGAATTATTATTTGCAAAAAAATTATGATCTTCATTGCAAGATTAATAATTTGCATCATAATCATGCATCATAATCCGGTTAGATTGCAAAATCAAATTGGTCTAACCTAACCTATAATAGTCAAATTACTTAATTTATTAAGACTAAGAAATATTTTTTGTATGCCAACATTGCTCACTATGTTGGTAAGCACACTCACCTCCTTGTATATATACCTTGGACTAGTTCCCTGTGGTAGGGTTTATTTGCTCCAATTGGTTTCACAAGCAATGTTCAAGGAATCAAGCAGCTCTGTATGTGTAAATCCTCAATGTAAACAAACTACAAGAAGATTTAAAAGGATAAAAACCATTTTTCCTCGTGTACATTGCACCAACCAATCCCATCTCTCCCTCCCCTAACACCCACCCATACCCACACACACAACGGCCAACAAATAAGGGAAAAAAGGAAAAGTACTTGCTCTGAGAGAAAAAGTATCATGCAAGAGAGAAATTGATGGATACTTTTTCATAAGTTTTCTTTCCACATTTAGAAAAAGATCAATTTACAAAGTCCACTATTTCATTTCAACCAAATAAAATTGCTTTTTAAAACCAAGTAATGTGTGAACAACTATGTCGATATATTAGGGCATATTTTGAGAAACGGTGAAACTGAAGCAGTGCTAAATGAAGAGTACTTCCTAAGCAATTAAAAAATCCAAAGCAAACATGTGCGAATGGGAAAAATACACTGAAAATGCAGAAAAACAGAAAAGATGATGAGAATACACAATTTAGCTTTTATCTCATTCAAACAGTGAATCATTCCGACAAGAATAAGCACAATTTTTTTACAAGATTCTAATGAGTTGAAGAATCTATTAGTGGTAATACTGACCGTACAATCGTATGTTTAAGAGAAACACACACAAAATCGATACTTTGCTATGCCTTAGGATTAAATTTGCCATTCAGTACACTCTAGTTTAAATAAGATGGAAGTTCCAGAACCCAAGGTACAGTTTTGTACATAAAGAAGTGCATTCCATCAAATTTGCATTAGTCTATCAAACAACTCAGACATCCATTTCAGGTAATTGATTACGACTGTAGAGCTGTACGAGCATTTGGACAATTTCACAAGTTGGCATAGAAACTTAGAAAGTGAGTGGAATAAATGTTATCCCCATGAAAAGAGCATACGAGGAAAAAAAAAAGAATAGCACTAAATATAATAGCAATGATATTAGGATGAAGGTCAAATGGAGCATTTTCATCTTGGCATTAGAAGCAACATCATAAACTAGATACATAGAGAAGACAAGAACGTAAAGGATCACCTCAACTTCTTCATTATCATATGTAGTGAACTCAATAGGTGAATGGTCTTCTTCCTTGTCAGAACAAGAAAAACCATCCAAAGAATCTGAGGCCACAGGACTTGACTTCTGAGGTCCCTAATTAACTCCAAATTATCACCAAAATTACTCTTCAAATTTTATGTTACATATTAAAAGAAATTGATACATCGCATTTCTATGGAAAAGATAGATCGAAAAAAAAAATGAAAATAGCCAACGCATAAGAATGAGAACCACTCAACCACCACTAAAAAATTTGCATCTATATTTCAGAAGGCCCGGAGAAGCAATTTGAAGAAAAAAAACTAAAAGCAGATTTACATCAAAATTCACAGCAAGCTGGATTACATAGATACATAGATGTGATTCTCAAACCTCGCCAAATTTACCATGGCATTATGTGTTAGAGAGTATATATTATACTCACATGTATCTGTACCTTTTTCCTTTATTCCGTTTGTTATCTGTTACGTTCACCATGGTGGTGATCACATCCATCATGTGTGTGTGTGTGTGTGTATAGGGTCAGGAGCAGATGACCCATATTTTGAAATATCATCCTAACCGTTGGATTAGGGTTTCAGAATGTGCTGATTTTTTTTAGAGGTGCTATCTATGGTATGTCGATCATCCTCACAAAAAAATCAACACATTCTAAAACCTCTAGGGCCATCAAATGTTACAAGCTTTTTCGACCGTCAATTTCAACTGTCAATATATATATATATATATATATATATATATATATATATATATATATATATATATATATATATATATATATATATATATATATATATATATATATTAGGTTGAGCTGTGAGCTGCCAGTTTAGAAAGTGAGCTGCGCTCACTTTGACCCCCCTAGAAGGTTTAGAATTTGATGAAATTTGGTGAGGGTGTTATCTAGGGTAAGATGATCATCCTCACCAATTTTCATCAAATTCTAAAACTTCTAAGAGGGGTCAAATGGTTGACGCAAAATCTGTCGTCATCAGTCATCGCTAAAATCTGTAGATTTTGCTTCGACCATCTGACCCCCCTAAAAGTTTTGGAATTTGATGAAAACTGGTGAGGATGATCATCTTACCCTAGACAACACCCTCACCAAATTTCATCAAATTCTAAAACTTCTAGGGGGGTCAAAGTGAGCGCCGCTCACTTTCTCCTCCGACAGCTCACAGCTCACAGCTCACTATAACATTCCTCTCTCTCTCTCTCTGTATATATATATATATATATATATATATATATATATATATATATATATATATATATATATATATATATATATATATATATATATATATATATATATATATATATATATATATATATAGGGGATGCTTAGGTGCTGTCCGTAGCCGTCCGATGCATCACACCGTGCATCCGATGCACGCGGCGGGTGCATCGAACAGCTGCGGATGCGGACCGCACCTAAGCATTCCCCTATATATATATATATATATATATATATATATATATATATATATATATATATATATATATATATATATATATATATATATATATATATATATATATATATAGAGAGAGAGAGAGAGAGAGAGAGAGAGAGAGAGAAATGCTATAGTGCGGCGTGCGGTAAGTGTGGCATCGAACCGCTGCCGTCTGATGCACCGCTGTGTGCATGCGATGCACGCAGCGCGTGCATCAGACGGCTGCGGTGTGGTGCCGCACTTACCGCATGCCTCAGCATAGCATGCCCCTATATATATATATATATATATATATATATATATATATATATATATATATATATATATATATATATATATATATATATATATATATAGGGAAAGGGTAGCCTACTCCATGGAGTAGGTTACTTACCTACTCCATGGACCATATAGACGCCACATGGCACTTTTTAATCGAGTTTTTTTTTCATGTATGGTCAATCTAATATGGATAGATTATGATTATAAAAAAAAATCCGAAGAAAAAAACTTAAACCAACCCAATCAAGTTGAAACAAATTTAACGGTAAACTGTGCATCGTTAAAACATATTTTTGGTGGATGCTAAAAATGCTACTTGACATATGTTTTTCTCAAATTTTTTTTCTTGACAATTGTTGGGAGGGATGAACCTAAGTTGACAAAGTCTTAACTCCGGTTAAAAAGTGCCACATGGCATCTATTTAACCTATGGAGTAGATAAGTTACCTACTCCATGGAGTAGGCTACCCTTTCCCATATATATATATATATATATATATATATATATATATATATATATATATATATATATATATATATATATGGTTTGGGTCAATGCCCTAATGCATTGAAAGAACATACTCTCCCATTTTTCCTTTGTTAGTTTCAAGGTATCATAGCCATAAACCCTAGGGTTTCTTCCAGTGTTTTAAAACCCGAAAACTCGACTCGACTTAGAACCTTCCTGAGTAGAGTCAACTCAAAAACTCGGTCAAAACTCGGCCAAGTAGTTACCTAAAATCTCGGTACACAAAATAAGTTAGTAATATTTATTATATATTTCTATATATAATAAGATAAAATGTTATCGATATATTGTACATAATATTGGAAGTATTATATAACTATAAAAATAAATGTGGAAATGGGTGTTAGATCCCAAGTAATAGATCGGTTTGATTAAGATGACAATTTCATATGATTGTTTACAATAAGTCCACCAAATCAAGGTAGGTGAAAAGCTTATCATTTCCTATATTTTCAACACTACAGCGATCCATTTGAAACGGATTATGATGACGTGATTTTTTAAAATGGCAAATGTGCCCTTGTACCCATCCGCCCTCATCTTGCTAGAACCCCTCTGTCCCCCACCTTGGCCCCTCACGCCTCATCTCTTCCTTTTCCTCTCCCTCTTCACTCGTCGAACCCTGCTCCAACACCTCCCACTCGTTAGAACCCCTTCCGCTCACTCGCCGGAACCCCTCCTCTCACTTTTTATCTTGTTAGAACCCCTCCTCCCACTCGTTGAAACCCCTTTCGCCCCACCTCCGTCGCTCACACGTTCTCTTCATTTTCCTCTCCCTCGTCACTCGTCAGAACCCCCTATAGCCCCTCCTCCCACTCGCCGGAACCCCCGCCAACCCCTCCTCCCACCCCACCTCCATCCCTCACACATTGTCTCTTCCTTTTCCTCTCCCTCGTCACTCGCCGGAACCCCCTCCAACACCTCCTCTCACTTGTCGAAACCTTTCTGCCCACACCTACGCCCCTCACCGTGGTTGCGCACTGAGTACCATTTGGCATATTTGAGTACCATTTGAAATCACTATAGCAACCACGATGAATCACTGTAGCTACTACAGTGAAATCATTGTAGCTGCTACAGTAAAATCACTGTAGCAACTATAGTGATTTAATATGGTACTCAAATATACAAAATGGTACTAAGAAAATTGAGTATCATTGCAAAGGGTACTCAGAAAATTGAATATCATTTCATAAATCTGAGTATCATTTAAAATCACTGTAGCACTGAATACCATTTGGCATATTTGAGTACCATTTGAAATCACTGTAGCAACCACGGTGAATCACTATAGCTGCTATAGTGAAATCAATGTAGCTGCTATCACTGTAGCAGTTATAGTAATTTAACATGGTACTCAAATATACAAAATGGTACTCATAAAATTGAGTATCATTGCAAATGGTACTCAGAAAATTGAATATCATGTAGAGGGCAAAGAGAGCTGGTTTGGCCCACCTCCCCTCGAGAATTGGCGGTGGTAGACAAACCCAAGTATGTCCGAGTGAGCCCCTATATAGGCAACACAGTATCGTTGAAGCAGAATTGAACACCCTTCCCTCCAACATATGAGCAACGACTAAGAAACTCCTAGGGCAGATCAGATCCCCACACTAAGGCAGAGCAAAGCGGCAAAGAAAGAGCATGACACAAGCCGCTCAGTAGACGGCCCTCCACTTGCTACTGCCATCCTTTACTCCGAGGAGGTCACATGGGTGCGGCTTCCCTATCCTGGAGTACTTCTCATTCGATAGAGGATCGATGGACCGTGATTCCCCCTGATCGGACATTCCAATCACGCCTGTCGGTTGATCTCAAACTTCTGAGGGCTCGGAGCATGAGGCTCGCCGTGATACCAAAACTTGATCTAGTCGGAATGACGGATCCGTCAGACTCTCATTGCGTCGCCAAGATAGCGTAAGCCCGAAACAACAATAGACAAGAAGGGGGGAAACTTCTTCATTCAGCAAAACGTCTAGTGAAGGTATCTCCTAAAATGTTAGAAGCTTTATCTAATGTCTACGAGTCTATCATAGTCGTTAATTTTGCTAAGCACATTTGATAACCCTAGTAGTTCTAGAATTTGCTAATTTTTGGTAAGGATAACCACCTTACCCTAGATAACACACCCACTAAGTTTCAACAAATTTTGAAACTTCTAGGGTGGTCAATTGGTCCACTGAACCAGCAACGAATGTGGTTCAATGGGCCAACAAACCAGTCCCCTATATATATATATATATATATATATATATATATATATATATATATATATATATATATATATATAGAGAGAGAGAGAGAGAGGGCTGTTACAGTGAGCTGTGGGCTGCCGAGGGGGAAAGTGAGCTGCGGGTATTTTGACCCCCCAAGAAGTTATGGAATTTGATGAAATTTCGTGAGGTTGTTGCCTAGGATAAGATGATCATCCTCACCAATTTTCATCAAATTCCATAACTTCAACTCACTTTCCCCCTCGGCAGCCCACAGCTCACTGTAACAGCCCTCTCTCTCTCTCTCTCTCTATATATATATATATATATATATATATATAGAGAGAGAGAGAGAGAGAGGAGCATGACTTTGTATGCCCATGCAATGAAGGCTTCAATGTATGCTCCTCTAGTAACATACATAGAGGTTTCCGAATTTGCTATTTTTTTGTGGATGTGATATCTATGATAAGATGATCACCCTCACAAAAAAACAGCAAGTTCTGAAACCTCTAGGTTGGTTTCGCACAAGGTTTCACATATAAGAGGTTTCTCACTGGATCGGGACCCATATAGGGTCCCGATCGGGTGAGAAACCTCTTATATGCGAAACCAACCTAGAGGTTTCAGAATTTGATGAAAGTTGTTATGTGTGCTACCTATGGTAAGTTGATCATCCTCACAAAAAATCATCAAAATCTAAAACCCCTAGGGGCATCAAATGTTAGACGATTTACCGACCGTTCATAAAATCGTTAATTTGATTATCAAATTTGATGCCTCTAGAGATTTTAGAATTTGATGAATTTTGGTGAGGATGATCAACATGGCATAGCCTACCCAGTTTCATCAAATTCTGAAACCTCTAGGTTGGTAAATTTTCTAACATTTGATGCCCCTAGAGGTTTTAGAATTTGATGATTTTTTATGAGGATGATCAACTAACCATAGGTAGCACACATACCAACTTTCATCAAATTCTGAAACCTCTAGGTTGGTTTCGCACAAGGTTTCGCATATAAGAGGTTTCTCACCTGATCGAGACCCTATATATATATATATATATATATATATATATATATATATATATATATATATATATATATATATATATATATATATATATATATATATATATATATATATATATATATATATATATATAGGGGAGGGATACTCTTACTCATGGCCTCTTACTCATATAGTTACCTATGATCCGGGCCATCCATTAGATCCCAACGTACGGTTCAGATTGGATGGGAGTTAAAGTAATGGTGTCCGCATTAAATGCCCGTATTAAAAGCCTATATTAAAAACTCGCATTTAATTCTGACATCATTGCTTTAACTCCCCATCTAATCCGAACCGTACGTCAGGATCTAATGGACGGTCTGGATCATAGGTAACTATATGAGTAAGAGGCCATGAGTAAGAGTATCCCTCCCCATATATATATATATATATATATATATATATATATATATATATATATATATATATATATATATATATATATATATAGAGAGAGAGAGAGAGAGAGAGAGAGGAATACTTAGGTGCGGTCTGCGATCTGCAGCCGTTCGATGCACCCACCGCGTGCATCGGACGGCTGCGAACCGCGGACCATAGACCACACCTGAGCATTCCTCTCTCTCTCTCTCTCTCTCTCTCTATATATATATATATATATATATATATATATATATATATATATATATATATATATATATATATATATATATATATATATATCAGTGTTCTAAAAAGCGGCCTAGGCGGTGCCTAGACGCTAGAAGGTCCCCCACCGCCTAGCCTAGCCCCTAGGCGGTGCAGAAAAGCGGCTCAGGCCTCTAAGCGGACCAAGCGGGTCTAGGAGCACCCAAGCGGGTCTGGGCAGGCTGGGCAATCCAGGCGAGCTGGGCTTTCCTTTATTTTAACCTAGTATATGTCCAATTCAATGCCAATATCATCAATAAGAAGAAAAGGGGGAAGGAGTGAGGAGGAGATGTATTACTAGCGACTAAAGCTAGTAAGGCTCAATGATGAATTGTTGATGGTGGTGATGATGAAGAAAATGATGAATAGATCGACGCCGGTTGGGGACTTAGTTGGTGAATGGTTGGAGAGGTGTTGGAGCGGATAGTGTTCTAGTGCCTAGAAGAAATTCTAGAAACGTTGGTGGTAGCTCTTCATCCCGTGAAGTTAGAGAACTTCATGAAGAATATTTTGTATCGGATGAGGAGACAGACGAAGAGTGTGATGAGGAGGTGGAGTCTAAGTCTAATAAAAATTGAGTCTTGGAGGGATATGGAGAAGAAGAAGAGTACTAGGAATCTAGCACTATAGCCTATAGGAGAAATGATGTTGTATTTCACTATTTTGTGACTTTTTGTTTTAGATTGTACTAGAATCTTGGATATTTTATTGTAATATCATGCTTCCTTTTGTTGTTAGTAATCTTAAATTTATGATTTAGATTTTACTAAAATCATGCATATTATCTCATAATATCACGCTTGTTTTTGTTCTTGTTAATCTTGAATTTTTATTTATGTAAATGATACTTGTTCTGTAAAATAATGGTTTGGATAATCTTGAATTTATAGTAATTTTAAAACATATATATTATATATAATATCAAAATAATAATTAAAACAATTAAAAATAGTCAAAACGCTTAGACGGCCCCCACCGCCCGACTAGCGCCTTTTAGAACCTTTATATATATATATATATATATATATATATATATATATATATATATATATATATATATATATATATATATATATATGGGTCGGGATCAAGAAATACACTACTTTGCCACAGAGTTAGACACGCATCTCCGAAACCCTAGATAGAGGTTTCAGAATTTGTTGATTTTTTGTGAGGGTGATTACCTTGCCTTAGATAGCACATCAGCAAAAAATCAACGCATTCTAAAACTTATAGAGTAATCAAATATTCCCTTCAATTTAACAGTTAAAATGAACGGTCGATAAAGCCTTTTAGATTTGATGCACCTAAAGGGTTTAGAATGTGCTGATTTTTTATGGATGTGCTATCTAAGGGTAGTTGATGATCCTTACAAAAAATCAAAAAATTCCGAAACTTCTATCTAACGATTTGGATGATGTGTGTCTAACTCTGTGGCAAAGTAGTGTGTTTCTGGATCCCGAACCTATATATATATATATATATATATATATATATATATATATATATATATATAGGGTAGCAATCCAGCGAGATATGAGATACCTTGTGAAAAACCTATCTAGAGGTTTTAGAATTTGATAAATATTGGTGGGCATGCTCTCTATGGCAAGTTGATCATCCTCACAAAAAATCATCAAATTCTAAAACCTCTAAGGGCATCAAATGTTAGAAGATTTATTGACCGTCCATTAAAACCGATAATTTGAATTATGTATTTGATGTCTTAAGAGGTTTTAGAATTTGATGGTTTTTTGTGAGGATGATCAACTTGCCATAGAGAGCATGCCCACCAATTTTCATCAAATTCTAAAACCTTTAGATAGGTTTTCCACAAGGTATCTCATATATCTCATATCTCACTGGATCGCTACCCAATATATATATATATATATATATATATATATATATATATATATATATATATATAGGGGTGTGTTAGGATGCGGCGTGCGGTGCGTGCGGTGTCACACCGCAGCCGTCTGATGCACTTAGATGCACGCAACGGTGCATCAGATGGCTGCAGTGTGACACCGCACGCACCGCACGCCGCATTTTATCATTCCTCTCTCTCTCTCTCTCTCTCTCTCTCTCTCTCTCTCTCTCTCTCTCTCTCTCTCTCTATATATATATATATATATATATATATATATATATATATATATATAGGGTCAGGATCAAGGGACATTGTTTTTGCACTCAAATTTTTACATTGATTTTCAAATCATTAGATAGAGGCTTCAGAAGTTTTTTATTTTTTGTGAGCATAATCACCTTGTCTTATATAGCACATCCACAAAAAATCAACACATTCTAAAGCCTCTAGACTTATCAAATGTGCTCTTCAAATAAACGATTAAATGGACGGTCGATAAATCCTTTTAGATTTGATGTACTTAGGCTTTAAAATGTGCTGATTTTTTTGGATGTGCTATCTATGGCAAAGTGATCATGCTCACAAAAAATCACAACTTTTGAAACCTCTATTTAATGATTTCAAAATCGGTGTAAAGTTTGAGTGCAAAAACTATGGCACCGCACCGCAGTGCATCAGACGGCTACGGTGAGGTGCCGCACTTACCGCATGCCGCATTATAGCATCTCTCTCTCTCTCTCTCTCTCTCTCTCTCTCTCTCTCTCTCTCTCTCTCTCTCTATATATATATATATATATATATATATATATATATAGGGTCAGGATCGGATGACCCATCAAAATTTTGACCCATTAATAACCCAGCACCCTTTGAGGCACCTAGAGGTTTTAGAATGGGCTGATTTTTTGTAGACATGTTGTCTATGATATGTTGATCATCCTCACAAAAAATCAACCCATTCTAAAACCTCTAGGTGCATCAAAGGGTGCTCTTCAAATCAACGGTTAAAATTGACAGTCAAAAACCGTTGATTTGAAGTGCGCATTTGATGCACCTAGAAGTTTTAGAATGGACTGATTTTTTGTGAGGATGATCAACATACCATAGACAACATCCCTACAAAAAATCAGCCCATTCTATAACCTCTAAGTGCCTCTTAAAAGGGTGCTGGGTTATTAATGGGTCAAAATTTGCTGGGTCATCTGATCCTGACTCATATATATATATATATATATATATATATATATATATATATATATATATATATATATATATATATATATAAAGTGAGGTAAGAGAGGAGTATCATGTGCTCTCTCATCCCTTCCCCTTATCGCTCTCTTTCTTGTCCTTCTCATACTCAGATAACAGTGTAACACATAACAATCATGATTCTAAAATGCTAGTCAAATTGTTCTAAAAGACAGAAAGTATGTTTATAACAGACAAATACATTCTAAGCTGCCATCAATCTCTCTAGTGAATATTCAAATAAAGATCGCACATCCAGGATTGATTTAACAAAAAGATCTATATCAGTGGTAGCAAGATACATGTACAAGTCTTCAAGCTTTCTAAATAATATTTAAATAAAGATCGCACATCCAGGATTGATCTAAGAAAAAGAACATAGAGCCCTAAAGATGCTGCAAGTTCCAATATATATACAAGGGTAGTAATCTCTATTAAGCACTGATATCTTGCAATTAGTCATCTTTCAACGCAGAAATAAGAAGTATCCATTTGAATGTTCTGTAAAAGGCCAATATAGAGTGACATTTTAATAAGCTCTAGTAATTGCTAAAATGTGTGGGAAGTTCGTAAATATTCTAAAGGCAGTTATACTCATACCCAGTTCACCTTTAGTTTCCCAATTACAGAAAAAAATAAATAAATCAAGTAATGAATTGGAACAAGCACTTACAGAATTCGCAAGGAGGGCCTCCAAAAGCAAGTCAGTGTCATGTTCACCTGGATGTAATAATGTAACTGGTTTTAGTCCTTGTATCTCAAAAAAGAACAAGTGAAAAACTTCTGGACAAAAAATAGTGCTATATACATGCAAATATCTGATAATACAAAGATATTATGTGTTTGTATGTAAAACTACCGTTCTCCTCAATCACTTTCTCAACGAGAGTTGGTGAAAACCCCATACCAACAAAATATGACTTCAAATGACCACAAGATGAGCTTGGAAGATCTTTCTACATTCAAATGACAAGATGTGATAAGTAACAATGCAAATATGAGACATTCACTGTTTCGTCAAACAGATTCTAGTATACTTCAGTAAGAGCTTGATCAACTAAGTCCTAGGACCTTTTAATGAGTACAGATACAACCCTTTTGTAATATATGATTACGAATATGTAATCAATTGTAAGGAATTCAAACAAACATTTATCACTTTAATACAGTCAGGTACTATCCATCACATGTAATTGAACCTCTAGTATATTTATTTACAAGTATAGATAATTGAAATTCATAAAATCAACATATTAATATTATTAGCGACCAAGTTTGTTTGTTTGGCTGGGTGTGTTTTCATTTCAGCATAGTTAGCTTTGTTACTACACAAATAAAATTAACCAATCTCGAGTATACTAAATTTCATGTTTATCATTCTTGTGCTCAAACATGACATGCATTCCTTTATAAGCAAAACATTATATTTTATCGAACGGAATTTAAAGACACAGGGTCAGCAAGAATTCCCCCCAAAAGGAAATGAAAGAAAGACACAAAGTGAGTATGGAACTCCTATGCCCGTTTTGTAAAACTTCTACTCTGACTTGTCTTCTGAAGGTCTTCTGATGGAAGTAACTTGTGTAGAAATTGTAGAAATTACTTCTGTCAAGAAGGGCGTTTGGCTATTTATGCAAAAGGTACTTTTCTGTCTTTGAAGTGATTTATGTCTATAGGCCAAAAGTCAACATCTACTTCAAACTCATCGTATTCAAGTGTCAATCCAACAAGGGACAGGTTATGATCTTAGAGACCTTAGATGGCCATTATGGTTCATTATTGCATATAGGCATTGGGTATTTGCACTTGCATTGTTTTCGTTTAATTTCATGCCAATAAGGTTTTTGATTCTATGTTTTCAATTGAGATCATTCATATCTATGTTCACGTTTTATCATTGCGAAACTTCTTTAAAAATGTATTAAATTATCTTACGTATTAAATTATCTTAAATACAGATTTGAAATGGAGTTGAAAAATGGTTTGAAAAAGATCGAAATTCAGATCTGATATACTAAACGATCAATCGTTCAGTATGCAAGATCAATTGTCCTAGCCTGCTGTTTCAAGTAAGGAAGACAGTGAGTTATTGCATATAATTGATATATTGAGAAGATAACGATCAGTTGTCTAAAGAGAGGCACAAGTGGAGGTCGCAAACTGCGCATCATGACCGGTGCCTGAGCTAGGAGCAGAGATCGCATAGATGTCGTGGTTGCAGAGGGTCGGAGACAGCTGCGTTAAAGGCTCGCAAGTAGACCTGTCAATGGATCGGATTCGGCTATATCCAAATCCAATCCGTTAAGTAAACGGGTTATCGGATTCTGACCGTTATCGAATCATCGGATCAAAAAAACACAATCCATGCCTATTTAAGTACGGATCGGATCGGATTCGGATCATGGACAAGAGTACAACATACTGTTGAGCGTCGAATCCACAGAAGAACAGTCAATTCCGAACTTGAGACTCGGAAGAGCCAGGATAAAATCTGAGTCTCGATTGGGGGGACCATAAGAATCTTTTTTTACATTAACCCTTAGGGCCTTAGATCTAAAGCAATCTAATCTAACAATGGATAAAATATAACATATTAATAGTTTGTCGGATTGAGTTCTTAACGGATCGGATTGGTCTAAGTCCATATCCGATTTGTTAAGTAAACGGTTATCGGATTCAGACCGTTATCGGATTATCTGATCAAAAAAACATATCCATATCCGACTTAACGGATCGGATTCAGATCAAAATTCGGTCTATTGACATGTCTACTCGCAAGATAAGGAGAGAGATCCTAGGTGTCTCTACCAATGGGTGTTGCCCCATGGTGGGAACCAGTGGGTAAGGATTGAAGGGGTGTTGCGTCTGCCAGTAGGTGCTGGTTAGTAGGTGCCTCAGGGGGATTAAAGGAGTGCCAGTTCTAGTCCCCCTAAAGCTATGGGTGCCAGAGGAGTGGATGCCTTGGAGAGACATTAAAGAGGGTGTCATCCAGTGTTGTCAAGGTGGCAAGGCGATGCCTAGGCAGTCATGCCTACTTAGTCAAGGCGTAGCCTAGGCAGCGCCTAGTCGAAGCCTCGACGACAAATTTTTTTTAATATTAAAGTTTATATATGCGGAATAATATTCTAATTTGAACAAATAATAAACATAATACCATCAAAAACTTCATGTGAAATTAATCAAACAACTGAATTAAACATTCTTATCTAAAAAGAATATCCATGTCATCATTGTCATGCTAAATCACTGAAATGTGAATACGTAAAAACATGTATGTCATGCATCATCAACATGTAACAATCAATGAATCAAATTATGTTACTATTAAGAAGTTATAACATGAAAACACTAGGTCCCTAACATTCATTATGAAACAAATCAACCATAATAAACAAACCCAAAAAATTTAGCACAACCCTAAAATTGGAGAAATAGAAGCATTAAAGAGGATAAATCACATGTATATAGAAAGATAATTCAAAGAGAAAAAAAATTATATAAGCAAACAATAACATTAACCTTAACCTTAGTAAAACGAACATGAAATAAACTCTAACTTAGGATATATAGATAAATAGCTAAGAAAAAAGACATATAAAATGATATTTAAGTATATGGATCATACGTACATTAGAAAAGGAAACAAAAGAAAAAAGAAAAACAAAAATAAAAATAAAAAAATTCCTTTTTTATATAGGTCTCCCGCCTAGGTTGTGGCCTAGGCGACCGGGCCCGAAAAGGCCTAGGTTGTCTCCTAGGCGTGGCCTAGGCTACGCCTTGACTACACTGGTGCCATCCGGCCTGCCAGGCCCGCTGGCTTCTTCCTTACCGTTGAGTGACCACAATCCTTGTGCGGCGCAGTCAATCTCGATGAAGGAGGCTCGCTGCGAACTGGCCCAATTGTCTTCTTCACAAGAAGTTGATTTGGACAAAGGAGACACATTGCGATCTCGACGAACGAGGCTTCCTCACCCTTAGACAACCACATCTCTCGAGAGGCAGCAGTCAATCTCGACAAAGATTGTTGGATCTCGAAGCAGAGGAGGTCGAGGTCGTTGGAGGGAGCCGAGGTCGAGAAGCAGTGGCACAAGGAGGAGAGGTAGGCGGCTTATGCTCGCTCAGATTGAGGGGGTGCTCGGTCAGCAAAGGAGGGCTACTGCTGCTACTCGACGGAGGAGATGGAGACACTCGGTTGGCACCAAGAGGATCCCGATAAAACAGCACGAAGGATCTTTACCGAATAAGGGGCAGTGTCACAAGGACCGGTAGGCGAATGATGCTCGCTCCGATCAAGGAGGCACTTGGCCAGTAGAGGAGGGCTATTGTTGTTGTCCGACGCAAGAGGAGGCACTCAGTCGGAGAGGAGGAAGTTGATCAAGATGGCTTGATAGGAAAGGATCACCGCAAAGGAGGCAGTCCAAATCACGACAGGACGACGTGAGAGGATCGGAGAAAGACTGATCAGAGGAGGGCAATCGATCACGGATCGAGACCTTGCTCTGATATCATGTCACCAATAACCATAGGGGGGGGGGAGAGAGAGAGAGAGAGAGAGAGAGAGAGAGAGAGAGAGAAGGAAACGGTTTTGAGTGAGAAGGAAAATGTTTTCTCATTAGGGCAAGAGCCCAATATATATACAAGAGAGTATGAGCCCCATACAAAGTGGAATGATGTATAACCTAATACATACAAGTATATCTAACAAGCAAACTTGCAAGAAGAATGCTAACTTACAGATTTTTTTTTCTACATTGAAGAATTTTGTGTGAACTTATGCACTATGTATTAAGATATTCCAAAGTGGCTTATGCATAAAAGCACCAAACATGGATAACAAAGAATGGTGATTCGTAAATTTTCACCCACTTTAATCAACCTAAAGCATCGAGGAGAAAGATGAAGACAATTAAAATGAGTGTTAATAACATAAAATATAGAATTCCTAATGTTGGGCCGCATTCTCTAATTCTTTCATTGGTTGATTGTTCTCCCTATTCCAATCAACATTGCATTATCAAAGTAACAATCAGTAGTACTAAGGAGCCTCGGATAATACTTCCACCAATATAAAAGGTAAAATTAATTAAGAAGTTTGATAACCTTAGGATCATGTTCTATTTGATGTTTGCAAACTGGTATAAGTTTATAACAAAGAGCAATGTCCAATAAAAACTTGTTTATTAACATGCCCATTAACACGGTTTATAACAAAGACATGGTTTCAGTGTTAATGCCAGTCACAAGAAGAGAAGGAAAAGCATCAGTGATGTTCACATCCACACTCTTTGAAGTTAAAGAGCACAGAAATACATTAAAAAAAATAATGTTAACCTCCTTCGCCGAAATGGGCGTATAAAGGGGATTTGCGCGTGGAGACCAAGCACTCGAGCCATTCGACACGTTCGATCCAAGACCTCGACTTCCGAAGAATCATCGCTCTCTGCGTAATCTTCTATCTTGACCTAAAATGGAAATGGAGGGTGTACAAGGCCAGAATTACAAATACCCAATCACAAGGAGCAACCATTTCTCTTTCAGATGGGGGATTAATACCATTTCAATGAATTTCTGTTGATGGGACCTCCCCAAATCTCTGTAAAGCAGCTCTCAATTGAAAAGACTCTGATGGAAAATATTGAAACTAAAACAGACCGAAAGTGAAATTTCGATCGAATGCGATGGAACTACGATAAAACTAACCATTCAGAGCGCATCATCAAACAAAATGGAGAAAACCAGAAGAAGAAAAAAATCAGTGTAAATACCATGGAAAAGTTGAATAAGAACAATAATGATGTAGGAGATGAGGATTAAAGCACAGAAAAATCCTTGCTGATACAAAGGATGCTAAACCCTAACCCTAGATGAATCTAAAATACAAAAAAAAAATAGCGCGAAAATTAGAAGAAAAAACAAAAGAGAAATCCAACGACAGGAGACGGTGTATAGAAAGTCATGAAATCAATGGCAAGACAAAAAAAGAATCGCCGGAAAAATGGAAAGAGGGAAACGGAGATTCCGAGACGGAGCTGAAGGGGGAGAGGAGGACTCGACGAACCTCGGAGCTCACGCTGGCTGGAAAAAGTGCAGTGTGAGCGCACGGAAGGAATCGGCGGGGAGGAACAGTAAAAGACAGAGTGCGTGGTCCGGGGTCGGCTTACTAAGGGCAGCGCCTCTCGTGTACTGAAGGCAACCCTATCTCTTTTGGGTAATTTGCCTTGAATTAGACTATACCTCGCATATTTCATTAATTAGACTTTACCCCCCAAAACTAACTGTTCCGTCGCCTCCCCGGCCCCCCCTCCCCAAACTTTATTTCTTTTCCGTCAGCTCACCCTTTCTCTTAGACGGGTAGCTGACGGAACAGTTAGTTTTGGGGGGAAAGTCTAATTAATGAAAGTATGGGGGGTAAAGTCTAATTCAAGGTAAAATTTGGGGGGCAAAGTCAAAATAACCCTTCAACAAAGGGAAATTTTATTCCTACCCCACAAATCTGTAACTAGCCCCCATTTCCAACAAACTTGAACACACCCCATTATTTTTTTTTCTTACCCCATTCCTGTCCCAAAAATACCCTTACCCCTTCCACCCCCACCATCAATACACCCCAGTTAAATGGCCCGCCCTAACTTGATTATACCCCAATCAAACACATACCCCCTTAAATATACCCCAATTATATGCACTCTTAAATACACCCCACTTTTAAATAAACCCCATGCTGTTGGCTGGTACTTGAAGGCACAGGTAGGGCTGCAACTAGGGTTGGCAATTTCGGACCCGACACGAAGTTAGCGGGTCTGGGTCAGGGCTAAACGGGTTCGGGTCGTAAACGGGTGGACACTATAGACCCGTTTAATAAACGGGTCGGGTCCGGGTTTAGGGTCTGGACACAGTAGACCTGGAAAGACCCGTTTAGTATTCAATGGGTCGAGTCGTGTCGGACGGGATCGGGTCGGGTCTACCAGCAATCCGATACTATAATATATAATACCAGCGGGTCTTTCGGGTCAAGTTGGATCGGGTCAACTGAATAGATCCGGGTGGTAAACGGGTCTTGCCGGGTCTTATCGTGTCTATCCGTTTATTAGCGGGTCGGGTATGGGTTTAGGATCTAGACACGATTAGTTAAACGGGTCGGGTCAGGGTCTAGGGGTTTTGGACACGACGCGAAACTAGACACGACACGAACCCGACACGACACGACCCATTGCCACCCCTAGCTGCAACTTGGGCAGGCCAACCTGAACCCAACCCGACTTTGGCTGGGTTTACCCGAAACCACCCCGCACAACCCGGCCAACCCGACGGGTTGGGCTTGGGCTAAGTTTAAACAAACCTTGGGTTGGGTTGGGGGTACAAAAGACGCTGAGTAAGGGCTTTGGGGTAAAAAAAAAAAGGGCATGGTTGGTATTAAAGGATTGTTGAGTAAGTTATTGAGAAACGATAGGGAGCGGGGGCTAATTACAGATTTTTGGGGTACGAATAAAATTTCCCTCAAAAAAAAAAACATCCTACGATGTCTACTTAATTTCTCTTTGCGCGACACGTGACAGTGGCTTTCCCACCCTATACTCCGCTTCTTTGTACTCATCGTTCTGAACGTAGATCAGCATCCTGTAAGGAGGAATTTGGAGGAACTGCAGCGGCGGGTAACGGGTTTGTGGTCTGCCCCCTCTCCTTGCAAACCCTAGAATGAAGTGAAATAGGTAAATGCTAGGTAGCCAACTAATTTGCCAACTTTTATGGCATTTGCATAGGGCTCATCCCATGGCCCCCACAAAATTGTTTAAAGAAATAAGAACCTGCCAGCACTCCACATCACGTGGAGATGGTAACAAAAGCTGACAAACGAGTTGGCTATATAGCATTACCTGTGAAAATATCCTCTTCATCGCAAGTCCAGATCTCCTCCAGTAGATCAGTCTCGGTCGGTGGTAGGCGATACAAAAGTAAATCATACTCAAGTCTAGCCGACTTGCATGCGGCTGTGATGTGCTCCGGCCCTTCATCGCATCTGGGCTGATTCACCGTTTGCTCCGCATGGCAGAACATCATTATGGGTTTGGTGCGGCTATTCAACCCCCAGGAGTAGGACTAGCAATTCAGGATCAGATCCAACACAAATTTAGCGGGTCTGGGTTTAGGTTAAACGGGTTCTGGTCGTAAACAGGTCAACCCGGTAGACCATTTAATAAATGGGTCGGGTCCGGGTTTAAGGTCTAAACACAGTAGACCCGAGAAGACCCGTTTAAAATTCAACGTGTCAGGTCGGATCTGCCTGCAATCCGTTACTATATATATAGAGGGTTGTAAGCATGCTAATATTGTAAGTATTTTTTGTTTTGGGCACATTTATAATTAAGCCAAATGTTTTGGGTTTAAAGTCAACTGAGTATGACCGTGTGGTAAACATGTCTTATCGGATCTACCCGTTTATAAGCGGATTGGATACGGGTTTAGGGTCTAGACATGATTAGTTAAACGGATCAGTTCTAGGTCAAGCGGTTCTAGACACGACCCATTGACGGCCCTAGCCCGGAGTGTTTGTCTGACCCGATTGGATAAGCATTCTAGAGACACTTGGTTATATAAAAATTATATCAAAGTCATTATTGAGTAATTATTATTATCCTCTTCTTATTCAAGACATGTAATAAACAATGTATATATTTGTTTTGCATTATTTATTTAAGAATCTACTAATTTGAGGAGCAATTATTTATTAAATTTTTTTATTTAATAAAATATAATAAATTATGGAGTAATTCTTTTAATAACTATATCGTCATGTGTGATTATCTAAAATAAATATGAATATAACGGCTATGAAAGTGTTGTCGTCAAAAGCGGTTGGAAAAGTGATGCCGCCGAAAGCGGCCATACGAGTGCCAACATACACGAATATTACTATATATATATATATATATATATATATATATATATATATATATATATATATATATATATAACAAAACACTCCAAAATATTTTATTGCCGAAGGCATCCAAGTGTGTTGTCACCGAATACGACGGTGGGGGTGGGGGGATGGCGATGCCCAGGAGGTGTGTTGCCACCAAAGGTGATCCAACTGTGTTTGGCAGTCCGTTGCAGTGCCTACAGGCACTGGCATTCACTAGTTACATAAACAAGGGTAAAAGTATCCTCTTCATCGCGAGTTCATATCTCCTCCAGTCGGTTGGCCTCGGTCAGTGGCAGGCAATCCGAAAGTAAATCGTACTCCAGTCCAGCCGACTGCATGCGGCTGTGATGCGCTCCGATCCCACCAACCAGGGATGACCGATTGTAAGAGATCTAAGCTTCTTTGTCGCTTCTGGGCTGATGCACCATTTACTCCGCGTGGCAGAACTATCATCGTGGGTTTGGGTTAAACAAGTTCAGATCGTAAACAAGTCGACACAGTAGACCCGTTTAATAAATGGGTTGGGTCCGGGTTTAGGGACCAGACACGATAGACCCAAGAAGACCCATTTATTCGTACCCCAAATATCTGTAATTAGCCCCCGTCTCCCTACCGTTTCTCAATATCTTACTCAACAATCCTTTAATATCAACAATGCACTTTTCTTTTGTACCCCAAAGCCTTAACTCAACGTCTTTTGTACCCCCAACCCAACCCAGCCCAAGGTCTTTTTGAACTTCCTTAGCCCAAGTCCAACTCGTCGGGTTGGCCGGGTTAATCTGGTTGTGCGGGATGGGTTGACCAGCTTCAATATGGTAGAGGAGAAATAATTCGGGTTGGGATCGAGTTAGCCCACCCAAATTCGGGTTGGACTCGGGTTGGGTTCGGGTTGGCCCGCCCAAGTTGCAGCCCTACTTGTGCCTTCAAGTACTAGCCAACTGCATGGGGTTTATTTAAGAGTGGGGTGTATTCAAGAGTGTATATAGTTGAGATATATTTAAGGGGGTTTGTGTTTTATTGGGGCATAATCAAGTTGGGGCGGGCTATTTAACTCGGGTGTATTGAAGGTGGGGTGTAAGGGAGAAGGGTATTTTTGGGATAGGAATGGGGTATGAAAAAAAAAAAAGGGGTGTGTTTAAGTTTGTTGGAAATGGGGGCTAATTACAGATTTATGGGGTATGAATAAAATTTCCCTAATTTTATTCACGCGGCTTTTTAAAAAAAGGTTATTTTAACTTTACCCCCCAAAATTTGCTTTGAATTAGACTTTATCTTCCATATTTTTATTAATTAGACTTTACCCCCCAAAACTAACTGATCCAGAGACTTGGTTATATGAAAATCGCATCAAAGTCATTATTGAGTAATAATCATTATCCTCTCCTTATTCAAGACATGTAATAAACAATGTATATATTTGATTTGCTTTATTTATTTAATTTACTAATTTGTGGAGCAATTATTTATTATATTTTTTTTGTTTAATAAAATATAATAAATTATGGAGTAATTCTTTTAATAACTATATCATCATGTGTGATTATCTAAAAATAAATATGAGTATAACGGCTATGAAAGTGTTGTCGTCGAAGGCTGTTGGGAAAGTGATGCCGCCGAAAGCGGCCGGTACAAGTGTCAACATACACAAATATTACTATATATATAACAAAACACTCCAAAATATTTTATTACCGAAGCATCCAAGTGTGTTGTCACCGAATACGACGGTGGGGGTGGGGGATGGCGAAGCCCAGAAGATGTGTTGCCACCAAAGGTGGTCTAACTATGTTTGGCAGCCTGTTGCAGTGCCTACAGGCACGAGCATTCACTAGTTACATAAACAAGGGTAAACATATCCCCTTCATCGCAAGTTCATATCTCCTCCAGTCGGTGGCAGGCGATCCGAAAGTAAATCGTACTCCAATCCAGCCGACTGCATGCGGCTGTGATGTACTCCGGTCCCACCAACCAGGGATGACCGATTGTAGGAAATCTAAACGTATTCGCCGCTTCTGGGCTGATGCACCACTTCCTTCGCGTGACAGAACCATCACCGTGGGTTTGGGTTAAACGGGTTCGGGTCGACACAATAGACCCGATTAATAAATGGGTCGGGTTCGGGTTTAAGGTCTAGACACGGCAGACCCGAGAAGACCCATATAAAATTCAACGTGTCATGTGACTCGTGTCAGGTCTGCCCGCAATCCGTTACTGTATATGTAGGGTTGTATGCTAATACCATAAGTATTTTTGATTTGGGCACATTTATAATCAAGCCAAATGTTTTGGGTTTAAAGTCAACTGAGTATGAACCGTGTGGTAAGCGGGTCTTATCGAATCTACCCGTTTACAAGCGGGTCAGGTACAGATTTACGGTCTAGACACGATTAGTTAAACAGGTCGGATCCGGGTCAAGGGGTTCAGGGCACGACCCATTGACTTCCCTAGCCTGGAGCGTTTGTCCAACCCGATTGACATGGCATCCGATCACTGCATCATTTTGCCTTTTGGTCTGAGTTGAACAGAGTTCACATCTCCTCCAATCGGTCAGCCAGGTCGGTGGGCGTGGTGCGCATTGCAGACGCAGGCAGTTGGCTGGAGTGTGATTCACTTTTGATTTTAGTCATCGTGCGGTTGTGATGCCTGTATCCAATCTTTATTTAATTATTTTTTTGTAAAAAACATACACTATAATGCCCTTCACAGCCAGAAGAAAAAGAGCATCAATGGCCACCCCTCACCCGGTTGTGAAGATCCTGGGGGAAAAACATCGGAGAAGGAAAATCGAGCACCGGTCTGACAGGGGTCATACCATACCTGCCAGCCACTCTACCACCGTGTTGCCTTCTTGTTACACATGTGAAAAGACGAGCGGATGAGCAGATAAGAGTGAGACGAGCACCACCTGGGAATCACCTTCTATTCTTTAGCTGCCGCCGGACCCTGGGTGCGGTTGCGGAGGCCTCTTGGCTTCCAAAGGATCGCTCGCCCATCACTGTGAATTGCCTGAACCATTGATTAATTGCATTCCTTAAGTTTATTTGTAATCGACAGTGAACTGTTGTTATTTTATATCAGAAATTACTTGTGAGAATTTAACTGATGATGGCATGGGATGCAGGCTACTTACTTCATGTCAGGCACCTTAACTTCAAAGAAACATGTTGGGACTTGCTTGTGAAACATCCAATAGACTGAACGATGACGGAGAAAAACTTCGAAGGAACATGTTGTAGAGATGCACAGAAACATCGGGATACAGAAAATTAGGAAAAAATAACAATGCTCTACCCGTGCATCAGTTATTCCAATTGAGAAAAACAAAAGTTTCAAACTTACCAAGGAGAAGAAAAAGGAAACGACTTGTCGATCTCCAACACCAGCCTCTACCCGCGCCTCCAGGAGATGTTGATGAACCCCAACCAGCCGGAGTATCATAGTAATTTCAGTGTTCGTGCCTGAACAATCATGATACATATGGAGCCATTGTTGGAGTCACTGGCAGAGTTCTCGGTATTCAGAGAAAAAGTGAGCACCTACTAGTAAACCTCATTACAGTTCTTTTTCGACCATTCTCCAAATGACAATCTATCAATACAGAATCAACATTAAAGGAGGTTAGGCCACCACAGCCACAATATTTTCAAAACAGATCAGCAGGTATAAGTTCAAAACAAATACCAGTTCAAAGCAATCACCATGCTGAATTCTTCTTAAGGGGAGTCAGTGTTTCCAAGCCTCCAACGTCACCAATAATCCCTGCAAGAGCAAGATCCATCCTTGAAATGATGAAACCTATTGGCATCTCTGAGAATAATCTCTCGCTTGGTGACCTTCGCTATCAACTTAATTGCAGAATGACAATCGCCGCACACCCGTAAGTTCTTCATGACACGAATTGGAACTCCTTCCGGGACCTTCAGGATTCCAAATGCCACTGCCTGTCTTTCACTGTGATAACGCAAGTTATGAGCCTTCTGCTCCTCATCGACATCGTGGAGCACAAAGCTACCATCCGGACAGTACCCTGCCTCCTTTAACAATCCAGCCAGTCTCTCCAACATCCCCACGATGATCACATGCTCAGGATGTGCCAACACATCTCCACCGGTGAACATATGCACCTTCTTGTCAACCTCGATCCAGCTACAACCAGGAGACTTGCTCACGTTCCTTACGCCCATCAACTTCCTCAGCTTCAAAACATCCTCCCATCGCCCACTTGAAGCATAAATGTTGGATAGCAAGATATAAGGCCCAGAATTACCAGGTTCCAGCTGCAAAAGCTTCTTCACAGCAGTCTCGGCAATCTCTAAATTCATGTGGGTCTTACATGCACCTAATAGAGCCCCCCAAACAACAGCATCCGCTTCAATCGGCATCCTCCTGATCAGGTCCATTGCTTCATCCAAATGGCCGGCTCGGCCAAGCAGATCTACCATGCAGGCATAATGTTCAGCTTTTGGATCAATTAACCAATTTGATCTCATCGAATGAAAAATTTCCCTTCCTTCTTTGATCCTCCCAGTATAGCTACAGGCAGAAAGAACACCGATGAAAGTTATCTCATCGGGCAGCATGCCCGCCGAGCGCATACTGTCAAAAACACCCAAAGCTTCCTCCCCCAAGCCATGTTGAGCATAGCCAGTGATCATGGAGTTCCACATTACGACATCCTTCGTTTCAAACATATCGAAAACTCTCTTTGCCTTAGAAAGATCTCCGCACTTGATGTACATTGTGATCAAAGCCGAGATGGCAAACACATCAGAATCAAAATGGCATCTCAACACCGCAGCATGAACCTGCCTACCAAGATCAAGAACCGCCAGGCTAGCACAGATGGTAAGAACACTAATGATTGAAGGGAAGTTTGGACGGACCTTGTCCATCTGCATCGATCTGAATGTATCAAGTGCTTCCAATTCGAATCCGTTGTGCTCGTATGCCTTCATCATGGCACTCCACGACCCATTGTCCCTTTCTACCATCTGATCAAACACCTCCCTCGCTTCTGCTGCCATCCCATTCTCCCCAAACCCTAGAATCATCATATTACAAGCGACCAGTGGTTTCTCCCGCATTCTCTGAAACAGCTCAGCAGCTTCAGTGATGCGTCCGGCTTGGGTGTACCCAGTCAGCATTGCGGTCCATGACACCTCGTTCCTCTCAGGCATCACCTCGAAGAGCTTCCTAGCGATGTCAACCTGAAGGTTATGAGCATAGCCTGAGATCATTGCCGTCCACGAGATGATATTCCGTCTGGGCATCGTGTCAAATAGCTCGCGGGCCTCAGCGGTCCGGCCCACCTGGCAGTACCCGGCGATCATGCTGGTTCGAGCGACCACGTCTTTGTCAGGCATCTCGTCAAAAAGTTGGTGGGCGTCGTCTATGCGTCCAGCCTGGATCAGGCCACCTAGCATCACGGTCCACGAGACGACGTTCCTCTCGGGCATCTGCTGAAAGAGAAATTCGGCCTCCGAGACAGCACCATCTTGGACGTAGCCGCGGACCATGGAGGTCCAGGAGACGATGTTGCGGCATGGCATCACGTCGAAGACCATACGGGCATCGCGCAGGCATCGGTTCTTGATGTACCCGGAGATCATGGCGTTCCATGAGGCGGTGTTCCGCTGGGGCATTCGCTCGAACAACTGCTGGGCTTTGTGGGGTTGGCTGTTGAGGAAGTAGCCGGCGATGAGGGAATTCCAGGAGACGATGCTCCTCTCCGGCATCCCGTCAAAGACCTGTCGGGCGGCTTCGATCTGGCCGAGGCGAGCGTGGTGGCTGATCCGGCAATTTGCGGCAAAGATGGCGGCGTTGCAGTATGGACGGAGCCGCATTGCTGGGAACCGCATCGTTCCAGTCGAAATGAGTCACTGATGGTACGGAGGAGAAGTTTCAGTTTGGAAAAACGCGGGAGGACACAATCCGGTCTCTATGCATCGGACGGCTACCGAGATTGAGATCTGATTTTCTTGCTCTATCTTTTGTTCTCATTGTTGTGACTTTTGTTCTATTTTATTTAACCGTGCTTGTCAGCAGGACCGTTTTCGGCGGCAAAACACAATTAGAGCATCGCCAGAACCCACTCCCATCATCATATTCGGCCACAACACATTTGGACGCCTTAGACAATAAAACATTTTGCAGGATTTTGTTATATACATATATATAGTAATATCGTGTATGTCGACACTCGAGCCACCATTTTTGGTGGCATCACTTCCCGGGCCATTTTCGACGACAATACTTTCGTAGCCGATATACATATTTATTTTAGATAATCACATATGCATGATAACATAGTTATTAAAAAAACTACCACACAATTTATTACATTTTATTAAATAAAAGAGAAATGCTATTCAGCCCGAAGGTTCTCCCGATTCCGCCAGCCCGACTGACTTGGTGGTTGTCGGGCTAAGCGGAATTGGAAAAACCTTCGGGCTGAATATCATTTCTCTAAATAAAAAAATTCAACACATAATTGTTCCACAAATTATTAGATTCTTTATTTAAAAAATTTCAAACACATAATTGACCCTCATCCAATAGTCGATTGAAAGTTTTACCCTTCAGGATGTGGCGCTCTTTGAAGCATTGAGCTGTAACTTGCTAGGCTGTCACACAAACCCTGTAGAGTAGAGAGAGAGAATTGACACTGAATGTGATGACGAAGTTCGGCCGAAGTCTACGTCGATCTGTGCGGCAAGACGCAACCTTTGAATCCACTATTTTTGAATAAAGTAGAGCTACTCTCGACAGACCGAGAAGTACTTCTTACAAAATAACAGAGGATGGAGAATGGAGTCTGGAAACCAGAAAGCTTAGGGAGTTCTGGAAAACAGAAAGTGGGTTTCTGCTCTGGAATCCCGGATCTCGATTTATTTACAGGGTCTGCTATTTATAGGGGTTTGGTTCAACGGGGGAATATTCCAAGAATATTTTCAGAAGTATCAAGGGTTTGGTAAATGCCCGAGGGGATTTACCAGATCTCCAATAGTGCAAGTGGGCCCCAAGCATGACTGCGGGTCCCACCGTCGTACTCGTGGGCCTCAGGTAGGGCTGTGGGTCCTACTATAGGGCGTTTGCCAGATTTTGCACCCGCAACGACGATGAGCGGTGTCAGTCTGGTTCGGATTAGGGTTTGGATTAGATCTAGAACTCTAGGGTTCATCCCATGGCTGGTAGATCTTAGGTTTTAGTATTAGATCTAGGGTTTAGGTTTTACGATTAGGTCTAGGGTTCACCCTATAGCCTATAGATCTTGTGGTGCAAAATCTGGCTAACGCCCAACCGTAGGACCCACAGCGCTGCCTGGGACCCACGAGTCCAATGGTGGGACCCGCAACCCTGCTTGGGGCCCACGAGTCCAACGGTGGGACCCGCAGCCCTGCCTGGGGTCTACAAGTACGATGGTGGGACCCACAGCCCTGTTTGGGACCCACTTGCACTATCTAGGGTCTGGTAAATCCCCCCGAGTATTTACCAAACCCCGGATATTATCGGGAATATTCTTGGAATATTCTCTAGATAAACTAAGCCCTTATAAATAGCAAACTCTGTAAGTGATTCCAGATCCGAAATTCCAGACCAGAAACCCACTTTCTGTTTTCCAGAGCTCTCTGAGCTTTTTGGTTTTCAGACTCCTTTTCCATCCTCTGATTACTTGTAAAAAGCACTCCTCAGCCTATCGAGAGTAGCTTTACTTCATTCAGAGATAGTGGATTCAATTTGCGTTTTACCGCACGAAGACGTAGGCTTTGGCAAAAAACTTCGTCACCACATCTAGTGTCAACTCTTTCTCTATTCTACAGTGCTTGTGTGACAGCCTAGCAAGTTACACCTCAGAGCTTCGAAGCGCGTCACATCCCGAAGGGTCAAACCTTCAATCAATTGTTGGAAGAGGGTCATGTACGACGACATGAAATCCTCCCCCACAGTTTGGCGCTGTTTGTGGGATACTAATCCTATCAAATTACAACTTCTAAGCTTCCCAACTCCTTCGATAGCTGCTACCGTTTGCCCGAACAATCCGTCTGTCTCCATCGTTACACCTAAATGGTGAAGACACCGATGGACCAGCCAGAGGAAAGCGGCATGCACCCAGATGCTTAGCATCCGATGACTCGATCAATGAGTCATCGGTTTGCAATAAGCCAACATCCGGAACAGCAACTCGCTGCCAATTCAAGGAGTCGCCCGTCGGTTGATCGTACCGCCCAGGCTCAACTTTGACGGTCACCTCAACTCACCGACCAAATTCCTCAGCGCTTGGGGAAAGTGCATATCTCTCCTGGTGCCGATACTCAAGTATCGTACCAGATCACAGCAGAAGATCTCCAACTCCTCACTCTCATGAAGCAGAATGCGGCTCTCATGGTAGAAAGAGACTCCCTCTCTGATAAATCACTGTCGGAGGAAGAGTTGATCCCTTACGATCAGTTACCAGTATCAACAACAGAGCAAACGTCCACCGGTTGCTCCACGTCTCCCCCGCTATATCCAGACGATCCGTCGTCGATACCTCCAGACGATTCCTCAAGCTTCCTTCAAGGGGACCCTCGCCTCCTCTGGCTAATTTCTCAACTCGATATCATCTTCTGACTCTATCAGTCGAAAGGATATTTGCAACAGAAGACATCAATCCAAAGCTCGGTCGTACCTCAGCAACAACCGAGCCCTAGTAAAGCATCACCAAGAAGGAAGAACTTCTAAGCCCCATCTTCCTCCTCGACCTTCGAGACGCCTCCCCGACCTGCAGAACGATCGAAGGAACGACCATGCCTCAAAAGGGTCACTTCACCGGCAGATTCTCCGGGCCTAATTTCCTCGAGGATGGAAGACCGTTCCTCTCCCCAAGTTCAATTGTTTGATGGGAAATCTGACGCTACATGTCCTCGCCTTCAAACAAGCATTGACATCATATGACCACGACAACCAGGTTCTATGTCACACCTGTGCCGGCAGCCTGGATGACATGTTGTTGGATTGGTATCACAATCTCCCCACAGGCTCTGTCAGCCTATTCGAAGACCTGGCAGATCTCTTTGTCCAGCATTACCGATTGAACCTCAAACCAAAGAAGAAGCTGGACTCCCTCTAGCGACTGCGGATGGGTTCAGATGAAACCCTCCGAGAATTCACACGGAGGTTCCGGAATGAGCATGCAGTGCTTTCCGGGCGTCATCTTGACGACGAGGCAATTATGTTGGCATTCCAAAATGCTCTGCACTATGACCTTCATATCTACAATGACCTCATCCACAACCCCCCCCATTCTCTTAGAGCACTCTTCGATCGGATCCAGAGGGAAATCGAAGTTGAGGATGATCAAGTCACTCGCAAGGGGCGAGACTTCAGGAAGCGTCCTTCCGATAAGGAGCCGACATGACCACCAGCCCGAGCGAACAACGCTCAGGCTAAAGAGAGGGAGTCCTCCAAGAAGCCACGAAGGGCAGACGATAGACCCATCAAGACTCGAAGAACAACCTTCACTAGCTAGAACTTGCCCATCGACATTATCCTTGAACAGATCCAGCACGAGAGCTATCTTAGAAGACCGAACCCTCTTCAGCCTGGCACCAAGCAAACGCAGGACAAATTGGTCTATTGCAACTTCCATCGGTGCCACGACCATTCTACCATTCGATGCTTCAGCCTGAAGTACCACCTAGAAGACCTTCAGGAGCAAGGCCATCTCCAAGATTTTAAGTCCGAGACAAGCAGGGCTGGCGGTTCACACCCTCCTCCTCCCCCCTCCCCAAAGGGAGAAGGAGGCATGCTGGATCCGCTCGGTCACTCGTTAAGCAACTCCTATCTCAGTTCGAGCGAATGTCTATGGCATCCATAGTTACCTACATCATCAAACTCTGACTCGAAAGGAGATAGAGCGGCAAGTGCGACGTGTCCATCACGTTCGCACTCTCGCTCAAGTTGAAGACTCCTAGATAGAGAAGCCCATCAAAGGCCTCCCATGGCCGTCAATCATCTTTACCAATCAGGATCTCAACGAAATATGCACTCCCCACCGAGATCCCTTGGTCCTTCGGCTCATGGTCGATGGAAGCTCAATCAACCGAATACTTATCGATACCGGCAGCTCTATCGACATCATATTCTCTGATTGCTTCAAACGTCTCGATCATAAATACGAGAGTCTTGACGTAATCCCCACCATCATTACCAGCTTCAACGGAGAGCAGAACATGATGATGGGCGAAGCAAGATTTACACTCGGTATCAATAGTGATATGCAAGTGTCTGTCCGTTTTGCTGTAGTCAAGGGAATGTCAAACTACAATGACATTCTAGGCAGGCCTTTCCTTCATCAGATCAATATTGTCTCCTCCTGTAATCACCAACTCCTCAAATTCCCAATTGAAGAGGGCATCAGATGCATCCGAGGGAGTCAGCAGACGGGAAGATCATACGAAGCGGTGGCCGTGCGAAATCAATCAACACCCAATGCTACGCCAACAAAGCGTTCTGCTAATGAAGCCGGTCTCTTGACCATATAGCAATCAAGGGAACCCCCAATGCCCGAGCCTACACCTCTGGAATGGGAGGCTCCACCTTCAGTCAAAGAAATTGTTCGAGTTGACCTCGGTAATGGCAGTCACCTTCGAGAGACTTTCATTGGCACTGGCCTTAACAATGTAGAAATACAAGACATGGTTTTGTGGGTGCAAATTTTGGCAAGAAGTCTGCAAACAGCAGGACCCACTGGCCCTGCCTGGTGGGCCCCCGAAGACTACAGCGGGACCCACCGGCCCTGCCTAGTGGGCCCCCGAAGACTATAGCGGGACCCACCGGCCCTGCCTGGTGGGCCCAAGAGCCTGTGGAATCCCCCAAGAGACGGCAGCGGGGCCCACCAGCTTTACTTGGAGGATCCCCAGATACGACAGCAGAAACCGCCATTTACCCCGGAGTTCCTCCCCGGGAATTCTATAAATAGCAGAACCTTCGAATGTAAAGGGGATCAAAAATCCAATTTCCAGTTCTGAGATCTGATTTTCAGAAACCAGAGCTCTGGATTTCAGTTTCCATCCCTTCACTTCCTCTCTTCGATCTTCTTCTCGTCTTTGAAGAGATCAGAGTGGTTTCAGTGATACTCGGCCTGTCGAGATCACTTCGATATAAGTGTTAGTAAATTCGGGTTGCTCCCTATAACACGGTGACGTAGGCTTCGGCTGAACTCCGAGATCACATCTCTCGTGTCAACTCTCTGATTGCATCTCTATCTGCTTGCTTATTGAAAGTATCAACTTCAATCAATAGATCGAACAACGATCTTCGACTCGAACCTTCAATTGACTGGTGCGGCGAAGTCTTCGGGTCGGCACGAAGATTTTCCCCCACAGTTTGGCACCGTCTGTGGGATCCGAACGAAAAGCCAAGCTCTCTCTGCGACTATTAGATCGATTGAGCAGACAACCGATCTTGATAGTCAAACTTCCTCACCCCCTCAGTTGATCTGACAACTGTTCGGACATCAACACTCTCGTTGTACCCTTCGCTCTCTACTAAATGGCGAGAACGAAGCATCAGGGTCAACCAAAAGGAAGACAACCTCGTTCTGAGACTCGTTCAATGAGTCAAAGGCTCAATTTCGGATAGCCCCTTGCTGTCCCCGATGTGGGGGTTCACTCAGGAAGTGGGAGATCAGTCGATCGACCGATCGCTCCTCTTCATCAATCAATTGGGCAGACAGCTCCTCCTGCTGAGAACCCTCCATCGACTTACCAAATCTCGGTGGTCGACTTTCAACTGCTCCAATTGGCAAAGCAGAACGCCGCTCTTACCGCTGAGAGGGATGCTCTTAAGAAAGCAGCTTCCGAGACTGGGATTGCTCTTCCTATCCCCTCTACAAGTGAGAGGGTCGATCTTCCACGACAGTCAATCCACTCCGAGCAACGGAGGTCAATGGGCACTGCTGCCCTCGAGAGGATTCGACACAACCCAACTCCCTCTGCTGCCCCATGGAAGCAGAGTGTTTGGGATCGCCTCGACGATGAGTCCTCCCAATCCTCTTCTGGACGCAACTGCGATAGAAAAGCACCTTCAAAGCCTGACGTACCGAGAAGACACCAAATGAAAGGAGCTCCTTCAAAGAGTAGAGTGTCCTCTTCCATTCCACTTCAGCGTGGACTCGGATCGGACCTTCACCACCGACTCCAACCTGCTGACACTCAGAGGCTCGAACAAGACCTCTCGATCTTGCCTCTCGATCTACATCCGAGTCGAGGACATGGTCGTAGAGAAGGCTATTCATCTGCCGGACCTCTCCATCGAAGCCTGTTCGAAACTATATTTCTAAGGGGATGGAGAACTCCCACTCTCCCCAAATTCAACTGCCTCAAGGGAGATCCGACTCTCCATGTACTTGCCTTCAAGCAAGCTCTGACGCCGCACGAAGAAGAAAATAACGTACTCTGCCGCACCTTCGTGGGAAGTCTCGACGAACCCTCCCTCAATTGGTACCATAATCTCAGAGCTGGGTCCATTACCCAGTTCAGTGTTTTGGCCAATCTTTTTGTGCAGCATTATCAGCTGAACATGAAGCCGGAAAAGAAGCTCGACTCGCTATATCGATTGAGGATGGGTGCCGATGAGAGTCTCTGAAGCTTTACAAGGAGATTTTGCAACGAGCACGCCGCCCTCTCCGAGAGACATCTGGATGATGAAGCCATCATGTTGGCTTTCCAGAACGCTCTCCGCTTTGATCTACACATCTATAACGACTTCATTCGCAATCCCCCTCCTTCCCTGGGTTTAATGTTTGATCGAATTCAGAGGGAGATTGAGGTTGAAGATGATCAAGTTGCCCGAAAAGGGCGAGAGTCAAAGCGAAGGCCTGCGGAGAGAGAGGCTCCGAAGTATGCTGCCAAAGCTCACAACGCTGAGGCAGCAGCCCCCCCTGCTAACAAACGGTCGAAGAACGACGGACGACGATCCCCGACGAAGACCACTTTCACCGAGTGGAATTTACCGGTCGAACAGATCCTCGATCGCATTCAACACGAAGAATTCCTTCGAAGGCCTAATCCTCTTCAGCCGAACACTAAATTCACTGCTGACAAAACAGTTTATTGCGACTTCCACCGAAGTCACGGCCATTCCACCGATCGGTGCTATCGGCTAAAATTTCACCTCGAAGACTTATTGCGAGAGGGTCATCTACAAGAGTTCACCAAAGATGGGCAAGATCAACGCCGATCCTCTGCAAAAGGGAAAGAAGCTTGCTGGGTCCATCAAATCTCTTCCAACCGATCTTCTCTTACTATGAATGCCAACATCTTCGGCATTCACGGATCATTGCACAATCAAGCGGTGACCGGGAAAGAAGTTGATCGGCAAGTTCGACGTATATTCCATGTTCGTGCTGCTGCAAACAAAGAGGACATATGGATCGAGAAGTCTATCGAGGGTCTAGCTTGGCCCTCCATCGTCTTCAACGACTCAGACCTTCAAGGAGTTTATACTCCACATCGAGACCCCCTGGTCCTAAAGCTCCTTGTTGATAGAAGCACTGTCAATCGAATCCTCATCGACACCGGAAGCTCCATCGACATTATGTTCTCAGACTGCTTCAAATGTCTGGGACATAAATATTCAACCCTTGATGTCGTCCCAACGGTGATTACCGGTTTCAAAGGTGAACAAAGCATCACTATGGGCGAATCAAGGTTCACTCAAGATCTCAGCCGAGAGACTCGAGTCTCGGTGAGATTTGCTATCGTCGAAGGAACATCCAGCTACAATGCCATTCTCGGGCGACCATTTCTCCACCAGATAAATGTCATCTCCTCTCCTTATTATCAACTCCTCAAATTTGCAACAGGAGAAGGCATTGTCTGCATACGAGGAGATCAACAAGCCGGGAGATCATGTGAAGCCGCTACGGCAAAAACAGATCGTAAGATCAATATTGCTCCTCCAAAGCGGCCACGAGACGAAGCTGGCCCCTCTTCCAAATAGCAATCAAAGGAGATTCCACTGATCGAGCCCCCACCAATCGAATGGGAAGCCTCACCTTCAATTGAAGAAATCATCCCAATCAATATCGGCAGTGGAGATCTCCATCGACAAACATTTATTGGTACCGGTCGTAGCGACGCAGAAGCGCGAGACATGGTATCCTTCCTTCAGTCCAACATCGACATTTTTGCCTGGTGTTTTGAAGACATGCCAGGGATCAATCCAGATGATGCCTGCCACCGGCTCGCTATCAAAGAAGAAATAAAACCCGTCAAGCAAAAGCCACGCACAATACGACCAGAACTACAAATTGCAGTTCAAGAAGAGATCAGTAAACTACTCGCAGCAGGCTTCATCCGTGAAGTAGAGTATCCTACTTGGATCTCCAATATAGTTGTTGTTCCAAAGAAGAACGGGAAGGTCAGAGTGTGCATCGACTTCACCAACCTCAACAAGGCCTGTCCTGAAGATCCATTTCCCATGCCAAGGATAGATAGACTCGTCGATGCCACTGCTGGCCACGAGTTACTATCTTTCATGGATGGATACTCCGGGTACAATCAAATTCTGCTTCACTCTGATGATCAAAAGAAGACATGCTTTGTGACTAGCCGGGGTCTTTACTGCTATAATGTAATGCCATTCGGTCTCAAAAATGCTGGCTCTACCTATCAAAGGTTAGTCACAAAGATGTTTGAAAATCAGATCGGTCGCAATGTCGAAGTCTACGTCGACGATCTCCTCACAAAGAGCTCCACTCGAGGAAAACATCTATCCGATCTGGCGGAAACCTTTCAAGTCCTTCGGAAGTACCGTATGAAGCTCAATCCAGCCAAGTGTGCTTTCGGAGTTCAATCGGGCAAATTCCTGGGTCATCTTGTGACCAGGAGGGGCATTGAAGCCAACCCCGACCAAATTCGAGCCATCCTTGACATGCCATCACCTACGAATCGAAAGGAAGTTCAACACCTCACTGGAAGGTTGGCAGCCCTCAATCGGTTCATCTCGAAGTCTTCCGACAAATGCAAACCACTCTTCGACAAGCTATGAAAGGTGGATACATCCGGATGGAGTCCAATTTGCGAAGAAGCTTTCCAAGACATCAAGAAATATCTGGTGCAAGCCCCTATCCTGACGGCTCCACTTCCAAAAGAAGATCTAGGGCTCTACCTCGCTGTCACTGATCAAGCAATCAGTGCAGTCTTAGTCAGCAGAAGAGAAGGCATCGAGCATCCGGTTTACTACATCAGTCATACTCTTCTTCCGGCTGAAACTCGCTACTCAAAAACTAAGAGGGTCATTCTGGCCTTGCTCACTACATCACATCGCCTCCAACCTTATTTTGTCTCTCATCAGATCACTGTCATTTCAGAACACCCACTCAAAGATATCGTTGACAAAGCTGGTCGAGCTGATCGGATGACCAAATGGGTGATCGAAATGAGTGCTCTGGGGATTCAATTCGAACCTCACACTTCAATCAAGGGTCAGGCAATTGCTGATTTTCTAGCTAACTTTTCAGTTGAAGACCCCATAACCTGGAAAGAAGACGTCGATATGCGCCTTGAAGATGAAGTTGATCCCCCGCTCAATCCGGTTACAAAAACCAATCCAAGCCTTGAGGCTATTGCCCCAATTCCTCCATGGAAGCTTTATACTGATGGAGCTTCAAGTGCGATCGGTTTGGGAACTGGGATAGTCTTGATATCCCCCGAACTCGATCATCTTCAGAAGGCTACTCTTCTCGGGTTCAACGCCACCAACAATGAAGCCGAATACGAAGCACTCATTTCCGGACTCGAAATGGCCGAACCTCTGGGGGTAGATCGAATCATCGTCTATAGCGATTCCCAGCTGATCATAAAGCAAATCAACGGAGAATACACAGCTCGTGAAGAGAGAATGCAACTCTACTTGGCCTTAGTCGTCAACAACGTTTTACTAATACTGAATTCGTTCAAATCCCAAGAGCAGAGAATCGAGAAGCAGATGCCTTAGCCAATACTGCCTCAGTTCTTGGAGACTCACTCGGAGGAAGACAAATACAAATCAATTATCAAGAAGTGCCCAAGACCACCCCCGAACAACAGATCCTTGCTACTACAAAAAGATCTGGGGGTGGAGATCAACTGATATTGAACCTTACCACTACAAGTGAGCTTGGGGATTGGAGACGGTCAATTTTCGACTTCTTCAAACATGGCAAAATGCCAGAAGATCCAACTCAAGCCCGAAGACTTTAAAGAAAGCTTCCATGCTATATCATTCAAGGATAAGTTCTATACTTCAAATCTCACAATGGGATATTGCTCAAATGCATTGGCCCTGAACAAGCAAAGGCAATCCTGATTGATATCCACTCTGGAGCCTGCGGGAATCATTCGGGAGGAAGATCACTTGAAGCCAAGACAAAATTGCAAGGTTACTACTGGCCAACAATGACAAAGGATGCTCACCAACTGGTTCAAAGGTGCGAGCCATGCCAACGACACGCTCGGGCTATCCATCTCCCTGCAGATGAGCTTCACCAACTGTTGAGTCCGTGGCCTTTCCATCAATGGGGGTTGGACTTCTTGGGTCCCTTTCCTCCAACCCGAGCAAGAAGAAATATCTACTGCTGGCCACAGATTACTTCACCAAATGGGTCGAAGCTGTGCCACTCTTCCGGGAGACCGAAGATGAAGTGATCAAGTTCATTTGACACAACATCTTCTCAAGGTTTGGCACACCTCAAGTTTTTGTTGCTGACAATGGAGCTCAATTTGACTCCGACAAGTTCTGAGAATTCTGCCTGAACAACGGAATCAAGCTCTTTTATTCAACTCCAAGATATCCTCAATGCAATGGTCAAGCTGAAGCCTCCAATAGAGCTATTCTTGGTATACTCAAGAAGAAACTCAACGACAATAAAGGATTGTGGGAACAAGTCCTACCTGAAGTTCTTTGGGGATATCGCACAACTCCGAGAAGATCAACAGGGTTCTCACCTTTCCGTCTGACATATGGATCGGAAGCAGTACTCCCGACAGAGAATATATCAAATACTTTGAAGACCAAGGCAGTTGAAGAAGGGATCAATGAAGAGCTTCGCGTCGATGATCTGGATTTCTCTGAAGAACTACGAGACCAAGCATCCCTTCGTGTGGCCAAGTATCAACAAAAGATCAAGCAAGCCTATGATCTAAAGGTCTACAAACGACAGTTCCCAATTGGCAGTCTGGTCCTCAGAGCAGTCTTCTACAACACGAAGGAGCACAGCAGCGGGAAACTAGCTCCCAACTGGGAAGGACCCTACATTGTGGAATCAGTAGGAGGCAAAGGGTCTTACCGGCTGATTTCACCAGAAGGAGAAAGACTACCACGGGCTTGGAATGCTAGGCACCTCAAATTGTTCTATCCATGATGTAAATGCCATGATGAATAAAGTTCTCTTTCAAATGTTCAAATACTCAGCCTTTTCAATTCAAGTTCTGAAGCAGTTTCAAATTATCTACATTCAAATTACAAGGTCGTTTAACAAGTTTGGGTGCTTGAGTTGCAGCTCAACCCCTTACGGGTACGGGTAAATGTTAAACGGTTTCGGGTTGTCATGCAAAACAACCTTCAAATTACTGGTCAATCTAACAGGTTTGGGAGTTTGTGTTGCGACACTACCCCTACTTACAAATGATAAATGACCTTCAATTTCGACCCTCAATTTCAATTAATTTCGATATCGTCTAACATGTTTGGGTGTTTGAGTTGCGACTCGATCCCTCACATACAAATGTTAAACGAGTTCAAGTTCAAGTTTCAAGTTACTTAACCAGTTCGGGTGATCAAATTGCGATTTGGCCCCTTACGTTCAAAGTGTATGTATATTCAAACATTCTAGAACTCAACATTCAAAGAATTCAATGCCAGAGACATTCAATTTCAAACAACCAAAAAGATATCTTCATTATCAAAAAGGATCAAATACAAAAAGTGAGCTTTTGTGTGAAGAGTTTACAGGTACAACAAACAAAAAAGAAGATAGAATACATCAGGGTTTAGCCACACTGAGAGCACGCGACTTCTCTCCTTCAGATCCACCGCGAGCTTTGCTCGCCACAGAAGCCTTGGAAGATCGGACGCTGCTAGCATGGACCCTGAGGGCTTCCACCGCCTTCTCGGCCGTCTCCCTGTAACTTGCACATTCAGCACGCATATGTTCTAACTCCTTTTTGAGAGCCTCCTCCTTGGCAACTGAGGCGGTCTCCTTGGCAGCAAGAGCGGCATCCCTTGCAGCAAGTTGAGCCTCCAACTCCTTTATTCGAGTCACGCGATCAAAGGATAAATTCTCAATCTTGAAAAATCGATTCTTCAACTCTTCGAGCTCGTGACCCCGGGCCTCATAACCATTCTGGCAGCCCTTGCTTTCGAGCTTCTCCTTGCGAAGAGCCTCGATCTTAGCTTTCAAGGCCTCCTTCTTGGAGAAGTGAAGTTCCCTCAGCTTATCCTTCTCTTCGTTTGCAGCCTCCAATTCAGCTGTCAAACGGGATACCTCAGATGAAGCTTCCCATTCTCCTGCCTTCTTGAAGAGCTTGCTCGCGAATTTCAAAACTGCTGAGTTCTGCAAACAGACAGAAGAGTTAGGATTATTTTGAAGATACAACTCAATGATCGAATCAAGCAGATGCACATACCACTACTTCAAGCCTGTCAAAGGCTTCATCCAGAGTAGCATCCGGAAGGTTGCAGAGCTTCCGGATCACACTAGTTGGGTGGTTGATGTCAACCTCACCCAAATTCTTCAATTTTTGAGTCGGGCCAGCAGACATACCTACAATCAACACAAAAGTTCAAAAGAGTTAGAATAAATTAAAACTTCGAAGACAAGGCAATCAAGGCAAGTTAGTGCGGATACCTGAGACATCGACTCGAGGTGCCTTTCCCTTCCCACGGTCGGAGCTCTTACCCCGGCGGGTCGACTTCTCCTTGGTGGGGGTTGGCTCCGGCTGGGGTTGGGGAGCCCCATCGCCCACACGGCTCTCTCTCTCCAAGTGAATGGGAGAAGGAGCACCCTGGGGAGGTGAGACCCCCCTTCCTCTTGTAACCCGCTCGACTGTTCGAGACCAGCTATAATGGCGGCCATTTCTTCAGCCAGAGAGCGCGATGGGGGTGGAGGTTGCTCAACCTCCAAACCCCCGCTCGTAGTCGCACCTTCGAGACGAGGAACGTCTGGAGGCATTTGATCGAGGGGCGTGGGGTTGCTTCCAACCCCACCACTCCCCGAGAACTTAATCTTCAGGCGCATCGGGCGCTTCTTCAGCTCCTCGAAATGATAGGCGGGAACCACCCTATGGCCGTCGCCCTCTGCATCCATCACCCCCTCCATACGACGGGCCTTAGCCTCATCGATGGGGATAGGCTGCGAGTCTTCTTCTTCTTCTTCACCACCAGTGGGGGTGGGAGGAAGGTCATCCCCACCACCCCCATGTCCTTGGTCACCACCAGTGGGGGTGGGAGGAATTTCTTCCTCACCACCCCCATTTCCACCATCTCCATCAGTGGGGGTGGGAGGAAGGTCATCCTCACCACCCCCATCTTCGTCATCATCATCATTACTATCATTGTCTATATCTTCTTCTTCTTCATCATCTTCTTTCTTCTTTTCTTCTTCCTCTTCTTCTTTCTCTTCTTCTTTCTTCTTTCCTTGTTCCTCATCTTCCTTCTGCTTGATGAGGATTTTTCTTTTCTTCGCTGGGCCCCGGCGTATCACCAACTTCTCTTTAGTGGTGGGCAATCGGCGCCTCGCACCATACGCCTTTTTCTCAACCCGGATTCTTCTGGTAATCTTGCCCGACTGAGGATCCTCCTCATAGTCGGAGTACAAGACTTCATTATCTTCATATCTGGCTTGTAATCGATGAAGGAGATTGGCATTGCCATACCTGACTGGGCAGTTTGAAAACTGCTTCCATGATCTGGTACCGCATGTCAATTCCAAGAATAAATTATCGATGGCTCCAACCCTCTCCGATGGCCAAGCTAACTCACCTCCCGCGTAGTACATCTTTATCTCCTTGTTCACGTCGGCACGAGGAGTCTCGGGCACTGAAAGTGGAGTCCAGGCACCAGCAACTGAGAGCGGCCACTCAGTGTAAAGTTTATCAGAGGGGACCGTGTCGACGAGGGGGCGTAAGGCAGAAACACCTGTCAAGTTGAAAAAAAGACTGTCTTTCCTCGAAGCCCATCTGTAATGATAGAAAAAGTATCCCAATTCAATCCGGGCCTCTTCATCGTCCGGGATGCTAGAGTAGCACTCCCTTAGCTTCTTCTGGAAATCAGATTCTACGCGGCAGAAGGCGTAGATTATTCTCCATGCATTTTCGGTGAGCTGTCCAAGGCAAAGGCCTGAGGTATTTAGCAGCCTCGCGGCAAACGGCAGCAGTGGAAGACGCAGTCCGCAATTTAACTGGCCTACCGAGACCACTGTCCCCATCACCTGCTCCATACTGGCGACATTCACGAACACTGTCCGCTTGTCAATACCAAAACCAGACAAAACTCCTGACAGAGACGGCTGGTTCTTCCCCTCCGTGAAGCACGCCAGTAGCTTTTGCCACTTTGCCCTCTTCATGTCGGTGAGCTGGCCACCCGTGTTGTAGACGTAAGCAGGCTCCTCCGTTAGAGACATCAAGGGGCCCAAGATGAATTTCGCCTTCGGGATGTGCTCCGGCCTTGATGGAGCAGAGGCAAATCCAACTCCTACATGCCTCTTGCCCAATTCGCCCAACTCCACGAGCACTGCTTTGCCCTTGCCGCGACCTTTTGGGGGGGATAATTCTTCAGCAATCTCCTTCCCCTTCCTTTTGGAGGGAACTGCATTCTTCTTCAAACTGCCAGAAGACGCCATTTGACCGATCGAGAGAAAACAGAGAACGAGAGATCGAGAGCAAAGAAAC
The DNA here is from genome assembly GCA_947650365.1 of Chamaelirium japonicum. Classification (NCBI taxonomy): domain Eukaryota; kingdom Viridiplantae; phylum Streptophyta; class Magnoliopsida; order Liliales; family Melanthiaceae; genus Chamaelirium; species Chamaelirium japonicum. The sequence goes on along the minus strand of OX393552.1, from coordinate 87,425,208 downwards.
TGGACTTCGAAAAATTTCTGAAAGCGTGAGGCGAAAATGACAGCCAGAGAAGCTTATATACCCTATGGGAATTGGCGTGCAAATCGAGAGGACACGTGTCATCACTATATCAAATCGCGTGTTTTTGCAGGTACACGTGGCATCTATCCGTAGCAAGCGTAAAACCAGGCGAACCGTCGGACCAGATGAAGCGTCGGACCGCCGGTCCAAGCAAACCACCGGTCCAAGCGAACCGCCAGTCCAACCAGACCGCTGGTTCAAAAAACCCCCCGATCCAGACGAACCAAAGATTCAAACAGAAAAAATCAAACTCCATCACCCTTCAAGACTTTGCCCGAAGATCCCGCAGAAAAACAGGCTATACTGCCGCCTCGAATGGGCAGGTTCGAAACTTAACCTCGACCGGTTGATTTAACTGATCGGTCAGACTTGACCGATCGGTCAAATTCATCCGATCGATCGATTTTCTACTGGATCAGGCAAAAAACTTGGCTTTTTGCCCGATCCTGCCAACCTCGATCGGTTGAATTTAACCGATTGGTCAAATTCATCCGATCGGTCGATTTTCTACTGGATCAGGCAAAAAACTTGGCTTTTTGCCCGATCCCGCCAACCTCGATCGGTTGAATTTAACCGATCGGTTGGACTTGACCGATCGGTCAAATTCATCCGATCGGTCGATTTTCTACTGGATCAGGCAAAAAACTTGGCTTTTTTCTCGATCCCGCCAACCTCGACTGGTTGAATTTAACCGATCGGTCAGACTTGACTGATCGGTCAAATTCATCCGATAGGTCGATTTTCTACTGGATCAGGCAAAAAACTTGGCTTTTTGCCCGATCCCGCCAACCTCGACCGGTTGAATTTAACCGATCGGTCAGACTTGACCAATCGGTCAAATTCATCCGATCGGTCGATTTTCTACTGGATCAGGCAAAAAACTTGGCTTTTTGCCCGATCCCGCCAAACTCGACCGGTTGAATTTAACCGATCGGTCAAACTTGACTGATCGGTCAAAATTCAACCGATCGGTTGAATTTCTACTGGATTGGTCAGAAAACTGTGTTTTCTGACCGATCACTCCAACCTCGACCGGTTGAATTTAACCGATCGGTCAAACTTGGCCGATCGGTCAAAATCAACCGATCGGTCGAATTTCTATTGGATCGGTCAGAAAACTATGTTTTCTGACCGATCACTCCAACCCCGACCGGTTGAATTTAACCGATCGATCAAACTTGATCGATCGGTCAAAATTTAACTGATCGGTCGAATTTCTACTGGATCGGTCAGAAAACTGTGTTTTCTGACCGATCACTCCGACCCCGACCGGTTGAATTTAATCGATCGGTCAAACTTGACCGATCGGTCAAATTCAATCGATCGGTCGAATTTCTACTGGATCGGTCAGAAAACTGTCACTCCAACTCTGACCGGTTGAATTTAACCGATCAGTCAAACTTGACCGATCGGTCGAATTTCTACTGGATCGGTCAGAAAATTATGTTTTTCTGACCGATCACTCCAACCTCGATCGGTTGAATTTAACCGATCGGTCAATCTTGACCGATCGGTCAAAATCAACCGATCGATCAAAATCAACCGATCGGTCAATTTTGACCGATCAGTCAGAAATTGACCGATTAAAATCTTATTTTCAAAACACTAACACCCGACAAACCTCCTCTACATGTGTGACAGGGAGTCGTTAACTTTGCACCAAGAATCCAAGCCAGCCAAGGTGGCCTCTTAGCTAACTTGGAGGGGGGTAACTGTGGGTGCAAATTTTGGCAAGAAGTCTGCAAACAGCGGGACCCACCGGCCCTGCCTGGTGGGCCCCCGAAGACTACAGCGGGACCCACCGGCCCTGCCTAGTAGGCCCCCGAAGACTATAGCGGGACCCACCGGCCCTGCCTGGTGGGCCCAAGAGCCTGTGGAATCCCCCAGGAGACGGCAGCGGGGCCCACCAGCTTTACCTGGAGGATCCCCAGATACGACAGCAGAAACCGCCATTTACCCCGGAGTTCCTCCCCGAGAATTCTATAAATAGCAGAACCTTCGAATGTAAAGGGGATCAAAAATCCAATTTCCAGTTCTGAGATCTGATTTTCAGAAACCAGAGCTCTGGATTTCAGTTTCCATCCCTTCACTTCCTCTCTTCGATCTTCTTCTCGTCTTTGAAGAGATCAGAGTGGTTTCAGTGATACTCGGCCTGTCGAGATCACTTCGATATAAGTGTTAGTAAATTCGGGTTGCTCCCTATAGCACGGAGACGTAGGCTTCGGCTGAACTCCGAGATCACATCTCTCGTGTCAACTCTCTGATTGCATCTCTATCTGCTTGCTTATTGAAAGTATCAACTTCAATCAATAGATCGAACAACAATCTTCGACTCGAACCTTCAATTGACTGGTGCGACGAAGTCTTCGGGTCGGCACGAAGATTTTCCCCCACAGGTTTCATTCCTCAAATCCAATACTGACGTTTTCGCTTGGAGCTTCGAAGACATGCCTGGGATCAATCCGGACGACGCATGTTATCGGTTCACAATCAAAGAAGGGGCGCACCCAATCAAACAGAAGCCTCGAACCATCAGACCGGAGCGACTGATTGTGGCTCGAAAAGAAATCGACAAGTTACTTGCTGCTGGATTCATCCGCGAAGTTGAGTATCCAACTTAGATCTCAAACATAGTCGCTGTCCCAAAGAAGAATGGGAAGATTAGAGTCTGCATCGACTTCACCAACCTCAACAAAGCCTATCCCAAAGATCTGTTCCCCATGCCAAGGATAGATAGACTCGTAGACACCACCGCTGGGCACGAGCTACTATCCTTCATGGATGGATACTCGGGCTACAATCAAATCCCCCTGCATCGGGATGATCTAGAAAAGACATGCTTCGTGACAGACAGGGGTCTCTACTGCTACAACATCATGCCCTTTGGCCTCAAAAATGCGGGATCAACCTACCAAAGGCTAGTCAAGAAGATGTTCAAAGAATACATCGGTCGCAATGTCGAAGTATACGTCGACAACCTGCTTACCAAGAGCCAAACTCGAGCGGAACACCTCTCTGACCTCGCCGAAACATTCCAATTTCTGATGAGATACCGCATGAAGCTGAATCCAGCCAAATACGCTTTTGGAGTGCAATCAGGGAAGTTCCTGGGTCACCTAGTAACTATAAGGGGCATCAAAGCAAATCCTGACCAAATCCGAGCGATACTTGATATGCCATCACCCTCTAATCAGAAAGAAGTTCAGCGTCTTACGGGAAGGCTAGTAGCACACAAATCGATTCGTATCCAAATCCTCCAACAAGTGCAATCCCTTCTTCGACAAACTCCGCAAGACTGATATATCAGGATGGGACACGGCTTGCGAACAAGCTTTTTAGAGCATCAAATACTATCTCATCCAAGCCCCCATCCTGACAGCACCGTTGCTAGCAAAACCCCTGTGGCTCTATCTCACCGTCATCGGTCAAGCCATCAGTGCAGTCCTGGTCAGCAGAAGGGATGCCATCGAATGTCCTATCTACTATACCAGCCACACCCTCCTGCTGGCTGAAACTCGCTACTCGAAGATAGAAAATTTTGTCTTGGCTCTGCTGACAGCCTCCCGACGACTTCGCCCCTACTTTGTATCTCACTTGGTCACCGTCTCTTCCGAGCATTCTCTCAAAGGCATACTCGACAAGACTGGTCGAGTCGATCGGATGACCAAATAGGTAATTGAAATGAATTCGCTCGGTATCCAATTCGAGCCTCACATTCTGTCAAAGGGTAAGCCATAGCCGACTTCCTGGCGGACTTCCCTGTGGAAGATTCTATCGCCCTTGAAGATGATCCCGAGATGCACCTCAATGACAAAGATGAGGAACGCCTCAGTCCAGGCCCTGAGGCCCCTTGTCCGAGCCTAGAAGCTCCATCAACAACCGCATCGCGATAGAAGCTCTATACCGACGGAGCTTCATGTTCCATCGGTTCGGAAATTGGGATAGTTCTGATATCCCCCGAACTAGACCACTTGGAGAAAGCTATCCTCCTCAGGTTCAATGCCACTAAAAAAGAAGCTGAGTACGAAGCTCTCACCTCAGGATTGAAGACTACTCGAGCACTGGGGGTAGAGCACCTCGATGTCTATAGTGATTCCCAGTTGGTCATCAGACAGATCAATGGGGATTACATAGCACGAGGCAAAATGATGTTGCACTATTCGACCTCGTACAACACCTTTAAGAGGTAGTTCACAGACATCAAGTTCATCCAAATACTAAGGGCAGATAATCGCGAAGCCGATGCCCTCGCTAACGCTGCTTCAGTGTTGGAAGATCCAGTCAATCAATATTATATCAACATCGAATACTAGGAGTTGCCCAAGGTGAACCTTGAGCAACATGGAGAAATCGCTACGGCAAACGAAAGAAGGGGTTGGAGGCAGTCGGTCTTCACTTACACCCTAAACGAAGATCAGTCAGATTGGAAATGACCAATCCTCAACTTCTTCAAGCACAACAAAATACCGGAGGACCTTATTCAAGCTAGACAATTACAAAGGAAACTCCCTCTCTATCGCCTTGAAGGAGACGATCTCTACTTCCAATCCCACAGTGGAATCCTTCTCAAATGCGTCAGCCTTGGACAAGTGAAAATGATATTAACTGACATCCATGCCGGAGCTTGCGGTAACCACTCTGGCGACAGATCCCTCGAATGGAAGGTCAAACTCCAAGGTTATTATTGGCCCACAATGGCCAAGGATGCTCGGCAGTTTATCCAGAAGTGCGAACCCTGCCAACGGCACGCTCGAGCAATCCATCTCCCTGCATCTGAGCTCCACCCTCTGATGAGTCCTTGGTCGTTCCATCAATGGGGGTTGGATTTCCTTGGTCCATTCCCACCTTCTCCCAGCAAGAAGAAGTACATACTGTTGGCAACTGACTACTTCACCAAATGGGTCAAAGTTGTATCTCTTTTCCGTGAGACAGACGACGAAGTCATTAAATTTGTCAGGAAGAACATCTTCTCAATATTCGGCACACCCCAAGTGCTCATCGCCGACAATGAAGCACAATTCAACTCGGACAAATTCCGGGACTTTTGCCAAAAGTATGGGATCGAACTCTTCTATTCAATCCCGATATACCCTCAATGCAACGGTCAAGCGGAAGCCTCTAACCGAGTCATCCTTGGCATACTTAAGAAGAAGTTAGAAGACAAGAAAGGGCTCGGAGAGAAAGTCCTTTTCTGAGGTGCTGTGGGGGTATCGAACCATACCTCGATGATCGACCGGATTTTCACCCTTCCGCCTAACTTACGGGTCGGAAGCAGTTCTGCCAACCGAAGCCATATGCCCAACTGTCAAGTCCCTCGCAATCGAACGAGAGATCAACGAAGAACTTTGCATCGGCGACCTCGACTACGCAGACGAACTTCGTGATCAAGCGGTCGTACGCATTGCCAACTATCAACAAAAGATCAAGTCACCTTTCGACCTCAACATTAGCAGAAGACAGTTCAGCGTCGGAGAACTTGTTCTGAGAGTGGTCTTTCCAAACACAAAAGAGCATGGCAGCAGCAAGTTCGCTCTGAACTGGTAAGGACCATATATTGTCGAGTCGGCCGGAGGGAAAGGTTCGTATCGACTAGTGACGTCAGAAGGACAACGGCTACCAAGAGCATGGAATGCATCACATCTCAAGAAGTTTTATCAATGAATGTAATCTCCATCAAGCTATCAATGAAAAGGCTAGCACTTTAGATTCAATAAGATTCTATTAAATTCAACTTCAAATCCTATTCAACGCCACAGTTAGTTCGGTTCGTGTTGTGACACGGACGATTAACCTGCAACAGTACAAAGCTACATGCCTGAAACATATATAGGTCCGACTGAAACATCACTTTGCCTAAGTTCGGCCGATACAAAGGCACCACGCTAAGTACTCTGAATCATTGGCATCGCACATGCTCCCATTATTACGTAAGAACACATGCACTAGTGCCTTGCCACAGTTAGTTCGGTTTGCGTTGCGACACGACCGACTAACCTGCAACAGTACAAAGCTACGTGCCTGAAACATAGGTCCGACTGAAACGGTGCTTAGCCTAAGTCCGACCGATACAAAGGCACCACACTAAGTACTCCGAATCATTGGCATCGCACATGCTCCCATTGTCACGTAAGGACATATGCACTAGTGCCTCGCCATAGTTAGTTTGGTTCGTGTTGCGACACGGTCGACTAACCTACAACAGTACAAAGCTACGTGTCTGAAACGTAGGTCTGACTGAAATGGCGCTTCGCCTAAGTCCGACCGATACAAAGGCACCAAGCTAAATACTCTGAATCATTGGCCTTGCACATGCTCCCGTAAGGGTACATGCACTAGAGTCTCGCCACAGTTAGTTCGGTTAGCGTTACGACAAAGCCGACTAACCTGCAATGGTACAAAACTACGTACCTGAGATGTAGGTCTGACTGAAATGACACTTCGCTATCAAAGACATTCTTGGTGATGATAGAAGTAAGGAAAAGCCACCTTTCTTGGTGATGTTTCACCAAGAAAGGTGAAGGCTGAGGTATTCAACGCCTTCGACATTCAAACAAGTCCAAGGTCCAATCCTTGACAATCAAAGACATTCCAAGTCATCCAGATAAAAAAAAAATATTTGTTTCAAACACGTGACATCCGGCCGAAAGTCTTTTTTATTACCAAAGTAACATAAAGGAAGATACATCAAGTGAACAAGCAAAGAAGGAAATGGAACAACAGACTGCAACTCAATGAGACGCCCCCGGGTGTCAACTGCCGACCGTGCTTGATGCTACCTAAGATATTCTAGAAGTCGGAGCCTCCGGACGGCCCATGGTCATCGCTTCCACAACGGCCTCGTTCAAACCCGTGATTTCCACTTTGACCTCATCAATAAGCTATTGCTGGTCCTTGATAAGCTGCCGAAAATTGTCGGAACTAACATGCATCTCAGCCCGGGCAACTTCTAACTCTGAACAACGGGCAGCAAGGGTCAGCAGAGCTTGGTCACGCTCCTTAGTCACCCTGTTGCGCAGACCAGTCATCTCTAAAAGTTCATCCCGAGCGGCTCGTAGCGCCATCCTCGCCTCCTCTAGTTCAGTCCTAAGGGTACAACTGTTCCCTCAGACCTTTCCAATGCATCATTCCCATGACGACGATAAGTCCGAGCAACAAGTCGCACCATCGCATCCATCTGTAAACAAACAAAACACTTCAGTTACTGTTGTGATGAGAGAAGTCCGAACAAGACATGACCAAAACATCTCACCGTGCGTCGGGCATAATCAAGTGTAACATCGGGAGGAGCGTCGGACGAGCAAGTTGCACGACGAGCCATCTCGGCAACTTCATCAGCATCCAAACCCTCGAACATCAAGTCATCGTCATGACCGCAGTAAATGGCATGTTACTCCAGTCGGCATACCCTGCAGCCGACTGAGAAGGATCACATCCAGCCCACCCTGCGGCATCCTGAAGCGGATCCCAGCCAGCCCCCTCCGCGGTAAACTCCACAGTCGGCTTCGGCACGAAGTTCGCCGCCGCAACAGCATCCAACTCTTCCCTCCTTCACTGATTTGCTGCCTCACGAAGGAACTTCTTGGCGGCAGCCGCCATGCCTATAAAAGGATCAATAGGCTTATCAGTACCACCGACCGAAGCCCCCGGGGCAGACACAGGCGCCCCAACTGGGCGCATCATCTTGCTCTTGCCTTTGGTCCTCGGCATCAATGGGCCAAAGTCATAGGTCGGTTCAAAAGGCTCTCCCTGTCCCTCCTCTTCTTCTTTCTCCTCCTCCTCTTTGAGATGATAGGCGAAGGCCGCCATATTAGCTGACATCTTTCCCTTACCTCGAGATTGAGACACCAATCTCACCGGAGGCACCGATATTTTCGCCCGACCTTGCTCTCTCCCACAAGCAAGTTCCTCATTCTCATCCTCCTCTTCCTCGTCCTCACCATTGCTGCCGCCCGAGACGTCCTCTGCTGAAGGAGAGTACCTCGACGACGAAGGTGAGTCACTCGCTGCAAGAGCAGTCTTGCCCTTAACTTTTGTCGTCTTCTTCTTGGTTCACCCTCGCTACTTCAACTCGACTATTATCTTCCTGGGCTTCTCAACCATCCATATCGTCAGGGCCTTGGCCAACTTCCGCTGCCAACTCTCGTCCCCATAATCGGAATAGACGGTGTCGTTATCTTCATAGTGAGACGTGAGGCGATGCAGCAAGTTCCTCGATCCATAACACACGGGACAATAGCAAAATTGCCTCCATGACCTGCTACCGCAGGTAAGCTCAAGAAAGATGTTGTCAATGCCCGCCGCTTGCTCCGCAGTCCAGTCAAGCTTTCGCCTACCTGGTAACACTCCACCCCCTTCGATGCTTCAACTTGCTGCGACTCCGGCACAGCAATGGGCGACCAAGATCCCGAGATTGAGATTGGCCCTTCAGTATACGTTTTGTCAGAGTCAAGCATACTTTCGAAAGGTCGCAGAACCGACATGCCTTGAAGATAGAAGAACCCCGAGTTTGATCATTGTAGCCATCTGTAGGGAAAGAAGAAGTACCCAAGCTCGATCCTCGCATAGTCCCCCTCCCCCAAACCGATGTAGCACTTTCGTAGTAGAGATTGGCAGTCTGATTCCACTCGACAGAACACGCATGTCACGCACCAAGCGTTCCCTCCAACTTGCATGCCCGGGGTAGATATCCGAGATATTCAGCAGCCAGGCGGCAAACGACAGCAGCGGAAGCCTCATTCCGAAGTTAAGTTAGCCTACCGAGACAATAGTCCCCAAGGCCATCTCTTTGCTCACCTTGGTAAGCGAGATAGCCTGAGAGTTGATACCAAATATTTTATAGATCGCTGCAATGCTCGGCATGCGTGGGTGCTTCTGGAAGAGGCTAGACAACTCCATACAAGCCTCGCGATGCCCCTTCAACTCATAGTAGCCTCTATCATAATGATAGAGAGGCTCCTTTGTCATAGACATCGCCGGCCTCGGCACGGACTGCATTCGAGGAATCTGGGTCGGCTTGCATGGAGCGAAAGACATCTCAGAAGTACGCCTCTTCATCTTGTACTCCATCACCTCGATTGTCGGCCCCCGCTGAAGAGGCATATCCTTCGGCACCTTTGACTCAGGGTGAGAGGACTTCCTCCCCTGAGTCTTCTCCTCCGGCTGAGGGTTCGAACCCCCAGCCTCCGACGAACCCTTGAAGAGGACTTTTAAGCCCTTCTTCAGATGAGGGATGACACCCTTTTTTCCCATCGAAGCAGCACCCTCAGCAAGCATGCAGTGGCAAGAGAGCACTAAAGAAGCGAGTGGAGATATTAAGAAGAGAATTCCTCGACGAAAGTACTAAATGATGACCCTTGAGTCCTATTTATAGACTCGAGGAGTCACCTCACCTCGAACTTTGGGGAAATCGGGAAAAAACCTAGCCGCCTCGCCCAATAGTCGCAGCCCAGCCTGTTTCCCCTGCTTTCCATATTGTAAATTCCCCCATGGAAAAATCACTTTTGATAAACGCCCCCTGAAAATGTTTGTTAAACCCTCCACCTACTGCTACAGCATCTGCATCACCAACGTCATTCCCACCTTCTCTCGGATTAAGGTGAGAGTTAGAGAGAGTGAGTGAGTGAGTGAGTTAGATAGAAGGAGTGAGTTAGAGAGGGGGTGAGAGTTAGAAGGTGAGAGCTAGAGAGTGAGTAAGTTAGAAAGGAGATGAGAGTTAGAGAGAGTGAGTGAGTTAGAGAGGAGGTGAGAGAGAGTGAGTGAGTTAGAGAGGAGGTGAGAGAGAGAGTGAGTGAGTTAGAGAGGGGGTGAGAGTTAGAAGGTGAGAGCTAGAGAGTGAAGGAGTTAGAGAGGGGGTGAGAGTTAGAAAGAAGAGTGAGAGTTAGATAAAGAGAGCCCCCTGTTGGAAATTCTAACCATTCTATACTAGCAAACTTAGGAATTAATCAAATTCTTAATATTAAATGATTGGTTGTTTAGCAATTATAATATTTGCAAGCAAAGGCACATCACAAATTTCTTTTAGAAATTGTTTCCCAAGGCAGAGCGGGTTCTATGGAACCGTCATTTACCTTGCCGAACTTTTCCAAAAGAGAGAAATGAACTATTTAAATTATCTCTAATTATTTAGTGTTTAGAATTAGATACAAATCATTTTCAATAGATTTACTAATAGCAAGAAATTAGAGTTAGAAATTCTGGCCTGTGGTTGAAGCACGCTAGGCGCTGTCCCAAGAAACTTATTGCCCCCTCGTGCGAGTCTTGTGGCAATGGTTCTCGGAGATACGACGACCCCGGTCAGGCGACCTCCTTCTCATCGACACGACTTTAAGAAGGCTTTGCGAACCTCGTGAACTTTCAGGAACCCAGCGACTCGATGAAGATCTTCTCGAAGCAGGGAGGCAGCACCGCAGTAGAGCTTTGATCCGAGAGAGGGAGTCTTCTCGGAGCAAGAGAGCAGCACCACAGCACAAACTTGAGAGAATGGGAGAGGGAGAGAGTAATTCCGATTTTCAGAGTGTATTTTCTCTATGGCTGCTCTAGGCCTTATATGGGCAGTTAATATAGGACTGAAAGAGGGGAGCGGTTCATGGGCTACGATTAAGCCCATTAACCTCGCATGTTACAGCTCATAAAGAGCAGCTTTGTAACGGCTAGTATGCAGCAACGGGTCGCATGCAGCAATGGCTAGTAGCCAAAAAGGAAAAAAATAAATGACAGGTTTAAAAGGAAAAATAAAAATAAGGCAGGTGCGGACCAGCCCATTTCGAAGGTGCTATCGTGTCTGGGTCCGCGGGCTCACACACACGCGTCGCCCAGCCCATGCCCAAGCCCAAGCCCAAGCCCGGCCCGGCTTGGCTCGGCACGCACGCACGCGCGTGTGTGAGCTAGTGGAGTCCCTCCCCTAGTGTGATGACTAGTGGGGGGAAGTGGGCAATCCCATATCGGTAAGGGATTTTTCCCCTTACCGATATGGGACTAAACCTCAACGTATTTTGTGTGGTTTTCAAACACACACCCAACAATCCCCCACATGTGTTTAAAACTACTAAATATTATATAATCAATAAAAATTTTAAGATGTAAAATTAAAAGGACTTTGCTGGATTCCTTATACTACGCAGTAGGTGTAGGTACCTTCCGGTTTGAACCTCCACTTAGTACAGTTGTATACATCCGTGAGGACTTGATGGACTATGCCTTGAATCAACCTCATTTATCGGGTTTCTACAAGTAGTACACATAGTACAGTTTTCGATGGTTCTAAGCGGGTTGCACTATTAATGGCCTTGCGTAGATATCTTTTCGTGTATGTTTCTAGGGAGCAGCCCTGGTCCCAGAGTTGTGGCCTCACAACTACATACATATAGGTAAGTCCTAATAGAGGTGTGAGCAAGGCAACACCCCGCCTCATGGGTCTTGGACTTATTAAGAGTTTTAAACTCATCATACCCCTTGCTTTTACTAAGCACTGACGTCATAGGGATGGGAACATTATTCAGTGCTCATCATTTTCAATCACTACTACAGTTTGTTTCTACCCATTGAACCTCCGTGTGGTTGGGTTCCCACTGAGGTGGTTTTTTTTATGGGCTTAATCCCATCCCCCTCGATGATTCTAAGACCACTGTCCTAGAAAGGCCCTCAGTTAGATGATCCACCAAATTCTTTTCGGATTTAACAAAGTCTAGGGCTATTATTTTATTTTTCATCTTATATCTGAGAGATCTATATCTCACTTTCAAATATCGATTGATTTTTACATAAGCATTTTCTTGATTACATTTATCAATAGCTGATCGACAATCACAATGAATGGATATAGCCGGTAAAGGCTTTTCTATCAATGTGATCTCATATAGGAGATCTCGAAGCTATTCTGCTTCTGTGCTAGTGGTATCTAGCGCTATCATTTTCGATTCCATGGTACTCCTAGCTATAACGATTTGTTTGGTGGATTTCCAAGATATGGCTCCACCTCCTAGTAGGAATATAAACCCGGTTGTGGACTTAATATCTATCGAGTCACTAATCTAGTTGGCTTCAGAGTATCCCTCTAACACAGTTGGATATCTACTATAGTGGAGACTATATGATATGGTTCCCTTAAGGTATCTAAAAACTCTTTCTAACGCATTCCAATGGGACTCATTCGGGTTAGACGTATAACGACTAAGTCTATTTATCGCGTAAGAGATATCGGGTCGAGTATAATTTACTAGAAAACCTAGCAACCCTATGATTTGAGCATACTCGGTCTGTAGTTTAGGAAGTCCAGTGTTCTTTGTCAGATGGGTATTTGGATCATATGGTGTGGATATCGGTTGGCAATCGGGGTCGTAGAATTTTCTAAGGATTTTCTCGACATAGTGGGATTGGGATAGCACTAGACCATTGTCTTTCCTAATGATCTTAGTGTTCAAAATAACGTCGGCTTGTCCTAGATCTTTCATGTCAAAGTTTTGGGACAAAAAGTGTTTGATATCATTTATGATTTGTATGTTTGAACCGAATATTAAGATATTGTCAATATACAAATATAAGATGACAACATTATTACCATCTACTTTATGGTATACACATTCATCCATTGTATTGATATCAAATCCATAGGATAAGATAACTTCATCGAATTTCATATGCCATTATTTTGGAGCTTATTTAAATCCATATAGGGATCGAATTAACTTACTCACCTTTCCCTCTTGTCCAGGTATAGTAAGTCACTCGGGTTGGTCCATGTATATTTCCACATTAAAGTCGCCATTTAAGAAAGTAGTCTTAACATCTATTTGATGTATGACTAGCTTATAGATTGAAGCTAAGACGATAAGGATCCTAATCATAGTTATCCTAGTGACATGTGAGTAGACATCAAAGTAGTCTACCCCAGGTTTTTGGGTAAAGTCCTTGGCTACAAGTCGTGCCTTAAATTTATCTATGGTACCGTCGGGTCTAAGTTTCTTCTTAAACACCCATTTACATCCTATGGTTTTGCAACCAGGATGTAAATTGGTGAGTTCCCAGGTATGGTTTTGAAGTATGGATTGGATCTCGTTATCTATGCTTTCTTCCAAAAGGGTGAGCCTATGGACTTCATTGCATTTGTATAGGTGGAGGGAGAGTCCTCCACCAGAAGTGCATAGAAGTCATCAAAGACTTTTTCTACACGGGCACATTTACTTCTCCTAGATTCGGTTTGGGTTACCGGTTCAGTCTGGTCTTCAGGTTCTAATTGGACTTCGGGTTCGACCTGGGTTACCTGATTAAAACTAAAGGCCTAGTTACTGGTATCGATCCTAGTGTTGATCCTAGTCTTATAAGGGAATATATTTTCAAAGTATGAGGCATCTTTAGCTTCGATTATGGTGTTATTGACTATTTCGCTTATTTCAGAGTTAAACACTAAAAATCGATTAGCGTTACTGTCTGAAGTGTAGCCGATAAATATGGCATCTACTGTCTTAGGTCCTATCTTCTTCCTTTTATTATCAGGGATCTTTACCTTAGCTAGGCACCCCCATACTTTTAGATATTCTAAGTTAGGTTTTCTATGTTTTCATATTTCGTATGGGGTCAAGTCATTGTGTTTGAAGGGAATACGGTTAAGGATAAAACAGGCCGTCATTAGGGCTTTTCCCTACAAGTTCTCTGGCGCTCCAGAGTTTATTAACATGGAATTGATCATGTTCATTAGGGTCCTGTTTTTCCTCTCCGCTACACCATTGGATTGGGGAGTGTAAGGAGCTGTGACCTCATGGAGTATTCCATAGGCTTCACAGTACCCACTTAGTTCGTTTGAGGTGTACTCCCCTCCTCGATCTGACCTAAGGATCTTAATATTTTCATCTAATTGGTTCTCAACCTGAGCTCTGTAAATTTTAAGTTTACTGAGTACTTCATTCTTAGTCTTAATGAGATATAGGTGGCAATATTTTGAAGCGTCATCTATGAACGTTACAAAATATCTTTTACCACCTCTCGAGGTTCTTTCAGAATCACAGACATCGCTATGAATTAGTTTAAGTATTTTGGAGTCTCGATCGACAGTTCTGAAGAGTTTCCTAGGCTGTTTGGCTTCTATGCATATCTCACACTTGTCAAGATTCTTAGTATCGGATTTAGAACTGATATTTAAAGTCATGAGTTTCTTAATTGAGTTATAGTTCACATGACCTAGTCTTTGATGCCAAGTGGTTGAAAACTCAATATTCAAAATAGTGGAAGAAGGGTTAAAGATATTCAAGTTAAATAAGCAATCACAGAGAAATCCTTTTCTAATAAAATTTGTTCCCTTAGTTATTACAACTTTATTGGACTTGAATACAAACTTGTACCCATGTTGTACTAACAAAGACCACTAATAAGATTTCTCCTAATCTTCGGAACATGGTGGACTCCGCGCAAGGTTAGGGTTTTCTCCAATGTCAGCTTGAGATCGATCCGTCCTATCCTTAGCACACGAGCCTCAGCATTATTCCCCATGCTTACAGCTCCTCCACCTGAGACCTGATAGGTGGAAAATAAAGATTGATCAGAGCAAACATGAATATTAGCTCCTGTGTCAATCCACCAATCAAATGCTTGAAAGGTCATGTTAACTTCAGGGGTGAAGAGAACATACCTGAAAGCGGTCCCAGAAGATCTAGCTCCAGAGGTCACCATATTGACTTGGGAGCCGGGTAGTGTTGGACCATTCCTTCTTGGATTTGGTGGTGGTGCTGTCTTCTTGTAAAAGTATTAGTTAGCCATGTGATTGGTCCGACCGCGAACATAGCATCAGCGCACTCCTTCCTTCTTTTGCTCCTTGGAATGGTTAGGGGTATGGTTGCTATGGTAGGGCTTCTTGGAGTATAGCTTAGGCTTAGGGTGGAAGGGTTTCTTTTGGAACTTATGCTTAGGTTTTTGGAATGGCTTGGATGGTTGACCCTCTATGTTGTTGACCTTAGGTTTGGATTCAGAAGATCCCTTTTCCCTGAGCCTATGTTGCTCCTCAATTCTAATAGAGTTTAGAACTTGAGTTAGGGTTAGGTCACCTTGGGTATGACGTAGGTGCTTAAAAAACTCAAACCAAGAAGCATGCAGTTTGTCTATAAGGTAGGCTATTTGAAAGGTTTCATCAAGAGTGGAACCATTCGTCTTCAGGTGTTGGACTAGGTTCTCAAACTCATGAATCTGATCATTTATGGGTTTGGAGTCAACCATTTTGAAGCTGTTAAAGTCTGACGCATTAAAGCGTTTTACTCCAGCATCATCTAGACTATACTTACGCTCTAGAGTATCCCATAGGCCCTTAGGGTTTTGAATGGTATATTAGATACAATATAGTCTATCAGATAAGGCCCCTAGGATCCTATGAAGGCCATAGTAGTTGATTTCTTATGGGGTCCTAGTGGGAATGCCAGAAGTCAGTTCGGGATCAGGTTGGGAAGTAGAGGCTCGGGTACGACGAGTTTGGCTAGACCCACTAGATACTCCTGGTGCAATTTCACCTATGGCTGATAATAACCCAAGTGTGGTTAGCCAGAAATGCATCTGGTTTTGCCATCTCTTGAAATTAGACCCGTCAAACTTCTCAGATTTGGCACTAAGGGTTTCACGGTTTGGTAAGGCCATTTTGGACCAAAGTGAGGAGTTGAAATCTAAGGATTGAAAAATAAGTTTTGTTAATTTTAAAGCACACTTAGATAGATTTGACTTTTAGAAGTCCAAATGAAACTTTCAAATCCTAACGGCCAGATGGGCTACAGGTAGGAGGTGGAGCACTAGGCTCGCTCAAATACCAAGCTACCTTGGGCAATTTAATGCCGGTTTATCAAGTCTTTCTAGACACCGTAGGCAGTAGAACATTCAAAATACGACTTTTAGTCTTTTCTAAAATGTATGCTTCTAATTAACTTTTGTAGAAAATAATTTTGCAACTTTTAACGACTAATGAGCAAGCTACGATAACAAACGTAATAAAGCTAACAGTTTATTTTAGTAAGTAGATAGCACTAGTGGAAATGATAAATATTCCTTTTAACTATGATGAACGATTAAATATTCAATAAGTTTCTTGGATTGTAGGAAATTCTAACCGTTCTATACTAGCAAACTTAGGAATTAATCAAATTCTTAATATTAAATGATTGGTTGTTTAGCAATTATAATATTTGCAAGCAAAGGCACATCACAAATTTCTTTTAGAAATTGCTTGCCAAGGCAGAGCGGGTTCTATGGAACCGTCATTCACCTTGCCGAACTTTTTTAAAAGAGAGAAATGAACTATTTAAATTATCTCTAATTATTTAATGTTTAGAATTAGATACAAATTGTGTTTAATAGATCTACTAATAGCAAGGAATTAGAGTTAGAAATTCTGGCGTGTGGCCGAAGCACGCTAGGCGCTATCCCAAGAAACTTATTGCCCCCCTCGTGCGGGTCTCGTGGCAATGGTTCTCGGAGATACGATGATCCCGGTCAGGCGACCTCCCTTTCGTCGGCACGACTTCAAGAAGGCTTTGCGAACCTCGTAAACTTTCAGAAACCCAGCGACTCGATGAAGATCTTCTCGAAGCAGGGAGGCAGCACCGCAGCAGAGCTTTGATCCGAGGGAGGGAGTCTCCTCGGAGCAAGAGGGCAGCACCACAGCACAAGCTTGAGAGAATGGGAGAGGGAGAGTCAGAGAGTAATTCCGATTTTCGGAGTGCATTTTCTCTATGGCTACACTGGGCCTTATATAGGCCTCGGGCAGTTAATAGAGGGCTGAAAGAGGGGAGCGGTTCATGGGCTGCGATTAAGCCCATTAACCTCGCACGTTTCAGCTCGCAGAGAGCAGCCTTGTAACGACTAGCATGCAGCAACGGGTCGCATGCAAAACAGCTAATAGCCAAAAAGAAAAAAAAATAAATGACATGTTTAAAAGGAAAAATAAAAATAAGTCAGGTGCGAACCAGCCTATTTCGAAGGTGCTATCGTGTCCGGGTCCGCAGGCGCACACACACGCGCCGCCCAACCCAGCTTAACTCGGCACGCACGCGTGCGCGTGTGTGAGCTAGTGGAGTCCCTCCTCTAGTGTGATGACTAGTGGGGGGAAGTGGGCAATCCCTTTTAAGTTGGTAGGGGATTTTTCCTCTTACCGATATGGGACTAAACGTCAAAGTGTTTTATGTGGTTTTCAAACACACACCCAACACCCCCCCCCCCCCCCCCCCCAACATGCTATATTACCCCTATCATCTTCACCTTCAAACACCAAACCAACCCCCCCCCCCTCCCTTCCTTTTTGTCCTCGATCTTGCACCAAAACAACCCCCCCCCCCCTTTCCCCCTTCCTTTTTGTCCCCTTGCACCAAAACAACCCCCCCATGCTATGTACTATCCTCATCATCTTCACCTTCAAACACCAAACCAACCCCCCTTCCTTTTTTTGTCCTCTTGCACCAAAACAACCCCCCCCCCCCTAAAAATAAGTCAGGTGCGAACCAGTCCATTTCGAAGGTGCTATCGTGTCCGGGTCCGCAGGCGCACACACACGCGCCGCCCAGCCCAAGCCCGGCCCAGCTCAGCTCGGCACGCACGCGTGCGCGTGTGTGAGCTAGTGGAGTCCCTCCTCTAGTGTGATGACTAGTGGGGGGAAGTGGGCAATCCCTTTTAAGTTGGTAGGGGATTTTTCCTCTTACCGATATGGGACTAAACGTCAAAGTGTTTTATGTGGTTTTCAAACACACACCCAACACCCCCCCCCCCCCCCCCAACATGCTATATTACCCCTATCATCTTCACCTTTAAACACCAAACCAACCCCCCCCCCCCCCCCCCCCCTCCCTTCCTTTTTGTCCTCTTGCACCAAAACAACCCCCCCCCCCCCCCTTTCCCCCTTCCTTTTTGTCCCCTTGCACCAAAACAACCCCCCCATGCTATGTACTATCCTCATCATCTTCACCTTCAAACACCAAACCAACCCCCCTTCCTTTTTTGTCCTCTTGCACCAAAACAACCCCCCCCCCCCCCACTGCAACAAACACAAAGAATAAGAAAGAGATGAGAAAAAAGAAAGAAAGAAAGAAGCTAGAGAGACCACTACTTAGCCAACCCAATTCAAATGGCATCGGCACACAAAGAGCATTCCAAGAAATAGCTATCTTTCATTGAGTTGGGGAGAATAACATTTCATCCAAACCAACTGAGTTGGATACTTGTACTTGGATATACAAACACCATTCACATGGGCTCGCGTGGGCTGTCATCTACAAGTTGTCAGCATATTATCCCTCGGTTTGTTCAAAGCCACACAACCTTTATCCACAACTTCATGATCGTGTGGACATCAATCGTCAGGATTTGTACGTACAAGAAACCAACGCCTTGGATTGGCACTTGAAATGAGTGGATGGGACCACGGACCGTCGCTTTGCACACACTGTCAGCCACTTATCCTCAACATGTTCAAACAGCAAACACGATCATGAGTGGCAAGAATTCGCTCTCAATCGCAGAACAGTGCTTTCCAAATTCGCTCAATTACCACATCAACGGTCAGGACTCCTCTCCTTCTTTCTATCGGCCTCCAAAAGAGAGAAGGAGAGAGAGAGAGGGCGCCGGTGAACGATCCCACCGTTTCCGTCTCCGGCCAACCCCCCCCCCCCCCCCCCCCCCCCCTCACCCAAGCCCAACCTCGCCATGCGCCGGCTAGGCGACCGACCCCCACCCCAAGCCCGACCCCCCCCCCCTCTCCGGCCACTGCTCCTCGCGCCCGACCCCCCCTCCTCCATCCACCCAACCCCACCCCGGTGCAAGAGAGAGTAAGAGAGTTAGAGAGAGAAAAACAGAGAGCAGAGAGAGCAGAGAGTAGAGAGAGAAAAGAGAGTTTAGAAAGAGACAAACAACAGTGATATTTGCCATCACGGTTCAATCACAAACGTCGATGCGGGGCACTTTCGCGATGTTTGTATCGTGTGGCCAAGATTCAGTTATAATCTTATCAACGGTCATCATTTCACCCGACCCCCAGGAGAAAACCCCAACTATCACCCCGGGTGCTCTTGAGTCTACCCTGGGTGCCTCCCTATACACTTCTCCTGACCCCCCAAAACCCAACCTTTGCAAAAAAAAACCCCTACTCCTTTAGATAAAGAAAATTAGCGTCATGGTGACCTTGTCATCAGTAGGATCCCAACGGATCTCATTTCGCTCGAATCCAATTCTAGAATTTCAAGTTATAAAAATTTGAACATTCTTGATGCCGGACCCGGACCCGGACCCGGACCCGGACCGAAGGGTTCGATCTGGACCTTAAAGAACAAAGGGAGTCTTAATTCGCATTCATGTTACAGTATATATTGGAGTATATCTAAATGTAATAAAAAAAAGTAAAGTACTTAATTGCCCCCAACTGATAAAAATCAGAGGGCAAATGAGGTAAATCGGTAAGGTCCCGTCCATATAAGAAAAGGGTGGGGACCGAGCGACAGTTCTTCACAACATCCCCATTCCCCACTCTTTTCTACAACCAACCCGACCCCTGCGCCTCTCTCTCTCTCTCTCTCGTGTATCTCTGGCACCGGCCGGCAAGGCCTAACAGGCTATGGCAGGGCGGGCAACGGCCAGCACTCGGCTCTGTCCCTGATCGGCCCACTTTCGGCATCCTCTCCGGCGAACCCCCATTGACCCATGTCTCCTCCCCCTTCCATATCCGACCCGAACGACCCATTCCCGGCCTCTGATCGTGCCGTCTGTCCTTGGTGAAGCTCCAACCACCCTTCTCTCTCTCTTTCTCTCTCAAATTCTTTCCTTTCTCTCTCTAACCCTCACTAATTCTCTCTACATATGTGTGTATGGTTGAAGGTGAACCCGCCTCCATTTTTCCCTCTTTTTCTCTCTCTATAAAGCTCTCTCTCTCTCTCTCTCTCTCTCTCTCTCTCTCTCTCTCTCTCTCTCTCTCTCTCTCTCTCTCTCTCTCAATTTCTGTTTGTGTGTGTGTGTGTGTGATGAAGGAGAGATGAAAAAGAGAAGGTGGTGATGAATGGTGGTGGTTGGCGAGGGAGGATGCGAGAGTCAAAATGATGATTGTGATAACAATGCTGGTTTTGGTGACGAGCACCTATTAATGATAATCGGACAGCACAATGGTCGGCAAAGCCGCCTGCATTCCGACGATCATCGAAGGTGGTTGTCATAACCATTTATGATTCTTATTGTTATTATTAGTATTTGCTCTTTATCGATAAATTATTATTATCTGTTGTAAATACTTTTGATAGCGATTATCCATTAATGACAGTTGGTCAAAGCAATGGCTGGCCGAGCCGCCAGCAGAATCCGACGATCATTAAGAGTGATCTACATCCAAAGAAATAATGAACTGGTCTGTTTTTCAGTTGAATATTGTAATATTTATTTCAGCATTTTCTTTTATACTGGTCATTTTTCCAGTGCCTTTTTCTTTTATACTGGTCCTTTTCCAGTGCCTTTTATTTCTTTTATAATGGTCTGTTTCCAGTGCCTTTTACTTTCTTTTATACTGGTCCATTCCAGTCCTTTTTATTTATTTTTCTTCCTTATTTAAAATTATGTCTTTATTTAGTAACAATTAATTACATCTAAAATCATCTCTAGCTCTGTCTTAGAAATCGGAGAACGACTAAACTAGGAGGAGTCCTAGGGCAAAACGACCCCTCCCCTTCTCTAGGATTCATCTTTAATCCCTTTTCTCTCGGTAAGGCAAGTGCAAGTGCAAATGCATTAGGCGAGCCCCAGGATGACATAGTCCCTCACTTTCTTGGGACTTTCTTTAGTCTATTTCTTTGTGGGTAAGCAAGTATAAATAGTCTAACTAACCTATCCTCTTTGAATAAATATAAATGATAATTATATGCTATAATAGGGGGAAATGAAAATTGGTGTTGGGGTTATGAGGAAGAAGGAATGAGAAAGGAAAAGATAAAAGTTTGTGTTTTCTTCTCATGCACCCTCTTTATCTCAATCTCTCTTATTCTTTCTCCAGGAAATCCCTCTCTCCACATTGGAGCCCACTAAGAGCAGCAGGAGTTCTTGAACTTTGACAGGTGACATTAATCCTTTATGGGAATAGATTTTAATAATAAGAAATAAAGTAAAATAAAATTAAGGGTTAGGCATCCATTATATTGCACGCCAATTCCTTGAGATTCTTAGCATGCTATCAATGGGTCCTGCCTTACATGTGCGATACAATTCCGCCGACGCATACAATAAATAAGAACTTAAGCGTAAATTATTTTGGGTATAACAATATAAATCCTTCCTTATATATATATTGAGAAGTTTTGTTGAAAATATTGGTGACCATGTTATGACAGAATGAATAGAAAAATATGCTAATCTCTATAGAGATAGGGAGCCCACACATATCGAGAATGTGAGCCTTCTGGGGGTGTGTACCGAAAGCCAAAAGTAGGTATGGGGTCACAGGCAAGGGTTACCATGGCGCCAGGTTGGTACCCTATAGAAAAAGGGACCTGGTTGGGTGCCCTGACCTGGGGTCTCGGCAGCCCCCGAAGACAAGCAAGATGGGCCTGTAAGCTCCGCCGTGAAAGACGAAAAACCCTACTTGGTCATTTGGGTAAAGTCTGCATGAAAGGATCCCATCCAGGGAGAGCTGGCCCTCTTGTGTGAAAGAAATGCCCAATAGTAATGCCTATTGGGGGCAGGATGAACAAAATAATACCAGGGTTCACAATAGGTTAGAGAGACGTATTATGATATATATTGTTGGCAATACAATAAATCATGTGGTAAGTTACTTATTATAACCTTATGATATTTCTAACATGCAACTATTTGACATTATTGTGATAGTATAGAAATCGTTGAGATTATGTGGCAATATTCCAAAGATATTGATTTTATGAAATGATAATATTGTCTATTTTGATAGCTTAGTTAATATCAAGTAATCTTGTTTAAAATTTGTTTATTTCCTATTATTAAGAACTGTTATGATATCACTAGCCGTCATTGGCTAATCTTCCAAAAATGTATGTTTTTGGGGGTTGCTCATTCCCACGAGACGACCTACCTTCAGGATAAGTGAATTGAGATCGGAGCTGCTTATAGGAGGTCCAGAACTCGCCAAGATTTGAGAATTTAAATGTAAGTGGATTATATGGCAAGGGTGTGGATGCAAATTAACATATCGATGTAATATGCTCCTTGGAAATATAATAAATAATTTTAGTTGGTTCTGTATATATTACCTTGTGTAATTCCAGCTGCACCTTTTTTAACTTTATGTTCACATTGACGAACCGTAGTCTGGGCGGCTCAGATGGACATTCCTGGGTGGTCTGGAGTGCGGGGCGTCACACCTTTAATCAACTATTGGAGGAGGGTCACGTACAACGACAAATCCTCTCCCACAGATCTTAGGTTTTAGGATTAGTTTAGAGAAGAGTGGCATGTAAATAAAAATTTGAAGTCAATTAAGGGACATTTTCGTCCTCTATCCTTAGACTATAATTCTCCGAATGACTTAAAATAATCATCCCGAACCATAGAATCATCGTGGTTCAGGGTCCAGCCAACGACACATGTCTTCTCTCGTTCGATCACCTGGACCTTATGATGGGAGCCCCTTGAGGTTCTCTCGGTGGCCTGTAGATTTCAACAATCCGGAACCGTCCAATCCGGTAGAAATAACATGTGTCAACGGTTGGACCCCGAACCACGGTGATACCACGGTTCGAGGCGACTAAGTTAAGGGCTTTAGTTCTCTCACTCCTCTAATTTTTTAGGTCGACCAGAGCTTGTAGGGAATGCCAATGCACTGGGCCGGACTTGATATCCGATCCATTTGCTGCACTTGCATATGGACCAATTGCGGGCTAACTCGTAGTCCAAAAGAAATGGACAGGGCTTTATTTACCCATTATGCCCTTTCAAATGGGTGACGTGGCAGTAGATGATTGGGCCATAAGCGAGTGCAGCAAATGAATCGGGTACAAAAATGTTCTCGTGGACACCACAACATTGCCGGTTTGTCCCACCCAACGTTCAAAGGAAATGATTTTGTTCCAACCTCCTTAAACTCATCCCTCCATCTGGGCTTTTGGTTATTTCACCATGATAAACAGTATGAAATGACAAACATATCCTTGGAATGGACCAATGAGAGAGAGGGCGGGATGCTCTAACCTCCTTAAAGAGGTTGGAACAAAATCGTACTCACGTTTTTCACGTTGAAATAACAGAAGTGTAAATTCTTAGTTAAAATGAGCAGGGAAATCATTCCAATCCAGTTTTCACCATTTCTACGCCTACGCCCCCCTTCTCAGTGGAAGCCTCTTCTCTCTGTCTAGTCGACCAGTCCGGCGCCATCCCCACATTCTCTATTGCCGGAGCCCCCCTCCTCAGCCGAAGCCCCTTCTCTCTCTCTCTCTCTCTCGTCGACTAGTTCGGTGCCACTCGACCAGCGCCATTGCTAGCGGAGCCCCCCTCCTCAGCCGAAGCCCCTTCTCTCTGTTGTCGAGTCGGCCACTCGACCGACGCCATCCCCACAGCGAAGCGAAGGCAACTGCTCTCTCCAGTCTCCACTGGGTCAATCGGGCCGTACCATCCCCTGTCCCAAATATCTCTTCTTGGTACATTTCCTCTCAAAACCCTTGAATCTTGACGGGTTCTTGATTTAAATAAGCTTATTCTTTCCTTTTTTCAGTGTATTTTATCCAATGGACGACGGTAGTACAGCTACGGGTCGGAATCATGGGAAGAATGTTGTTGATCATGAGCCAACATTCGATAAAGGTAATAACACAGAGGTAATGGCTATATGTTTAGACCTAGACCAATTAAACTCTAAGGAAATATCGGGGTATCTTGTATATAACATCTTGATTCTTCAGCTCTGCAGCGTTTTCCTTGAATTGCTACAAGCAGCATTTGTGCTTGAACATTTTATATCATGCATTCTGTTACTGCAATGCGAGGTCTCATCTTTGTGGCTTAATTTGTGTGTCTAAACCACTTTGTGATAAAATACATGTAATCCGTTCTATTAGGATGCGATTGTGTTCACATTTGTAACGATCAATCCAAGTGCATCACAATTAAGGAAAAGTTAATCTGAAGACCTGGTAGTCCATCACATAACTCTAGATGCTTTGTTGAGTGGCGTGAGATGGGTAAATTTACAGGGGTGTTTAGGGTTTTCAACTGTATCGATTTGCTTGAGATTTCATTGTTTTCATCGTGACACGCTTTTCAAGTTTCAACGTGATTTTAAAAATAAAATATTTTATTAATGTATTTTTGGGTATTTCGTGGTTTCCATTGTTTCCCATGGGGCTTTTCCACGGAAATACGCATGTACTGTCTATATATATGTTGGCTATGTGCCTAATGATACTTGCCGGGTATTCTCCCAAACCCTAGCCGTCTCTATCTCGTAACATGGTATCAGAGCGGTCTTGATCCCGCGCTGTCCGTACAGGAGCCCGAAGCCGTACACCGTCCGTACAGAGCCGTCGTCCCCGTTCCCCGACCCTGAGACTATCGTCTCCATCCCCGTTACATGTATTTTATCACAAAGTGGTTTAGACACACAAATTAAGCCACAAAGATGAGAACTCGCATTGCAGTAACAGAATGCATGATAGAAAATGTTCAAGCACAAATGTTGCTTGTAGCAATTCAAGGAAAACGTTGCAGAACTGAAGAATCAAGCTGTTATATACAAGATATTCTGATATTTCCTTAGAGTTTAATTGGTCTAGGTCTAAACATATAACGCCATTACCTCTGTGTTATTACCTTTATCGAATATTTCCTCATGATCAACAACATTCTTCCCATGATTCCAACCCGTAGCTTTACTATCGTCGTCCATTGGATAAAATACACTGAAAAAAAGGAAAGAATAGGCTTATTTAAATCAAGAACCCGTCAAGATTCAAGGGTTTTGAGAGAAATGTACCAAGAAGAGAGATTTGGGGCCGGGGCTGGTACGGCCCGATCGACCCAGTGGAGACTGGAGAGAGAGCAGTTGCCTTCGCTTCGCTGTGGGGATGACGCAGGTCGAGTGGCCGACTCGACAACAGAGAGAAGGGGCTTCAGCTGAGGAGGGGGGCTCCGCTGGCGATGGCGCCGGTCGAGTGACACCGGACTGGTCGACGAGAGAGAGAGAAAGAGAGAGAGAAGGGGCTTCGGCTGAGGAGGGGGGCTCCGGCGCTAGAGAATGTGGGGATGGTGCCGGACTGATCGACTAGACAGAGAGAAGAGGCTTCGGCTGAGAAGGGGGACGTAGGCGTAGAAATGGTGGAAACTGGATTGGAATGATTTCCCTGCTCATTTTAACTCAGAATTTCCACTTCTGTTATTTCAACGTGAAAAACATGAGTACGATTTTGTTCCAACCTCTTTAAGGACGTTAGAGCATCCCGCCCTCTCTCTCATTGGTCCATTCCAAGGATATGTTTGTCATTTCATACTGTTTATCATGGTGAAATAACCAAAAGCCCAGATGGAGGGATGCGAGAGAGCGGGGTGCTCCAACCTCTTTAAGGAGGTTGGAACAAAATCGTTCCCTTTGAACGTTGGGTGGTACAAACCGGCCATGTTGTGGTGTCGGCGAGAACATTTTTGTACCCAATTCATTTGCTGCACTCGCTTACGGCCCAATCATCTACTGCCACGTTGCCCATTTGAAAGGGCATAATGGGTAAATAAAGTCCTGTCCATTTCTTTTGGACTACGAGGTAGCCCGCAATGCTCCATATGCAAGTGCAGCTAATGGATCGGATATCAAGTCCGGTCCAGTGCATCGGCATTCCCAACAAGCTCTGGTCGATCTAAAAATTTGGGGGAGTGAGAGAACAAAAGCCCTTAACTTAGTCGCCCTGAACCGTGGTATCACCATGGTTCGGGGTCCAACCGTCGACACATGTTATTTCTACCGGATTGGACGGTTCCGGATTGTTAAAATCTACAGGCCACATAGAGAACCTCAAGGGGATCCCATCATAAGGTCCAAGTGATCGAACAGGAGAAGAAGTCCTAATTTCAGGGGTTGATTTGCAAAAAACCCTAATTATAGTTTATTTTTTGCTGGACGGACCAAGCATTCATAGGACAATGCGCTAGAGCAAGGGATCAAAGAGATTCGAAGAGATCGAAATGGGGGAGAGGCAGAAATAACAACTACTTTATTAAATTCTATAATATCGTTGACATGAGATCAATGGCCAGGATTTGTACACACAAACAAGGCGCAACGGGAAAGTTCGCTCTACGGTGTCCATACCGGGAGTCGAACAAGGAACCTCTCCAACAAAGGAGAGAGGAAGTACCACCAGGCCAAGAGCCCGTTAGAACAATTGATCAATCAGAGTTCATCTAATGTCAGAGATCAAAATATT
The DNA here is from genome assembly GCA_947650365.1 of Chamaelirium japonicum. NCBI lineage: Eukaryota > Viridiplantae > Streptophyta > Magnoliopsida > Liliales > Melanthiaceae > Chamaelirium > Chamaelirium japonicum. The sequence continues at coordinate 87,398,779 of OX393552.1, read as the reverse complement.
GTTTCCAATCAGAAACATTAATTTTAACACCCCAAATCTCTACTATGGTCTCTTGAAGAGAGAGAGAGAGAGAGAGAGAGAGAGAGAGAAAGAGGGCGGGATGCTCTAACCTCCTTAAAGAGGTTGGAACAAAATCGTATTCACGTTTTTCACGTTGAAATAACAGAAGTGGAGATTCTGAGTTAAAATGAGCAGGGAAATCATTCCAATCCAGTTTCCACCATTTCTACGCCTACGCCCCCCTTCTCAGCCGAAGCCTCTTCTCTCTGTCGAGTCGACCAGTCCGACGCCACTCCACCTGCGCCATCCCCACATTCTCTAGCGCCGGAGCCCCCCTCCTCAGCCGAAGCCCCTTCTCTCTCTCTCTCTCTCTCTCTCTCGTCAACCGGTCCGGTGCCACTCGACCGGCGCCATCGCCGGCGGAGCCCCCCTCCTCAGCCGAAGCCCCTTCTCTCTTCTGTCGAGTCGACCACTCGACCGGCGCCATCTCCACAGCGAAGCGAAGGCAACTGCTCTCTCCAGTCTCCACTGGGTCGTTCGGGCCGTACCAGCCCCGGCCCCAAATATCTCTTCTTGGTACATTTCCTCTCAAAACCCTTGAATCTTGACGGGTTCTTGATTTAAATAAGCCTATTCTTTCCTTTTTTCAGTGTATTTTATCCAATGGACGACGGTAGTACAGCTACGGGTCGGAATCATGGGAAGAATGTTGTTGATCATGAGCCAATATTCGATAAAGGTGATAACACAGAGGTAATGGCGTTATATGTTTAGACCTAGACCAATTAAACTCTAAGGAAATATTAGGATATCTTGTATATAACAGTTTGGTTCTTCAGTTCTGCAACGTTTTCCTTGAATTTCTACAAGCAGCATTTGTGCTTGAACATTTTCTATCATGCATTCTGTTACTGCAATGCGAGGTCTCATCTTTGTGGCTTAATTTGTGTGTCTAAACCACTTTGTGATAAAATACATGTAATCCATTCTATTAGGATGCGATTGTGTTCATATTTGTAACGATCAATCCAAGTGCATCACAATTAAGGAAAAGTTAATCTGAAGACCTGGTAGTCCATCACATAACTCTAGATGCTTTGTTGAGTCGCGTGAGATGGGTAGGATTTACAGGGGTGTTTAGGGTTTTCAACTGTATCTATTTGCTTGAGATTTCATCGTTTTCATCGTGGCACGCTTTTCAAGTTTCAACGTGATTTTGAAAATAAAATATTTTATCAACTTTAAACATGATTTTGTATTCGTCAGAATTCCGGTCGAATAAAGGTCCAACACTCTTAAGATTTTTTCTAAGTGTTGGAGGACCACACTAGCAGTTCGGACTCGTCTAGACAACTATTCAAGCTCCTAGTTAGCCAATTCAGATTGTTCTTTGTTGTCCGTATAGGTAAGGTGTGTGCAAGCCGTCCGAACAAAGTGTAGGCTTTTTATTAGCATACTCGATAAATAGCTAAATGACATCCGCTTAATATGATTTCCTTTAATAACAAAAAGTGTCACTCACTTCTCATAATGAGCACTTATGCTCTAATTTATTTCTGTTCCACTTATTATTCATGTTCATTCTTAACCTTTGTTTTTAGAGAAAGAACTTCAAATTAGAATAGCCATTAAGCTATATGGAAGAAAAAAAAATCCGGGACTTTGATAAGTAGCACAACACATCAAGGCAATTTCAGGCTAGTACCAGCTAAGAGCAGCCCTAGAAATTTAATCCCCTTTTCCCTTCGAGTTGCATTGATGCTTAGAGGAAAAGGAAGAGAAAGCATCTTTATTGCAGTTCAAGATCCTATGGCTTCATCTTCTTCTTCGTCTCCGTTCAAACGATGTTTTGAGGTTTGATTTCTTCTTGCTTTTATAGGTTGCTCCTCTTTGTGTTTGCTTTGATTTCATCGATTGCATGCTAGTGATTTTCTTGTGATTTCATCAATTTCTCCTTGTGATAGTTTTGGGTTTTTGGTTTGGGAATCTCTCTTTTTCACCCTTATAAATCCTATGTGTTGGGTTCCTCCGTGCAAAGTGGAAGAGGAATTTGTTCTTGCTCGTGCGAATTGAGCATCATGCATCCTAATTCCTCTTATTAGTTTTCCGGGCGAACCGGTGTAATACCTTTAAGGTCCGTTGTGTTCGGTAAATCGACGATATAATCCCTTATCTAGTGATAGGAGCACAGTGGGGTTCGATTCACCTTTGGGTGCACCGGAGCCCACGAGGCGTCACAGGTAAGCATCTAGAGCCGTTCGTGTTAGATCGGACAAAAGGCAACCAAAGTCAGAGGTTTGCAAAAAGCTAAGGTATCAATATCGGTGGAGTGTGGAGGCGAGCTCTGTATGAATAAAATTTGCTCAGAACAAATTACAAACTTGCTCGGGTGAGTGAATTGTGCAAAGTATCAGGAATTGCAAGAAAATTATCTTGATCCTCGATCTCCTTTGTTGAGATTTGTCAAAGAGCCAGATTTTCAAAGATTTACATGTATTTGGGGCTTGCAAGATTTAGAGAATTTTAGAAGAGAGAATTGGCTTGCGGTGTGTGATCCTTTCGGGTTGTGCGCTTTATCGGTTAGGATTGTCGATGCTTTGCTCTTCAGACTTCGAGTTCTCCGGACTGGAAACTGGAACTCGATGCTTGAATTGGAACTGGATGGGTGTTTCCTTTCTTTGATCTTTCTGTGTCATGCACGGAGCGAAACGTCTAGATGTCCAAGTGCTTTGGCTCTTGAGTTGTCTCTTGCGTGGGTAGAGTTTCTTCAAAAGTTCCTTTCTTCGTTGTCATTGCCCTCTTATTTATAGAGAGGCAAATGGTTATTGGGATTTGGGAGTTATAACTCCCGGGGAGTTACTTGTAATTCTCTGGGAAGTACTTAGTTTTAATAAATCATTTGGTTGTTTTCTGCTACTCCTCAGGGTGTTCCCGCAACTTCCTGGGGTAGTTTGGAACCTTCCTTTGTGTCTTATGGTTCCTTGTGCACTTGTACTGAGTTGAACCTGAACCTACTTACTAAGGTTCATACTCAATATTTGTGATCCAGTGTTTCCTTGGTGCCCAGCGTCTTCACTTCTTAGCCATATCAGGGATCACTGGCAACTTGCCGGTCTGCAGGAAGCGCTTTATTGGGTAAATCCAACTATCTTGGTCTTCCGTGGTGATCTGGCCCACTGAGTCTCAAGGCTCCTCTTCATTTAGTGTCTACTTCGACATTTACTCCATCATGCTCGATTCTTCTTGCACCTCGGTTGCCAGTTTTTGAACCTCATTGCTCCTAGTAAGTAGGCAACACCGACCAAAGTGTTTGCATTCGTTTTGCTCGGGACATACCTGATGCCGTATTAGATCAATCTGGCCGACCACTTGCCGAATCTTCTAGTGTGTTCTGCTCACTGTATGACTTCCTTTAATGGTGTTTTGTGAATACTCGGATATAATGAGATACAAAGTATGGCCACTGTCTTCGTGACACGTGGATTAGCATATACGCGAATTTCTCGAGTTGGGTGTACCATGTTTTTGTGTCTTTCAGACTCCCAACTTACGAAGTATACGTGTATTTCGACCTGATTTTCATCGCGGATCGGGACCGAGCTGGCTGCTATCGGGGAAATTGCTAGGTATATTATGAGTTTCTCTCCTGGGATTGGTTTGGAAAGTATTGCCAACTTGCTGAAAGGCAGACTCCTTCTGCCCGTCCCAGTTGAATGTTGTATTCAACGGTTTGCAGATGTCAGATGTTCGGGCGATTAAGTGACTTAACACAGTATTTTGGCCTATCAATCTTTTTAACTTGATGTTTTTTGGGGATGGCTTTTTGATCTGTGCTTGTATCTTGAACAAGTTAGCCTCGATTCCCCTATGGGTAACAAGGTAACCCAAGAATTTTACCGAAAACATCTAAAATGCGCACTTTGTTGGGTCACATCGAATGTCCCTTTTAGGTGTTCCTTCCTATCGAAACTTTTGACTAGCATGTTGTCGATGTACACCTCCAGTTTCTCCTAATTTGGTTCTTCAACATCATCGTTACCAGCCTTTGGTAGGTCACTTCAGCATTCTTCAGCCCAAAAGGCATGACAATATAACAATACAATCCTCTTTCGGTGACAAACAATGTGTTCTCTTGATCCGGCAGATGCATGGGTATTTGGTTGTACCCGGAATATCCGTCTGCGAATGATAATAACTCGTACCAGGCTTGTCTATCCTTGGGAGAGGAAAAGAGTCCTTAGGGAACACCTGGTTTAGGTTGGTGCAGTCGACAATGACTCGGATCTCCTCATTTTTATTCGCCACTGCGACTATGTTAGACATCCAATCTAGGTAACAGACCTCTCGGATGAAGCCGACCTTTAGCAACTTATCCCACTCCTCTGTGTACTACTCAGGGGAACCAGAGTCTTCTTGTAATTGCTAACCGGCCGGAGCTTTGTCTTTCAGAACTTGGCCCTCCCTTTTTTCGAATTGCTGTCAGAATCGTCAGATGACACCTAGCAACAATGACTTGATCTACTTTAATCTTTACGATTCCATTCTTGTACGTAGGGAATTTTAGGATATGATAGTAAGACGGCGACATGGCTTGCATTCGACGGAGCCATGGTCGTCACATGATGGCGTAGTAAGGTGAATCCGAGTTCACCACAGTGAATCAGATCATATGCTATATTTTGCCAGTTGCGGACATGGAGTGTGATCTCAAGTAGAAATAATTGCTAACAGGCTGGGGCTTTATCTTCATAACTCGGCCCTCCCTTTTACCGAAATGCCGTCACATGACACCTGGAAACAATGACTTGATTCCTTTGATCTTCACGATTCCATTCTTGGTAGGTAATTATAGGATATGATAGTCGGACGACGACATAGCTTGCATTCAACGGAGCCGTGGCCGTCACAGGATGGCGTAGTAAGGTGAATCCGAGTTCGCAATTGTGAATTCAATCATGTTCTATATTTTGTTGATTGCGACAGGGAGTGTGATCTCACCTTCTTCTTGTGTGGATTTTCCCATGTATTCGTAGGTGGGCCCCTTCTTCGCTTTGTGTGGCATCCCCGCTTGCTGGTGTGGCGACTTCCCGTGGGCTAGGCTGGCCCTTCCTCTTGTACATAGTATAATATTTATTGAATGCAAAGGCCACCAGGTAAAGTGCCTTGGGTTGATTTTCCTCACACATACTTGTCTTGTTTAGAGCGACGCCTCTAAGTGGCCATTGCACGAGAGACCACGGTTCGAAGCGTGCCAACTGCAGGAGCACAAAGTATTTTTATTCCTTGCCAAAGACCGAGCCTTGTTTCTGTCCACAGGTGCACCACTTTGTTTATACACTACGCGGCCTACGACAAGCCCGTGGTTCAATCATGCGACCACCTGGAGGGAAACAGTGGGGTTAACCGCTAGGATACAACTGTAGTTGTCAGGAATCAGGATCATTAGTTTCAAGTTACAAAAGTTTAATCTATTTTACTATGTGAATTTAAGTCTTTAGGTTTCATTTGATCTGTAGATTAGGTGCCCCTCAAGATTCCTTTTTTGTTTTTTTCATCTGCAGGAACCTGATGATGAATCCAATGTTTACTGATGACAGCGGAGAAAGTTTCGTATCTCTTTGCCTCCGCGTACATTCTTATTATCTACCATCTGATGCGGTGATTAAAGTAGTCTAAAGGAAAGTTTTGCATGTCACCAGGAGTGAGTATACACTCAATGTGGTCTAACCGCGAAAGGTTCTCAATTTCATGAAAAATAAAAGAAGGATTTGCCGTGGAAAGACCCCAGTCTTGAATGAGTTGGTTTCAACCTTTTCCTTTACGGATATGGCACCGCTCTATGTATGAGAATTCAAGTTGTTTTTCTATGACCAATTGTACCCCATTCAGTCTAAGGCAGAAGGTACAAGTACATGGAAAAGTTCTTCCAGTTTCTGTCTTGATTCCCTTGTTGTTTAATCAACATGATTTGAACTGCAGCAGTTGGAGTAGTAGTTACATTCATCTCTACGTTTTTTTTCTCAATGCATCCTAAACCCTAAACCCTAAGCATTAGTGTTTTTTGGTGATGCAACCTGCAAATTGAACAATAAGCCTCACTGGGACTTCACAATTAACATAGTTTTACCACTACCACACAGAGTCATATTTTTCAAGGCCGTGCTTCAGATCCTTTAGAACTCACACATGCAATAAACTCTGCTTCAAACTCTAGCACTTAGATAAATGCAAACTCCTTACTAACTGATCCTAGACCAACTAGATCTCTGCCTTTTTCATGAACCTATTTTGAACTCGAGGTTTTTCCTGAATTTTTTTCCTCTTTTTTTGCTGGAGAAAGTGGGAACTTACTCCAATGCATATGCTTATATTCTAGGAAATATCCAACAAATAACATTTATCATGGTCTATACTTGTTCAATTTGTAAATCTTAGCAAATGTAATTATAATTTCCATTATTTCCATTCGAAATCCGCTAGTTGGAGTGTTTGCTCCTCAATTTGTTCTTTCTTTTTCCTCTTTGTTGCAGAAATGTGCGATGTCCTGAGTATGAGCAGTCTTTGTGGAATAAAAAGTAATTTGATTCCCCTTGAAACATTCTATGATCAAAATTCTGGATTCCTTGTCAACGACGTACAGTTGCGTTTTCGGTATTGAATTTGAGGACATTACTCAAATGTTAGATCCCAAGGATACAGGAAGAAATAGACCCTCGTGTATATACATGGAAAATAGAGAGCTTCTCAAAACTGAAAAGGTCATAAAGTGTATCTGAACATTTTGCCATAGGTGGTCTTAACTGGTATGCCATTTACTATTCCTATCTTCATTGAACAAATTCTGTATGTCTATATCCAGTAGAAATATTGATGATCGGCTTTGTATGCAATTTAATTCTATAGGCTGCTGCCATGGAAATCATATTCTTCATCTTGGTAGTTATCTCTACTCTATAAAGAGAAATGACCTTATGAAAAAATTTCCGTTTATACCCCTGACAGAAAAATTAAAGAAGCAAAAAAAAAAACTTTGGGAGTATAATGGTTTATTTTCAGCAACCTATAGAAAAAAATTAGGGTAGACTTGCGTGCAGTCTCTCTCTCTCTCTCTCTCTCTCTCTCTCTCTCTCTCTCTCTCTCTCTCTCTCTCTCTCTCTCTCTCTCTCTCTCTCTCTCTCTCTCTCTCTCTCTCTCTCTCTCCCCCCAATTTTACTGAGTAATCAATATGTCTTTTCACAAACTTAGTAGGTTCAGCTTAAGAATAGTGGAGCAAAGTTCAATTCTATGTTGTTACTTAAATTTTCCTTAGCTCATTTGTTGTTGTAAAGCTCAATTATATTGTTCCTGTTTGATATGAGTAGGGTTGTCTGTCTCTATCCAGATGGACATGAGAATAACAATTATCTCATTGCATGGCTGTGCCTGGAAAATTGAACCAGCCAAGAGGAAGGGCCCGCCTAGCCCACGGGAAGTCGCCACACCAGCAAGCGAGCCCTTCCTCTTGGTTGGTTCAATTCCGGTGGCTGTGTGTTGTTCGCCCCTGTGGGGGTGACTTATGGGTATAACTAAGGCCCCACTATGTACCCAAACAAAAAAACTTATCAAACTTTCTGTCTTTAGTCTTTTATGATAATATTAGGATGCATCTTTATGTGTATTCTTCTAGAAAGTACAAGGCATGCAGTTTTATATATATACTGACAATTGTCTAGTGAAGATTATAATATTGATTACACATAGTTAATAAATCTCCAGTAGATGCATCTGTAATCTGTCTTTATTTTATATACTTGTATTCTTTGTTTAATAATATTGAATGATATGTCTTCACACTTGCCAAAAATCTTGTTAATGAACTTTTCCAATTGAAAATAAGGATGAAGAGAAAAATGATCAATGCAAAAAGCACCCAATGAAGAAAACATTGCCGACGTCCCAACACCGAGGTACTTTCAACTATTATGAAGTTTCATGTGATCTGTTTCAGAAATTATTCAAATGTTATGTTATTAAAGCTTTCCTGTAATTTTGTACTTCAGTTTCGGATGGTTGGACCGTCTCCTTGAGAGGGATTTGGTGTTCTATTTTTTCCTATCCATCATTCTCTGTATGATCGACTCCATCATTGGAGCCACCTGGTTGAGCTCGGGTGACCATACGTACAAAGTTCTTGAGGATGTCTCCTTCATGTGTACGGGCATAGAGCTAACATCCTTAGCTATCCTATTGCTTGTGGAGGACCTCAGGATTAGGAGGATTTCATTCATCATTGTCGTATTAGCCGCTCTTGGTTCGGTGGCCACATTGGCATCTGCATACTTGAGGAGATAGGAAGAAGATGTTCTTTCACAGAAACCTTCAACAGATCTGTACATACCTTTCATGCTGAAGCAAAATTCCATTGTTAATTATTGTGAAACAATATTGTCAGATTACGTGCGTTCTGTAGTTGGTGCAAGTTTTGCAATCACCACAATCTTTTGTTGAAACATAAAAACAAAAAACGAAAACAATAATAATAAAACACATGAATTTATACAAGGAATCCTAAACGAGAAAAACCTCGTCGAGCAAGCTCGGATCCAACTAATATACTATGACTTGAAGTTACAACAGTTTAGAACATTACTCAACAAGTAGAAACCGATGATCTCGGTGTCCTTTTCCCATGTTGCTCTTCCCCGATTGGTCACTAGCGAAGTACCCTTGAATTGATGTACACACCGCACGATCTTTCGGATTCACACACTAACAAGGGGTTGCAATTGGATATGACCTACGGTTTCTTTCAATCGGATTGTGCCCATCGATGAGGATGATCTTTGGATGAACACACCAAAGAGCCAGTATCCCACAAGAGAACAACACAAATAAGAAAGGGCTTTCTTGACAAAAAACAAGGCGGGTTCAACCTCATGGATTGAATCTCCAAACAAGATGAAGGATGAATCCCAGATTTAATCATAAGAGGAATCAAAGAATGGTCAATGAAGAATCAAGTTGTTGATGAAGCTGAAGAACCTAGGCTTTCCCAATTTAACTCAATCTCAAAAATCCAAAAATCCCTTCAAATTTATGTACTTTATCAACCAAACGAGACTGGACAGACTACAGACATGGGATACATCACACCGTTATCGGTTTTTAGTATAATCAGTAAGTTCCCCTTGGGTATCATCACACAATCATTCTGTCAAAAAAATATTGTCACAAATGATCCTTAAAGTGGTTGAGGTATCACAAAAGATTGTGGTGATTGCAAAATTTGCTCCAACTACAAAACACACGTAATCTGGCAATATTGTTTCACAACAATTAACAATGAAATTTTGCTCCAGTATGCAAGGTATGTACAGATCCGTTGAAGGTTTTTGTGAAAGAACATCTTCTTCCTATCTCCTCAAGTATTCAGATTCCAATGTGACCCCCGAACCAAGAGTGGCTAATACGGCAATGATGAATGACATCCTCTTAATCCTAAGGTCTTCCACAAGCTATAGGATAGCTAAGGATGTTAGCCCTATTCCCGCACACGTGAAGCAGACATCCTCAAGAACTTTTTGCGTATGGTCACTCGAGCTCAACCAGGCGGCTCCAACGATAGAGCTGACCATACAGAGAAGGATGGATAAGAAAAAATAGAACACCAAATCCCTCTCAAGAAGACGGTCCAACCATCCGAACATTGAGTACAAAATTACATGAAAGCTTTAATAACATAACATTTGAATAATTTCTGAAACAGATCACATAAAACTTCATAATAGTTTGAAGTACCTCGGTGGTGGGATGTCGGCAACGTTTTCTTCTTTGGGTGCGTTTTGCATTGATCCTCTAGGATTTTTCTCTTCATCATTATTTTCAATTGAAAAAATTCATTAACAAGATTTTCGGCAAGTGTAAAGACATATCATTCAATATTATTAAACAAAGAACACAAGTATATAAAATAAAGACAGATTGCAGATGCATCTACTGGAGGCTTGTTAACTATGTGTAATCAATATTATGATCTTCACTAGACAATTGTCATTATACACATAAAACTGCATGCCTTGTGCTTTCTAAAAGAATCCACATAAAGATGCATCCTAATATTATCATGAAAGACTAAAGACAGAAAGCTTGATAAGTTTTTTTTTGTACATAGTGGGGCCTTAGCCAGACCCATAAGTCACCCCCACAGGGGCGAACAACACACAGCCACCGGAATTGAACCAGCCAAGAAGAAGGGCCCGCTTGCTGGTGTGGTGACTTCCTAGTGGAGTGCAAGTGAATGTTTAAAACCAAGAGAGATATTGATGGCAGGATCGAGAGATTCAAGGCCATACTGGTGGCTAAATGTTTCAAGCAGAATGAGGGTATTGAATTTGGTAAGATTTACTCTCCGGTTTCCACCAAGGACTCCTTGGGAGTGATTATGGTCATTATAGCCCACTACAACCTAGAGTTGCACCAGATAGATGCTAAAATAGCATTTTTGAATAGTGATCTGATAGAGGATATTTACATGTCACAGCCCGAGGGCTTTACAGTCAGTAGGAGCGAGCAACTAGTTGCCAGTTGAGGAAGTCCATTTATGGGCTGAAATAGGCTTTCAGATAGTGGCACCTGAAGTTTAATCAAGTTGTCACAGAGTATGGTTTCCAGGAGAATGTGGCTGACAGATGTATATATCTGAAAGTCAATGGGAGCAGGTTTGTATACCCGTCCTCTATGTTGATGATATTCTTTTGGTAAGCAATGATATTCACATGCTCCATTATGCAAAGCACTTCTTGTCTAAGAAATTTGATATAAAGGACATGGGTCAGGCAGACTATGTACTTGGGATCAAGATCCACATAGACAGAGCAATAGGGATTATGGGACTCTCATAGACAGCTTATGTTGAGAAGGTCTTGAAGAGGTTCAGGATGGACATGTGTGCTCCGGGTAAGGCACTAGTATTAAAGGGAGATATATTTTCCCATGATCAGTGTCCCAAGAATCAAGCTGAGAGGAGCCAAATGGATGCATATGAATATGCTTACATTATAGGGAGCGTCATGTATGCTATGACTTGTATTCGACCAAACATCAGTTTTGATGTTGAGATGTTGGGTCATTATGCACAGGATCCGGGTGTAGCACATATGCATGTAGCTAAGAAAGTTTTGAGGTATCTTCAGCGCACCAAAGAGTTCATGCTTACCTACAGGCAGGACGATGAACTTTAGGTGGTTAGTTACACTGACTCAGACTTTGCAGGCTATAAGGACACCCTAAAATCCACTCCGGAATATGTTTTGTTGATGGTAGAAGAAGCTATTTTGTGGAAAAGCTCCAAGAAGTCAATTGTGATTGACTCCACTATGCATGCAAAGTATGTTGCTTATTATGAGGTTACAAACACGCTCTTTGGTTAAAAAACTTCATTGGAGGCTTAGGCATTGTGAATTCGATCCAAATGTCTTTGCCAATTTTCTATGACAATGAGGTTGTTTATCAACATGTCAAGAATGAGAATATTACCAGATGCAACAAGCACTTGGATATCAAGTATATACTTGTCTGTGAGAAATTCAAAGGGGAGATAGTGGAGATCCCGCATATTCGTACAAATCTGATGGTTACAGACCCTCTCACCAAGGGACTTGCACCAAAGGTTTTCCAGAGCCATGTGACCCGTATGGGCTTGATGGAGTCCATGTTTCAGTAGTTGAGTCCCTTTGTTATATGTTTGGTCACTGCTATTTCCTCTTTAGATGAATAAAGCTCGATGTTATTTCCTTATTTGAAATATATCAAATGTAAACAAGATCATTGTCTGGAGTATATGGTACTCAAGTGACATTGAGATTATGCATGCTTAGGCAACATGTTAAATAGTCCAATGTGCCTAGAGTAAGCTGACTTACTCAAGATACTGAGACTAAATATGCTTTGGTAATATGTCAGAACGTCCAGTAAGACTGGAGTACACGGTACTCAAGAGAGACCTGGGCTAGGCGTAAGTGGCACCACATCAGAATGCCTTCATTATGTTTAGTGTTTACAGTTGATTGGGTATAAAATTGAGCATTAGAATGACATGATTGGACAAGCATGAGATTGCACATCATGGACCTGGACACAAGACCAAGTGATGATGTGCTCAAATAACCCATAGACACATAAGAAAACCACTAGAGTTATTTGTTGGAGTTCTTTATAGGTCTAATAGGTTAACTATGGATATGAATCAGCATAGGATATGTTAAAACAATCATTATCACCTATCATGGTCATTTTGAACAAAGACATGAATGATCACTTAGTTTTTTCTTTTAAAATCGATCCGGATCGTGTTTTTCAAAACTGGATAACTATATATATATATATATATATATATATATATATATATATATATATATATATATATATATATATATATATATATATATATATATATATATATATATATATATAAACACGCTACTTTGCCACAGAGTTAGACACACATCATCCAAATCATTAGATAGAGGTTTCAGAATTTATTGATTTTTTGTAAGGATGATCGTCTTCCTTTAGATAGCACATCCATAAAAAATCAGCACATTCTAAACCCTTTAAGTGTATCAAATCTAAAAAGCATTATCGACCATTCATTTTAATCGTTAAATTGAAGAGAATATTTGATCAGTCTAAAGGGTTTAGAAAGTGCTGATTTTTTATGGACATGCTATCTAAGGGAAGATGATCATCCTTATTAAAAATCAATAAATTCTGAAACCTCTATCTAACGATTTGGATGATGTGTGTCTAACTATGTGTCAAAGTAGCGTGTTTCTGGATCCCAACCATATATATATATATATATATATATATATATATATATATATATATATATATATATATATATATATATATATATATATATATATATATATATACTATAAAATTATATATGTATATTTGAAACAAGTTCCCACACTTATATGATGTAAAGGGCCAAATGGGAGATTGTTGGTTTTTTGATGGCCCTTTACAAGAGAGTTACTAAACTAGGTGAACTAAGTTGGTTGTTGCTGCCCTGGTCTGATCGGGCGACTTAACTAGGAGGCTTGACGGGTTAGTGATAAACCTGGCCTTGTACTCGTGTGCACCCAATAACCGATAGACATCCTAATGGGTTGCGTCTACCAGTTAGGCACATCTATTATAAATAGATTTGTAGGGGTGGAGTCTCCATACGTACGTCATTAGAGCCGCCATTGTGAATCCAGAGGGATTTAGGAGGACCCATCGAATCCACGGGAGACGGCAGAGTGTGGAAGATCTTCACCCAGTATTGCGAAGGATCTCCCTCATCTTCTCACGAAGGTACGTTCTTCATCCATGGCGACAATCTCGGTCGAAGATTCGGGTTGATCTCGTAAAGAAACCCCAACATCCCCCCTGTCCATATTAGGGGTATGTTCCCCCCTCCCCTCGGTAGGGTTTTGATCGACTGGCATGGTCAGCTATGGCGATGGTTTTGTGCTCAACTTCTGGAGATCGTACAGCTCTATATGGCTCGGCTCGATGGCCACCGTTCGATTTCGGGGTGGCGGTTCCTACTGGTGCTGACGGAATGACAGATTTGGACCCTAGCCCGCCATGACGAATGTTCCGACGATGGGTGCTTTTGGTCCCCTCCTCTACTCGGTTAAACAAATCCCGAAGCTCGACGCAGCAGCGAGAGGCTTGGTGGCGGATCGAGGCGTGTGCAATTCATCACCAGTTTTAGCCATTGTTTTGATGTTGTTTTTGTGTTTGTATTTGTACGGTGTTTTTCGTTGTTGCTTGATGTTGTTTCTACTGCTGTATGATTTCTGTGCTCTCGTCGGTGTGGCAGTGAGTGTTTCTGTGCCACTGGGTGGTAGTGGTTATTGTGGTCCTACCGCAGTGGAAGTATAGTAGTGATCCGCCGGATGGCGGTTCTTTGCGCCGGCATGTAGTGCCTCTTGGATCACCGGATGGCGTGGAGGTCTTCCCGCCTAACGGCGGTGGTTGTTATCTGTTTGCGATTGCATGTGGCGCCTCCTGAGAGTTCGATTGTGACCTCGCCTTTGATGAACCCAAAAGGAAAAAAAGTCACTTACTAAATTTTAAAGATATCACTACCACTAAGCCTCTTAAACTAAAACAGATGGACTTCATGAGTCCACTAAGAGCTGAGAATGTTGCAGGAAGCAATACATCCTAGTTATCGTGGTTGACTTTTTTAGATTTATATGGGTTTGTTTCTTATGAGAAAAGCCTAAAGCTTTAGAAAACATATTTATTTATGCGGCCACGTTTAAAATGAACAGGGAATTCTGAGTGCATTGGGTATATCTCCGAGACCGGCATAGAACATGAGTTTCGCACTCCTAGAACCCCTCGGCAGATTGGGTTTGTTGACAGAAAGAATCATGTCCTCTAAGAGATGGATAAAGTGTTCGTATGCAGTAAGAATTTGGCCCAACATTTGTAGATTGAAGTTGTTCATATAGCTTGCTAAGTTGTCAATTGGGTGTTTATAAGGCTTGGTACATTAAAAAATATTTATGAGCTGTGGAGTGGGAAGAAAACAAATGTAAAGTACTTCTGAGTCTTTGGAGGTAAGTGTTACATCCATTGAGATCGTGAGCATCTTGGCAAATTTGATGCCTGATATAAGGCTTGGTACATTAAAGAATGCTTATGAGCTGTGGAGTGGTGGGAACAAAACAAATGTCAAGTACTTCCGAGTCTTTGGAGGCAAGTGTTATATCCTTTGAGATCGTGAGCATCTTGGCATATTTGATGCCTGATCTAAAGCTTGGTACATTAAAGAATGCTTATGAGTTGTGGAGTGGGAACAAAACAAATGTCAAGAACTTCCGAGTCTTTGGGAACAAGTGTTATATTAATTGAGATCGTGAGCAGTTTGGCAAATTTGATGCTTGATCTAAGGCTTGGCACATTAAAGAATGGTTATGAGCTGTGAAGTGGGAACAAAACTGTTAATGTACATACAGTCGGGTCGGGTTTACTGTACAGTCGGGTCGGATTGTATAGATATACATGTACATATATTGGGCTTGAGTCCCTCAATGGAATGCATTCTATTCCTCTCCAAACCCTAGCCGTCATCTCCTAACATGGTATCAGAGCTCTAGGGTTCTCCCGCGCGGCGACGGCGACGGCGACGACGGTCTCCTCCGGCCTCCGTTCACCCGATCGGCAGCCCCCCGGCCCCCCTTCCGCCCTACAGCACCCCGCCGGCCCCCCCTTCTCCAACCGACCACCCCCCCCCCGGCCCCTCCTCCGCCCTACAGCACACCGCCGGCCCCCCCTTCTCCACCCGCCCAACCCCCGGCCCCCCTCCTCCGCCCTACAGCACCCCGCCGGCCCCCTCTTCTCCAACCGAACACCCCCTGGCCCCTCCTCCGCCCTACAGCACCCCGCCGGCCCCCCCTTCTCCAACCGACCACCCCCCCCGGCCCCCTCCTCCACCCTACAGCACCCCGCCGACCCCCCCTTCTCCACCTGCCCCCCCTCCCCGGCCCCCTCCTCCGACCTACAGCCACCCGCCGGCCCCCCCTTCTCCACCCGCCCACCTACAGCCCCCCGAACCCCCTTCCTCCACCCCCCGATCCTCCCTCCTCCGCCCTACAGCACCCCACCGGCCCTCCCAACCCTTCCCGGTTCCCCTCCCCCCTCGATTGAGCCTCCTCCATGGCTTCTCCTGCCGTACCGTCCGTCGTTGCGATCTCTCCACCGCTGAAGGCGGTCGCCTTTCAGTTGTCATCGACCAGCGACTGGCCTGACTGGTCCCTCACCGTCGAGGCCGCGCTCTCTAGTCGTGATCTGTGGGGTCACATCACCGGCGATGATCCTCCCCCCACTGGCTACTCCGGTTCCTCCTCTGTCACCAGCAGTGCAGCGTCTCCTGCTGCGACTGCTACCACGGCCACCACCTTTGCTGCTCTTACATGGTGCCGCCACGATCAGGCCATTCGGGCGTACCTTCTGGACTCTGTTGCTCACCCGCTCCTTGCTCCCATCGGCCGCCTTCCGACAGCGCGCGCGATGTGGGAGTATCTCCGGGACCGTTTTCTCCCGCGCGGAGGCGCACGCCGGCATCAGCTCATCTGTGACTTGCAGTCTGCCCGTCAGGGGGAGCGTATTATTCAGGACTTCTTCAGTCAGATGAGTGCCTACTGGCATGAGCTGGACTCACTGATCCCGGAGCGGTGTGCCTGCCCCCGCTCCCGGGATTTCCAGCGCTACCTCGATGAGGGTCACCTGCACCAGTTCCTGGCAGCGCTTCGGTTGGACTTTGCTCTCATAGCTGCCCAGCTCCTGCACCGTGAGCCACTCCCTCGGCTAGAGGATGCTCTACTCGCCTTGGTTGACGAGGAGACCCGCCTTCAGACTCAGGGCGCTCGTCCTCCTCCACTTGCTCCTAGCTCCGACACTGTCCTGGCAGCCGGGTTCTCCGATGAGGCTGTCTTCTGTCACTACTGCAAGGAGCCCGGCCACATGAAGCGCGAATGCCCTACACGTCCTCCACGCAACACCCGCTGGGGTCCGGATGAGAGAGCTCCACGCTGGGCTTTGACTTCCCGCGACGATCGAAGCGGCGATCGAGGTGGACGGAGCCGTGGACGTGGTTCGTCTTCCTTCCGCCACTTTGGTGGTACAGCGACTACTGTAGAGGCCTCGACGCTCCCTACTGCTACTACAGCACCTTCTCAGCCTGAGCCGGACCGTCTTCAGCGCCTCGAGGAGCTCCTTCTTCGCCACCTAGCCTCCTCCGGCTCCGCGACTGCGCACGGCTTGTCTGCCACCTCTAGTACTACTGCTACATGGATCTTCGATTCGGGTGCCTCCTGTCACCTTACCTTTGACTCCACTGTCCTCACGGACTGTTCTCCCACTACCACCCACCAGAAGGTTCGCACTGCGGATGGGACTCTCGTCCCTATTCCGCAATGTGGCTCCATCACTACCACCTCTGACCCTTCTGGTCGGCTTACCCTACCCCATGTCCATCATGCCCCTGTCTTAATATTAATTTGATCTATATCAGTTCTCTTTGCGACTCTGGCCTGACTGTCACCTTCACCCCTTCTGTTTGTGTTGTGCAGGATTCGCGGACGGGTCAGAGGATTGGGCTGGGCCGTAGGGCAGGAGGACTCTACCAGTTGGACCATCTCCATGTGTCTTCAGTTGCGTCTGTCATGTCTGTCACCTCTGATGCCGACCTGTGGCACAGAAGGTTAGGTCATATATCGAGTGATCGACTCAAAAGCGTATTCCGTTCGGGCGCTTTGGGTCGAGCGTCTTTCTCCTCCCTCTCTGTTTGTACGGGTTGTAGACTGGCAAAGCATCTAGCTCTTCCTTTTTCTGCTAGTGCTTCCCAGTCTGATGCTTTATTTGATTTAGTCCATTCGGACATTTGGGGTCCTGCTCCTGTTGCATCTCTATCGGGTTACATGTATTATGTGTGCTTTATCGATGACTATTCTAGGTGCACCTGGGTTTATCTTATGCGTCATCGATCTGAAGTACCTCACATCTTTAGGAGATTCACCACTATGATACACACCCAGTTCGGTCGGCGCATCAAGACCTTTCGGTCTGATTGTGCCAAAAAGTATCTCTCCTCTGAGATGCGTGAGATTCTTCAGTCTCACGGCACTCTTCACCAGCAGTCCTGTCCCCACACCCATGAGTAGAACGGCGTTGCCGAATGCAAGCATCGTCATGTCCTTGAGACTGCACGAGCCTTGCTTCTCTCTGCGTCTGTTCCTCACTCCTACTGGGCTGAAGCTGTCATGACGGCTGTCCACCTCATCAATATCACTCCGTCATCTGCTCTGTCCGGTGCCACCCCTTACGAGCGCCTTCACTCCAGCCCACCTGACTACTCTCTTCTTCGTACGTTTGGCTGCACGTGCTTCGTTCTTCTTCCTCCCCATGAGCGCACCAAACTTTCTGCGAGGTCTGTTAGGTGTGTTCACTTGGGGCTCAGTCGTGAGCACAAGGGGTATCGCTGCTATGATCCCTTAGCTCATCGGATCCGTGTCTCCCGTCACGTCTCCTTTGTTGAGGATGTCCCGTATTTTGCACCTGAGTCTCGGGATCTTTCCTTGCCTCCTGCGTCATCCTCCTCGCCCTCCTCACATCTCCACATCCCTGTTCTACCCCCGGTTTCTGTTGCCCCATCCACGCCTACTCCACCACCACCACCACCTCCTCAGTCTCCACCACCACCTCCACCACCACCACCACCTCCTCAGTCTCCCTCGCTACCTCCACCACCACCCATTACTCGTGTCTATGTATGTCGGTCTGCAGCTCCCCCTCCAGAGTCGGTTCACACTGGTACTCCCTCACCTGATGCTGGTGCCCCCTCCTCCCCGGTCGTGGATCCTGCTCCTGTTCGGCGCTACCCAGCGTGAACATCACCCTCCTGACAGATATGACTACTCTCCTGACAGGTTTGGCTACTCTGCTTTTCCTTCTGACTCTTCTGACTCTTCTGGCTACTCTGCCAGTGTCTCTTATTCACCATCCTTTCAGGCCTTTCTTACTGCTATACACACCCATCGGGAGCCCCAATCGTACCGTGAAGCAGCGTTACATCCAGAGTGGCGGCAGGCCATGTCAGTTGAGCTTGAGGCTTTTCAGCGGATCCAGACCTGGGAGTTGGTGCCTTGTCCCTCCGTGGTGGTGCCTGTTAGCTGCAAGTGGATATTCAAGGTCAAGACTCGACCTGACGGAACCATTGAGCGGCACAAGGCTCGCCTCGTTGCTCGCGGCTTCTCCCAGGAGTATGGGATTGACTACGAGGAGACGTTTGCTCCAGTTGCTCGGATGACTACTGTGCACACCCTCTTAGCTGTGGCAGCTGCTCGAGGGTGGCCTCTCCATCAGATGGATGTCACCAATGCGTTTCTCCACGGTGATCTCTCCGAGGAAGTCTACATGGCTCCTCCTCTGGGCACTTCAGTTCCTCCAGGGCATGTGTGTCGGTTGCGCCGAGCCATCTATGGGCTCAAGCAGGCCCCTCGTGCCTGGTTTGAGCGATTTTGCAGTGCAGTTCTGGCCGCCGGTTTTGTTGAGCGTCACTCCGACTATGCCTTGTTCACTCGCTCCTCCAGTCAGGGCATTGCAGTTCTTCTCCTCTATGTGGATGATATGATCATCACTGGGGATGACAGTGCCACCATCGCCTCTCTCCAGCGGCACCTCTAGAGTCAGTTTGAGATGAAAGATCTGGGATCTCTTCGCTACTTTTTGGGCCTTGAGATTGCCCGGTCAGCTCGTGGTCTGTTGGTCTCCCAACAGAAGTACATCTCCGACATCCTTGCTGATGTTGCTCTTACTGACACGCGCACTGCTGATACACCCATGGAGCTTAACTTGAAGCTTCTCGCTACAGACGGTGAGCCGCTCCAGGATGTCTCCCGCTACCAGAGGCTGGTTGGGATGCTCGTCTATCTCACTATGACTCGGCCAGACATTGCCCATGCTGTTGGCATTGTCAGTCAGTTTGTTCAGGCTCCACGGTCAGTACACTATGTAGCTGTTCTTCGGATTATCCGCTACCTCCGGGGCACCATCACCCGTTCACTACTGTTTCCCTCCACCTCTCTGTTGGTGCTGCGTGCCTACTCCGATGCAGATTGGGCAGGAGATGCAGCCACTCGTCGATCGACTACAGGATACTGTGTGTTTCTAGGTGATTCACTGATTTCGTGGCGCAGCAAGAAGCAGGAGTCTGTTGCTCGCTCCAGCACCGAAGCAGAATACAGGGCTATGGCTTCCACCACCGCCGAAATTGTCTGGCTTCGCCGCCTTCTGCTCGACTTGGGCGTGGTGATATCCGGGCCCACCCCGCTCTTCTGTGACAACCGGAGTGCTATTCAGATTGCTAGCAACCCGGTCTTCCATGAGCGAACAAAGCATATTGAAGTTGATTGTCATTATGTTCGCCAGGCGTTTATCGACCACACCATCTCCCTGCCTTTCATTTCCTCATCGGAGCAGACTGCTGATTTCCTGACGAAGCCCCTGACGATTGCTCGCTTCCGACATTTTCTAGGCAAACTCTCGGTTCATGATCCACCATGAGTTTGAGGGGGAGTGTTAATGTACATACAGTCGGGTCGGGTTTACTGTACAGTCGGGTCGGATTGTATAGATATACATGTACATATATTGGGCTTGAGTCCCTCAATGGAATGCATTCTATTCCTCTCCAAACCCTAGCCGTCATCTACTAACAAAAACAAATGTCAAGTACTTCTAAGTCTTTGGAGGCAAGTGTTATATCCTTTGAGATCGTGAGCAGCTTGGCAAATTTGATGCTTGATATAAGACTTGGTACATTAAAAGAATACTTACGAGCAGTGGAGTGGGAAAAAACAAATGTCAAGTACTTTCGAGTCTTTGGAGGCAAGTGTTATATTCTTTGAGATTGTGAGCAGCTTGGCAAATTTGATGCCTAATATAAGACTTGGTACATTAAAGAATGCTTATGAGCTGCGGAGTGGGAACAAAATAAATATCGAGTACTTTCAAGTCTTTGGAGGCAAGTATTATATCCATTGAGATTGTGAGCAGCTTGGCAAATTTGATGCCTGATATAAGTTTGGTACATTAAAGAATACTTATGAGCTGTGGAGTGGGAACAAAACAAATGTCAAGACTTCTGACTCTTTGGAGGCAAGTGTTATATCCTTTGAGATTGTGAGTAGCTCGACAAATTTGATACCTGAAATAAGGCTTGGTACATTAAAGATTGCTTACAAGTTGTGGAGTGGAAAGAAAACAAATATCAAGTACTTCCGAGTCTTCAAAGGCAAGTGTTATATCCTTTGAGATCGTAAGTAGATTGGCAAATTTGATATCTGATATAAGACTTGGTATAGTATAGAATGCTTAAGAGCTATGGAGTGGGAACAAAACAAACATCAAACACTTCTAAGTCTTTGGAGGAAAGTGTTATATTCATTGAGATCGCGAGCAACTTGACAAATTTAATTCCTGATATATAGATTGGTATACATTAAAGAATGCTAATGAGATGTGGAGTGGGAACAAAACAAATGTCAAGTATTCCGAGTCGTTGGAGGCAAGTGTTATATCCTTTGAGATCGTGAGCAGCATGGCAAATTTGATGCCTAATATAAGGCTTGGTACATTAAAGAATGCTTACGAACTGTGGAGGAGAAAAAAACCCAATGTGAAGTACTTTCGAGTCATTGGAGGCAAGTGTTATATCCCTTAAGAATGTGAGCAGCTTGGCAAATTTAATACTTGATATAAGGCTTGGTACATTAAAGAATCTTTATGAGTAGTGGAGTGGGAATAAAACAAATATCAAGTACTTCCAAGTCTTTGGAGGCTAGTGTTATATCCATTGAGATCGTGAGTAGCTTGGCAAATTTGATGCCTGATATAAGGCTTGGTACATTAAAGAATGCTTATGAACTGCGGAGAGGGAACAAAACAAATATCAAGTACTTCCAAGTCTTTGGAGGCAAGTGTTATATCCTTTGAGATCGTTAGCAGCTTGGAAAATTTGATGCTTGATATAAGGCTTGGTACATTAAAAATGCTTATGAGCTGTGGAGTAAAAAGAAAACAAATGTCAAGTACTTCCGAGTCTTTGAAGACAAGTGTTATATCATTTGAGATCATGAGCAGCTTGGCAAATTTGATGCATAATATAAGGCTTGGTACATTAAAAAATGCTTATGAGCTGTGGAGTGGGAACAAAACAAATATCAAGTACTTCCGAGTCTTTGGAGGCAAGTGTTATATCCATTGAGATCGTGAGTAGCTTGGAAAAATTGATGCCTGATATAAGGCTTGGTACATTAAAGAATGCTTATGAGCTGTGGAGTAGGAACAAAACAAATGTCATGTACTTCCGAGTTTTTGGAGGCAAGTGTTATATCCTTTGAGATGATGAGCAGCTTGGTAAATTTGATGTCTGATATAAGGCTTGGTACATTAAAGAATGCTTACGAGCTGTGGAGTTGGACGAAACCAAATGTCAAGTACTTCCAAGTCTTTGGAGGCAAGTGTTATATCCTTTGAGATCGTGAGCAGCTTGGCAAATTTAATGTTTGATATAAGGATTGGTACATTAAAGAATGCATATGAGCTGTGGAGTGGGTACAAAACAAATGTCAAGTACTTCTTAGTCTTTCGAGGTAAGTGTTATATCCATTGATATCGAGAGCAACTTGGCAAATTTGTTGCCAATTATAAGGCTTGGTACATTAAAGAATGCTGACGAGCTGTGGAGTGCAAACAAAACAAATGTCAATTACTTTCGAGTCTTTGGAGAAAAGTGTTATAACCTTTGAGATCATGAGCATCTTGGCAAATTTAATGCCTAATATAAGGCTTGGTGCATTAAAGAATGCTTACTAGCTGTGGGATAGGAAGAAAACAAATGTCAAGTACTTCTGAGTCTTTTGAGGTAAGCGTTATATCCTTTGAGATCGTGAGTAGCTTGGCAAATTTGATGCCTAATGTAAGGATTGGTACATTAAAGAATGCTTATGATCTGTTGAGTGGGAACAAAACAAACGTCAAGTACTTCCAAGTCTTTTGAGGCAAGTGTTATATCCATTGAGATCGTGAGCAGTTTGGCAAATTTGATACCTGGTAAGGCTTGGTACATTAATTAATGTTTATAAGTTGTGGAGTGGGAAGAAAACAATTGTCAAGTACTTCCGAGTCTTTGGAGGCAAGTGTTATATCCTTTGAGATCGTGAGTAGATTGGCAAATTTGATGCCTAATATAAGACTTGGTACATTAAAGAATGCTTATGAGATGTGGAGTGGGAACAAATCAAATGTCATGTACTTCCGAGTCTCTGGAGGCAAGTGTTATATCCTTTGAGATCGTGAGCAGCTTGACAAATTTGATGCCCGATATAAGGCTTGGTACATTAAAGAATGCTTATGAGCTGTGGAGATGGAAGAAAACAAATGTCAAGTACTTTCGAGTCTTTGGAGGCAAGTGTTATATTCTTTGAGATCGTGAGCTGCTTGGCAAATTTGATGCCTGATATATGGCTTGGTCCATTAAAGAATATTTATGAGATGTGGAGTGGGAACAAAACAATTGTCATGTACGTCCGAGTAGGGTTGTTCATGATTCGTTTCGGTCGGTTTTAAGGGTCTATTTGCCACCGAACCGATTGTGTCGTTTTTGAGTTTGACGGAACCGAAACTGAACCGACTTTGATAGATCTACTATTGAACTGACCGATCCGAAGTCGGTTCGGTTTGTTCGGTTTTGTTTTAAAGATGTAATCATGAACTAAATCACCTTGAATGATATTTATTTTTCCATCCATGACCTTCCAAATTTTGTTCATCATTCAAAGTTATTTCAAAATTAAGCCCATACCAATTAGCATTAGCAATGATATTAATTGTATATCTCAAAATTCTGCACCAAATCATGTTTTTGCTCATAGTATGTTGATCATCAGATTGGTCAATAATAGAAAATGTTCATAGCAAATCTCTTTGGTTCGGTTTGGTGTGAATCGGGTTTTTTTTTTTTACAAAATCGAAACCAAAACCCAGTTTTTTTATATTCCAAAACCGAAACCGACTTGAACATCTAAAAAATCGACCACTAACCGGTTTTTCAGCTCGGCTCGGTTCGGTTTTTCAGTCCGGTCAATTTTTTGAACAGTCCTATTTCCGAGTCTCTGGACACAAGTGTTATATCATTTGAGATCGTGAGCAACTTGGCAAATTTGATGCCTGATATAAGGCTTTATACATTAAATAATGCTTATGAGCTGTGGAGTGTGAACGAAACAAATGTCAATTACTTCCGAGTCTTTGGAGGCTCGTGTTATATCCTTTGAGATCGTGAGCTGCTTGGTTTTGATGCCTGATATATGGTTTGGTATATTAAAGAATGCTTATAAGCTATGGAGTGGGAACAAAACAAATGTCAAGTACTTCCGAGTCTTTGGAGGCAAGTGTTATTTCCTTTGAGATCGTGAGCAGCTTGGCAAATTTGATGTCTGATATAAGGCTTGGTAAATTAAAGAATGCTTACGAGTTGTGGAGTGGGAAGAAAACAAATGTCAAGTACTTCCGAGTCTCTGGAGGCAAGGGTTATATCCTTTGAGATCGTGAGCAGCTTGGCAAATTTGATGCCTGATATAAGGCTTGGTACATTAAAGAATGCTTATGATCTGTGGAGTGGGAACAAAACAAATGTAAAGTACTTCCGAGTCTTTTGAGACAAGTGTCATATCCATTGAGATCATAAGCAGCTTGGCAAAATTGTATGCCTGATATAAGGCTTGGTACATTAAAGAAAGATTATGAGCTGAGGAGTGGGAACAAAACAAATGTCAGGTACTTCCGAGTCTTTGGAGGCAAGTGTTATATCCTTTGAGATCGTGAGCAGCTTGGTAATTTTGATGCCTGATATAAGGCTTGGTACATTAAAGAATGCTTACGAGCTGTGGAGTGAGAAGAAAACAAATGTCAAGTACTTCTGAGTATTTGGAGGCAAGTACTGTTATATCCTTTGATATCGTGAGCAGCTTGGTAAATTTGATGCCTGATATAATGGCTCGGTATGTTTAAGAATGCTTATAAGCTGTGGCATGGGAACAAAACAAATGTTAAGTATTTTCGAGTGTTTGGAGGCAAGTGTTATATCCATTGAGATCATGAATAGCTTGGCAAATTTGATGCCTGATATAAGGCTTGGTACATTAAAGAATGCTTATGAGCTGTGGAGTGGGAACAAAACAAATGTCTAGTACTTCCGAGTCTTAGAAGATAAGTGTTATATCCTTTGTGATCGTGAGCATCTTGGCAAATTTGATGGCTGATATAAGGCTTGGTACATTAAAGAATGCTTATGAGCTGTGAAGTGGGAACAAAACAAATGTCAAGTACTTCCGAGGCTTTGGAGACAAGTGTTATATCCATTGAGATCGTGAGCAGCTTGGCAAAATTGATGGCTGATATAAAGCTTGGTACATTAAAGAATGCTTACGAGCTGTGGAGTGAGAACAAAACAAATGTCAAGTAGTTCCGAGTGTTTGGAGGCAAGTGTTATATCCTTTGAGATCGTGAGCAGCTTGGCAAATTTGATGCCTGATATAAGACTTGATACATTAAAGAATACTTACGAGCTGTGGAGTGGGAATAAAACAAATGTCAAGTGCTTCCGAGTCTTTGGAGGCAAGTGTTATATCCTTTGAGATCGTGAGCAGCTTGGTAAATTTGATGTCTATATTAGGCTTGATCCATTAAAGAATGCTTATGAGCTGTGGAGTGGGAACAAGACAAATGTCAAGTACTTCCGAGTCTTTGGAGGCAAGTGTTATATCCATTGAGATCATGAGCAGGTTGGCAAATTTGATGCCTGATATAAGGCTTGGTAAATTAAAAATGCTTATGATCTCTGGAGTGGGATCAAAACAAATGTCAAGTACTTCCGAGTCTTTAGAGGCAAGTGTTATATCCTTCGATATCGGGAACATCTTGGCAAATTTGATACCTGAAGCAATAAAAGAATCTTTTTGGGGTATTTTACTATTAGTCTCGCTTTTCGTGTTCTTTTTTTTTTTTTTGACTTCAATGGGCATCCCAAAACTTTTCAGGCAATGGTCCACTTCGGGCTCGGACTAATCCCTCCAAGAGTGAAGCCCAACCCACTCGGCAATTCCGACATCACTCACGTGTACATCGAGGGGAGGCAGAATCAAACCCTAATCCTCCTCAACCAATCATCAGTTGCTTTCCCATCTCTCCTATCCCCTGGCGGACTACTAGTATTCATTCTTTTAAAGCTTATAAGTTGCATACAATGGATATAACAAATGGATTCACAAGAATATTACAGGTTATCGTAGTCAAGAATAAGGCCAGATTAGTAGTGCAAAGATATTCAAGTCAAGTGGATAGACATTGACAAAGCTTTTTTTACCTCTCTCTCTCTCTCTCTCTCTCTCTCTCTCTCTCTCTCTCTCTCTCTCTCTCTCTCTCTCAATATAAGTAAAAGGCATAGAATTCAGCTAATAATTATAATTATAATTACATTTCCTTTTATAGAAGGTAGATAAGACACTAAACAAGCGTTCATCTAGATACACAATAGCAGAGTTGTTTCATTTGGCAACAAAAGTCAGGCCTCTAAAGGGACTCCGCAAACTGGGGAGCATCGAAATCAAGCTCCTGCTTCATGACGCAGCCCATGAGCCAGTCACTGCTAAATGTCCACGCACCATCTCTACCAGCTACCAAAGCTTCTTCCATGTCTTCCTCGCACGCCACAAAGATCGTCCTCGACGCTTGCTGTCTGCTGCCCAATCTGCGAATCACCTGCAAATGTCCATTTGCTACAATGAATCACACCTCACCTTAGACCAATTGTTCAAAATAATGTGTTCCTATTTGTATCGATCAAAGTTGTACTTGAGTAGGCAATACAACTTACATTTTTTAATTATTTTTATTTTAGATCAACGGAAACCATTCAAGCAATGGACTCACTTTGGACTCGGACTAATCCCTTCAGGAGTGCACACAGACCCACTCGTAAGTTTCTCTATCGTCAGTAACTCAAGGGGGAGAGGAATCGTTTGCTTTGCCAACTCCCATATCCCCTAGTGAATACAATACTGCTTACGCTTGTATGTGTGTGTGTGTATCATAAACAATACAATAATAAATCTTAATGATTTTTGCTTTAAATCCTTCGTCAAAAACCGCCATTGCTGGTCCCAAGCAAGAATGAGAAAAGTTGAGGGTTGATGCTAATATAGGTTGAAAGTCCGTCGCAAAAAAATAGCCAGGGATTTGATAGCACAAGCTTGTGACTCATTTGAGGTCTACGAAACCTGGTTTGAGGGTTAGTCCAAACTTGAACCGGTTTGGTTTTTTGTCGATCCTAACCCCCGGACCTGTGTTATGCCTCCAAATCGGGTCTGATTCGGATTTGGTTCATATCATCGCCCAATTAATCTGAACTCTATACACGTAGTTAGTAGTTGGTCCATTACTCATATATCAAAAGAACTGGATCTGAAACATCAGATACAGGCCCAAATCAGGTGAATCAAACCCTAACTGTGATGGCTTACCGTGCAATTTGGTTGCTGTGTACTCTTCCTAATACAACATGTGCTTATTCTAATCATATCCTATGTGTGTAAAATCATGCAAGATTGTCGGGGTCGACATGGAAAAAGATGAGTTATCTGGATTCCGGACACGGTAACCCATGAGGGGGCTGCATGATTAGCTATACAATCGGTGTAGCAATCAGTGTTAGGGTTATGAATGAGGCTTGTTGTGACTGGCCATTCGCATACATTACTTGTCAAAATTCATGCATAACTATATATAATAGATAAACCATTAAATGTGTCAAAATTAGATTACAATGATACGCAATACTTACATTGCCACCAGCAGACTTGACGATAGCTGAAAGGATGTCAACAGAGGGCTGAATATGCTTAGTGAGGCAGACATCATATCCTCTGAGCAATGAATGGGGATCTTCTTTTACTCTCATAACTGCATCCCTCAGGTCAGACTTGTATTTTAAACGATACTCTTCATCTTCTAAAAGGAAGTGTGATTCACCTTAAGAAAATAACAAGGATCTAAGAGATGATTTCACATGTATTTCTTAACTATGAGATGCACAGGGAAAAAAATATAAAGTTTACAAGCAATGCACAGGGAAAAACAAATGGAACAGGTGGCAGCATTTTATAGAAAGAAGAGATTTAGCTAACTTTTTTTCTCTCTTGTCGTCAAATAGCTTGAGAAGCGTTTTCTTTTCCCTTTTGTAATTATTCAAAACTAAAATTCAATTCTCTCTCCGTTCCGCTTAGTCTAAGAAATAGATTGCCTGCTTGGACTGCTAAGTACCAAAAAATAACGATCAAGTGTGAATTATAGAGTATATTCACCTAAGAACTTGCCTTCCCTGAAGCTCGCTTTCAGCCACGTGGGCGACACGATCCAAGCTCTGCATTTGAATCTCAAGACTATTAATTAAAACAAAATTCATTTGAATTAAACCAATTAGGAATAATATTATAAACAAAGCATCAACAAATGCATGCAATATGGACTTCAAAACATTGTCCAAGCCGCATGATGGACCACAATATAAAGCCACCGGAACAATAGAGGTTTGTTTTATTGTCATTGAATAATTCTAGAATTGTGCTAGAAGACAAACATTAGCTCCAATCTATATGTATCAACTATATAAAGAAAAACAATCATGAGAACTCTCAAACTTCTGAGTCAAAGTACACATCAAGCTATAATGATCAAAATGTAAAAAAGGCTACTAGAGTTATTTTTCCCCGTGCATCATGGTTGATTTATGTTACATAATATGAGGTGCATCTCATAGATAGGCAACTAGGAGTACACACCTTGCACATCGGTGCTATACTGATGCAGGACAAAAATGGGGTCCCCCAAAATCAAACATGTTCTCAAAACAGTAGGGGCTAAAAGGGGAAATAAGTTTTCTATATGCTTGATGGGTCAATGCATGGATGGTATGGTTGCATAGGGCTCGAGGTCTTTGATTTCAATATATGGTTTGTCAGTATTGGATGGGCGGATCAAAAGTTACGGGCGGTATGCCGCGGTAAAAGATTGAGGGTTTTATTGTAACTTGTTGAAGTGCAGATTGGATGACTGAACACCAGTCACACGATGATCAGATGAGATCCGTTGGTCAGATCGTCCTTAAATTTTGACAGGATCTCGGGGGCATTGATACGCTTCAAACCATGGATAAAAATACCGGTTGCGGACAAATTATCGGCTGGCCGAAAAAATGGTTCGAACCGGGCGGTACAAATCGGAATCGGTCTGAACCGGTCCATACCGATGTGAATTGATTTTTGGTTTCAAAAAAATTTAAAAAAATAACCAAAAAATTCAGAATAATCTAAAATACTGGTTTGTGATGTTTTTTTTCATTAGTAAACTAGTTATAGGTATGAACCGGTATTTTTAAGTTATAAAGTCATTGTTTTCACTGTATGATTCTAAATTGTAGAATTTGATATAGTTATTAAATTGTATGTGTTAGATTAGCCTAGTATTATGTTTAGGGATTACAAAACACAATTCATGACCATTGCACAAACATGAATTACACAACTAATACGAGTACATGAGTCATATTTTATAATTTCACATAATATGATAAGAAACACAAATTCATAGTCCTAAGACTCCTAACATGTTTAGCAAATAAAATGCATATCCATAACTTACACGAGTAGAGAATTAGATATTTTTACCTACTTAGACTGAGTAACTTAGTATCACATGGAACTTCGGGCATGCTGCATTTCATCATCATCATCATCATCATCATCATTGCCTCGTGGATGACCGGATGGCGGTAATGTTGGATATTGGAAGAAATCATACACAAATGACTGAAATTATTTGGTTTATTTTAAAAAAAAATACAAAAAAAGAAAAGAAAATTGAAAAACCCCAAAATTTGCATGAACCCAAGTTGCACCCCTAGCACAAATGCAATGCGACCTTACAACTCCAACGGTCTAAAATTTGACAATTGGAGCTATACTGCCGCACAAACACATATGCGTCGCACAAGTCATGTGCGGCTGCATATGTGCTTCCTTACATGTGAGGGTCTGCACAGTAATCCTACGGAAAATTTTCGCATATGTAGTTAATATGCACATATACGACCGCACATGATAACAGTGGCGACAGCTCTTCGATGCCTAAGTTAGTTCCAACGCAGGGAGGAGGGATAAAATGGGAGGGGAGTAAATGCGTACCAAACGTTCAACCCCTTCATCAATGTACTCGTCCGCTTTTATAGCAGCAACGAGGTTAGTGTGAATACCATGTTGGATGCCACACGACGGTCTCGAGCTGGCTCATCCGGGGTGTAACTCGGTATTAAATGCCAGATACGCCATCATCATAGTAGGGCGATTAAGATCTTCTGGCGCACAAGGCGGCCCAAGTGGGCCTCTATGTGGCATCGCTTGGTTGACTCAAGGGGAGTGGCATGGCGGCATTGGCATAATAGCAGGGCTCGCTCAGATCGGAGGTGACTGGAATTAAATGCATTTTCAGCGCATTGGTGGCAACCCATGCCCTAGGGGCACGTAGCTCTCCCTGTCATGAGATGTGCCTCCATTCACTTGATGGGAACTCATCCCATCAACTCCTCTGCCAATGCGCAGCATGACACCAGATCCACAATTAATGCCAAAGATCACTTTCCCTTGGAGGTTGGCAGGTTGTCTCTGAGGTTTTAACGGTACTTGGGCAATCACGGCCATGGTAAGCATTGTCAAGTCACCCTTTGGCAAGACCTACGAGGTCACCGTTTGGTTGCATGTCATGCGACCTTTTTCAGGTCGGTGCTAATGTGTCTTTCAGAAGGTCATCGCTAGTCATGTACCCTTTGCACTCTGGAGACGTCACCTCTAGCGCCCTTTCGCAGGTCGTTGTGTGCATCTCTTAGAAGGGCGCCTCTAACTATGTGACATGTATCATGGGGAGGTAATCATTGTTGCAAGCTCTTCTTCAAGTCTCCGCTTATGTAAGCCCCTTAGAAGGTCGTCGTAGCCTCATAGGGCAATCAGTTGTAACCTTTGCTTCAAAGAACCTCTGTAACGTGATTGGTCATGTTGCCACATGTCGATAAAACGTGTTGCCATGTGTCCTGCTCTTACCACGTGGACAACAAGCATGTGAAATTTTTGGCACCCAAGGAAATTTCAGTCTATTCAAAAATATATTTCATTAGACTAATCCAACATTTGCTTAAGTTTCAGTTTAGATACAAAACTGTGGCCATCACTTGATAATCTAAACAACAGAAAATAATATTTACCCAGAGCACAGAGCTATGCAGAAATTTGAAGTCCTTCTTGTTTTCCCAGTAATAACATGTGTACACACACTTCCATGAGAGGTAACAGAACCTCCAAGCTCTTCGACTATCTGCATGATAGATAACAGTCTATTAATGGGAACGAAACATATTAGGCATTATGTAAAGATGAAAAGGATTTAATGTCTATTTTGATCGAAGTACAAGAATCAACAACGCAATAGCATGTCAGAATTGTTTATAGATAAAAAAAAGGTAGGATCAAATAGGAGGGTTTAGTTTTCTAGTTACACGAAAAGGGAAGTGGGGGGGAAGTGGGGTTGCATGATGCACTCGGAATAGCCTACTTCCTGCTTTGGATGATTCCCCAACCTTTAGTTTGGTTTACATGTGAAGGAATCCAGAATTCTTTTATCGTTGGGAATCAGTAAAAGCGAAAAGCATGGATTTGTTTTTGAATTTACCAAAAGTTTTGGGCAATGAAGAAGAAATAATGTCATTTTCATTTAGTACCCATAATAATTATTTGGAATTTACCTATTAAAGCACTTTTGATGTTTTCTTTGGTTGCTAAAATTCTATATACCTTTTACTTTAAGTATCATTCATTTACAGAAAAATTGTAGGTTTCTTAGTGGCAATAACCCTTCGATCCATTTATCTAATATAAAGCAATAAAACATACAAAGAAGTAGAGAGCCAAGTGCTTGAAGTACCTTTAGATTGTCGTAGTATTGTGGGTTTGTTAGTGCCAATCATAGTTCAAAATATCAGTCGATACCGGTAAGTACCAGCAAATAACGGTACCAAGGTCAGTACCGGTACCGATTAGGTTCAAGCACGTTCAAAATATCAGTCGATACCGGTACCGTTATTTGCCATGTTTCCACCCTTACACCATAATTTGAACCAATAAATCAGCTATAGTTGGTAAATGCATTAGCTTAAAAGTTAATAACTTAATATCATAGGGCATCATTGTAGAATCCCAACTAAGTACAAATATCTTATGGGTACCATTTTAGAAGAAGAGGAATAAAAAATAAAAGAAAGCCATCAACCAATACCGACCAGTACACATTGGTACTGGCCGGTTTGTATCAGTCGAGGGCCGACCGATACCACGATTGTGAACCTTGGTGGCAATAACCCTTCAATCAATTTATGTAACATAAAACAATAAATCATACAAAGAAGCAGAGAACCAAGAGCAATGTGACTTCCACAACACACCATACTAAAGTTGTAGTTATAATTCCAACAAGGACAAGCATCAATCAAAAGGAGCCCAATTACCGACTTTCCTTTAAAATTGGAATGACAGGCCAAAGATGCCAAAATAGAAAACAACAGTTCTACAGTTGATGGCTAATTTTAAGATTAAGATGGAAATTTCTTACCGAATCTAGGTCCAAAAAGGATGCAGAACAAAAACTTAATTCTTTACCCATTGATGTTATTAACTTTGTTGCATCAAATTTATGCAACATCTGTAGGTAATCTGTGGCGAAGGATCAATAACTTTTAAACCAGAAGAAACTATCTTCATACAAGCTTGCGAACCAAAGAGGATAAAATCTTTCCATGGCGTTCAATGATAAAAGTTTATGGGTCAAATTCTGCTTCAAAACCTTTAAGGATAGCAGGATCAGTGGGATAATAAGCCCGGTACAAAACTAAGTGGAAAGAAACAAGAACTGTACTAATTTTTATGATTCCCCCTATAGTCCCTTATTAATTAATAATTCAGTTTCGTTTTAAAAACATTCGAAGAATGATACAAAGATCATGACCTTAGGCATGATACAGATTGAAGCATGGTTTAAAATTTCGGCCAAAATACTGAAATTTCAGTGAAATATTTCGGTTTCGACAGAACCAGAAACGAAAAGGGTCCGAAACACCGAACCATTAACATTTTGCTGAAATTCCAAGATTTTGTTCGATTTTCATGAATTTCGGCCAAAATGGTGGGCGCCACCGAAATTTTGGACAAAGCAGTGGGGGGACCCACCCGAAACAAATCATTTTGTCATTTTTGAAAAACTTTGAACGAAAGCAAGGAGCCCACCGAAGTCATGTTATGCCCTCCATTTAGCTGGGATTTCTTCGTGGACATTTTTATCATTTCGACCGAAACCAGTCCACAGATTTCGTAAAACCTATGGGCTGGTTTCGGCTTTCGAGAGCTTGGGCTTTAAAGTTTTTTTTTTTGTGTATGTGAGTGTGTGAGTCGGGGGGGGGGGGGGTCTGTTTCAATCGAAACCACCCAACCCGACCAAAACCTCACCAGATTTCAACCGGAGCCATCGAAATCTCACCGGAATTCGACACCAAATTTCATCGGACCTCGTTGGAATTTGATGCTGGACCACGCCGGATTTCACAAAATCGCCGAATTTTACCGCAACCAGATTTCACAACCGCTGGATCTCACTGAATACCATTGAAATGTTGGATTTTCGTCATCGCACCTCGCCAAATTCCGTCGAAATGTCAATTCGCTGCTGGACCTCACCGGATTTCATCGAACCTCACTAGATTTAAGATACCACCAGATCTCACCGAAATTCGGTAAATTTCACCATCGAACCTCACTGAATTTTTTTGAATCCTAATGAAATGCCGGATTTCGCTACCGGACCCCACCGCATCCCGCCGGATTTCACCGGATCTTGCCTCCGGATCTAGTCGAATCTGTCATTCGATTCATCGGATTTTACCAGATCTTACCCCCATATCCGTTGAATCTCATTGTACCTTCAACAGGAGTCATCGGATTTTTGCGTCGCCGATGCAATAGTCTCGACAAGCATCTTTCCCGCTAGCGTTTTCGCCAACATATGAGTTGTGAGATAGGCATGTACCCGTCGTTCGCGTTGAAGAACGAAACGCCGCTAGGTGATGTAGATGGGACGTTCCAAGTAGAGTTCATTCGTATGGTAAGAGTCGTATTTTTTGGAATTGGATCAAGCGTAATGTTAATATGTTATATGGCGAGTAATGTCATACGACAGAACAAGTTCTCTTTTTTTTAGAAGAATATGAATGGAGATTGTATGCGCAGAAAAAAGATACGGGTCGTCTTTATTGCGAGCACACGATTACAGAGTGGCCGGGACCCGGGGCCTCGGGGGTGGCGAGTCGGGGTGCGGCGAATATTTGATCAGGAGATTGTGGGAGAGATCCTCTGGAGGGTCTCTTTGATCCACGTCTCCACGTGGTATTCGTGCGAGAGCTCTGAAGGGGTTGCCCAGGACAGAGGTCTTTACAGGGTGAGGGTTTCTTGAGAGGCTAAAGAATATTGGCCGTTGATTTTGTTCCGTCCGTGTTTCGCGCTTTCTCGGCTAGGAAGGTTTTGGGCTTCGTTCCTCGGTCTTCGTGTCTTCCTCGATCCTTGCTAGACCTCGGAGTCCTTAATCGTCGGTTCGCGGCGTCGATCGTGCTTTTGGCGTCGGCTTTGGCTTTGGCTTTTGGCTTTGACTCGATCTTCTTCTCGAACGGTGATGGCTACTTCTTCAGGGCTTCTTTATTCTTCCGGCTTCCTCGACGGTTGTGGCGTCGGCTTGGCTTTTCTTCTTCTCTGAGCTTCTTTGGCGTGAGCGGAGTCGAAGGTTTCTTTTGAAGATGGCGGGGGTAGCACCGATCTCTGTGCGACGGTTGTAGCGTCGGCTTTTGTTGACGAAGACGGCAGGGGTAGCACCGATCTCCGTGCGACGGTTGTAGCGTCGGCTTTTGTTGGTGAAGACGATGGGGGTAGCACCGGTCTCCGCACAACGGTTGTAGCGTCGGCTTTTGTTGACGAAGACAGCAGGGGTAGCACCGGCTTCAGGCCTTCTTCTCCGAACTTTCTTCTTTGTGCAAGGAGTCGACGCCTTTGTTGAAGACGACGGGTGTTGTCGACTTCGATCTTCTTCTCCGGCCTTTGCTTATGGCGTCTTCGGAGTTGATGATGATCGTTTGGAGAAGTCGGGGTGACGACGACCCCGGGTCTTCTTCTCCAAGCTTTCTTCTTCATGCGAGGAGTCGAAGCTTTGATCTTCGAGTGCAAGGTCTTCACGTTGATGAGAACTTGAAGGGCCAAGTATTCCCGTAGGACGTGCTTGCCGAGCCTCGTGAAGCCTTCGGTCTTCAAGCGTTGGAACTTCTCTTGCAGAGCCCTTTCGTCTTCAGCTTTTCCGACCTGGCGCGGTTGTGGTGTCGGCTTCTTCTCCGGGCGTATTTGGCTTGATCGGAGTTGAAAGCTTCTTTTGGAGATGGTGGGTGTAGCATCGATCTCTATGCGACGGTTGT
Organism: Chamaelirium japonicum; assembly: GCA_947650365.1. Lineage (NCBI taxonomy): Eukaryota > Viridiplantae > Streptophyta > Magnoliopsida > Liliales > Melanthiaceae > Chamaelirium > Chamaelirium japonicum. Next base: position 87,363,567 of record OX393552.1, on the reverse strand, counting down.
AGCGTCGGTTTTTGTTAATGAAGACGGCAGGGGTAGCACCGACTTCAGGCCTTCTTCTCCAAGCTTTCTTTTTCGTGCGAGGAGTCGACGCCTTTGTTGAAGACGACGGGGTGTTGTCGGCTTCGATCTTCTTCTCCGGCCTTTGCTTTTGGCGTCTTCGGAGTTGATGAAGATCGTTGGAGACGTCGAGATGATGACGACTCCGGGCCTTCTTCTCCAAGCTTTCTTCTTCGTGCGAGGAGTCGAAGCTTTGATCTTCGAGTGCAAGGTCTTCGCTTTGATGAGGACTTGATGGGCTAAGTGTTCCCGTAGGACGCGCTTGCCGTGCCTCGCGAAGCCTTCGGTTTTCAAGCGTTGGAGCTCCTTTTTGCAGAGCCTCTTCCTCTTTTGTTTTTGACCTGGCGCGGTTGTGGTGTCGTCTTCTTCTCCGGGCATATTTGGTTTGATCGGAGTTGAAGGCTTCTTTTGAAGATGGCGGGTGTAGCACCGATCTCTATGCGACGGTTGTAGCGTCGACTTTTGTTGGTGAAGACAGCGGGGGTAGCACCGATCTCCGCACGACGGTTGTAGCGTCGGCTTTGTTGGTGAAGACGGCGGGGGTAGCACAGATCTCCGCACGACGGTTGTAGCGTCGGCTTTTATTGACAAAGACGGCAGGGGTAGCACCGGCTTCAGGCCTTCTTCTCCGAGCTTTCTTCTTCGTGCGAGGAGTCGACGCCTTTGTTGAAGACGACGGGGTGTTGTCGGCTTCGATCTTCTTCTCCGGCCTTTGCTTATGGCTTCTTCGGAGTTGATGAAGATCGTTGGAGACGCCGGGGTGATGACGACTCCGGGCCTTCTTCTCCAAGCTTTCTTCTTCGTGCGAGGAATCGAAGCTTTGATCTTCGAGTGCAAGGTCTTCACGTTGATGAGGACTTGAAGGGCCAAGTATTCCCGTAGGACGTGCTTGTCATGCCTCATGAAACCTTCGGTCTTCAAGCGTTGGAGCTCCTTTTTGCAGAGACTCTTCCTTTTTTGCTTTCGACCTGGCGCGGTTGTGGTGTCGTCTTCTTCTCCGGACATATTTGGCTTGATCGGAGTTGAAGGCTTCTTTTGGAGATGGCGGGTGTAGCACCGATCTATATGCGACGGTTGTAGCGTCGGCTTTTGTTGGTGAAGACGGCGGGGGTAGCACTGATCTCCGCACGACGGTTGTAGCGTCGGCTTTGTTGGTGAAGACGGCGGGGGTAGCACCGATCTCCGCACGACGGTTGTAGCGTCGGCTTTTGTTGACGAAGACGGCAGGGGTAGCACCGGCTTCAGGCCTTCTTCTCCGAGCTTTCTTCTTCCTGCGAGGAGTCGACGCCTTTGTTGAAGACAACGGGGTGTTGTCGGCTTCGATCTTCTTCTCCCGCCTTTGCTTATGGCTTCTTCGGAGTTAATGAAGATCGTTGGAGACGTCGGGGTGATGACAACTCCGAGCCTTCTTCTCCAAGCTTTCTTCTTCGTGCGAGGAGTCGAAGCTTTGATCTTCGAGTGCAAGGTCTTCACGTTGATGAGGACTTGAAGGGCCACGTATTCCCGTAGGACGTGCTTGCCATGCCTCGTGAAGCCTTCGGTCTTCAAGCGTTGGAGCTCCTTTTTGCAGAGCCTCTTCCTTTTTTGCTTTCGACCTTCGATGCCTTCCCCCACCCCCTCTATTTATAGGCAAAGGGGGGAGGTTGGGAGAGATATGGCTGAAATCTTTTTGTTTCATCCAATATCTCGCCCCATAACCACCAAGATATTGTTCCCTTATTTGGGGGAACAACCTTGATCCCTTCCTTTTTGGTTGGGGTGATTACGGGCAAGATGTGACTTGATCTTTGAAGATACGTCGTCATCTTTGCACCTTCCGATTGCATGGTGACACGACGTCATCTTGTCCGTCGGATCGAGGGATCGTCGCGGATCTTCGGTTGTGTAGACATCGACGCCACCTCCCCCCGTATCGAGGCAGTTAGGATTTTTTCTTTTGTTTTGTTTTCTTTTTCTTTTCTTTTTTTTCTTTTCTTCCCTTTATGGCCGGCCACTTCTCCCCATAGGGAGGGGGCACGGTTTTCCATGAAAGGAGGGGCCGGTGGGCCCCCTTTTTGTGTTCGAGTTACGGGTCCGGTGGGGCCCGTTTGCGTTGAGTCGAGTCCGCTTCATATGCGGGCCATTGTGCGCGAACCAGGTTTCGCATGCGGGCCGTTGTGTGTGGGCCAGGTTTCGCATGCGGGCCGTTGTGTGTGGGACAGGTTTCGCATGCGGGCCGTTGTGTGTGGGCCAGGTTTCGCATGCGGGCCGTTGTGTGCGGGCCGAGTTTGCATGCAGGCCGTTGTGTGCGGGCCGAGTTCCCATATGCGGGTCGGGTTCGACCCGTGGGCTAATTTCGATGCCCACAAATGCCCCCTCAAGTTCGAGTGCGCCCGCGGAAAACGCGTAGCGCTTGGACTTGACTTGCGTGTTCGCTCGGAATTTAGGTCTTTAGAAGACCCTCCGCCATTTCGTTTCCCCCATCGTTTTGCTAGCACGGGAGACGAAAGGCTTTGGCGGCTTGGAGACGAAGACCTCTTCTAGGGTTTTGTTCATCTTCCTTGTGGTCGCAGACTTCCTTTGCTTTGACATTGACGGCGGCCGCTGCACGGAGTTCGAGGGCGGCAAAGCGACTAGAGGGCGAAGACGGCCGCGGTGCACCTCGGCAGAGTGTCGTCATCGTCTCTTCATTGCGGGATTGCGATGGCGGAGGAGAGTTGTCGCGGCCGATAGTGGTGACGACACGGATGGCGCACCAAGTGGAGGAGGCATAGTGGCTGCATCGGATCGGGATACACTCCGGATATAGACCCCTAGATTATGGGATATTAGCCGTTTCTATCCCAATAACCAATTATGCCTATATATAGGGGGTTAGATGAATAACAGTTTTTTTTTTTTTCAACATTCATTTCCCCTTTTATTTTTTTTAGAGACAGCAGCAGTAGCACGGTGCGACGTGGAGCGAGCGGACGCGAGGCGGTAGCGGGGTCCGGTGTTAGGGTCGGAGTGGCGCAGCAGCGACCGGCAGCAGGCGGTGGCGGCGACTGCGGGGCGCAAGCGGGCGCGAGACGGCAGCGGGGTCCGGCACTCGTGTCGGAGTGGCGCAGCAGCAGCGGTAGCAGCGAGTGGTGGCGGCGACTGCGGGGGGAGGTTGGAGCGAGGTCGAGGCAGACAGGCATGGATGGCTGGAGCGGTGCCGGCGGGTGGCGTTTGGCGACGGCTGTGGGACACAAAGCAACGCGAGGCGCGGAGGCCAGGCGGCGCACGGGGTGGCACATCGGCAATAGTCGGCACGGGGAGCGACAGCGGCGCGGAGCGCGTCGGCGGCGGCCAGGGTGCAGAGGCCAGGCGGCGGGCGCGGGCCGGGGTACAGGCGCGCACCGGCCCCGTTTCGGGCCTTCAATGGAGAGTGAGGGGAGAGGTGGTGGCTCCCCTCAGGTTTTGAGGTTTTTTTTTTTTCAGGAGGGGCTGCGGCCTTTCTTTGCTGTGGCTTATCTCGGTTTTCCTTTTTGCATAAAGGGCCACAGTTCCTCTCTCTCCCTTTTTTTTTTTTGCTTTACTTGATTCTTCTGGGCTTGACTCGTGCTTTTCTCCCTTTTTTTTTTTTTCAGGGCTCGGCGTTACGAGAGTTTTCCGGCTTCTAGATGGATCGTCGATGCGGTCTCCCACGGGAGTACGCATCTTCGTTTCCTTTTTGCGCAAGTCTTCTGCCGCCGTTACGAGAGCTTTCCGACTTCTGGATGGATCGTCGATGTGGTCTCCCACAGGAGTACGCATCTTTGTTTCCTTTTTGCGCAAGTCTTCTGCCGCCGTTACGAGAGCTTTCCGACTTCTGGATGGATCGTCGATGCGGTCTCCCACGGGAGTATGCATCTTCGTTTTTCTTTTGCGCAAGTCTTTTGCCGCCGTTACGAGAGCTTTCCGACTTCTGGATGGATCGTCGGTGCGGTTTCCCACGGAAGTACGCATCTTCGTTTCCCTTTTGCGGGAGTCTTCTACCGCCGTACTTCGAAGCAGGAAACGTGTGTCGAAGTTGGACGAGCTCATTCTCACCGATGAGGGATCTTCACGGCAGATCGTTCGACCGAGTCCGGAGTTGTCATTCAGGAGTCAGTTCCAACAGATGTTTTGGTCGCAGCTTCTTTGTCAGTTCCTGTGGCGTATTTGATAGCCGTCACGGCGATGGTCCAGGAGGCGGTTCCCGTGCTTGGGTCTTCAGAACAGGATCGCGCCTTGTCTCAGCACTTAGATGCTTGCCAGCGAAAGTGTAGATCGTAGAGCCTTCTTTCTAAGCTTCTTTTGGATAGTTGTACTGGAAGTTTATCCAGGCGACGCTCGCACCCTTCCAGGAGGAGGGTCTTGACGCTTTGAGTAGCTGGTGGGTTTCCTGATGGATGGCTCCTTGTTTGAGGAGCATATGTGCCCCTTTTGGCGGATAGCTAGGCTTATTGCTTGCAACGGGCTTCACTAGAGGAGGACGCTTCCTTGGCGTTGGCAAAGGCCGAGGAAGAGAAACGTCGACTGGAGGGACTTCACACGTTTGCTACTGCAGATTTGATTCGGGTGCAGAAGAAGGTGGAGATTATTCACGCGTCGCTTCAGAAAACGGAGTCCTTGCGAAGCAGCGTGCAGAGCTTGCGACGTGTTGAGCGGGTAGGGTGATCAAGAAGGCTTCTAGAGCGAACCTTGCGAAGCAGCGTGCAGAGCTGGCGACACGTTGGAAGCTGACGGCTTCTCTACCCCTGGAGTTGCAGCGCGTGTAAGCTGCGGGAGGCGAGCCGCTTCGGCGCCTCAAGAACTTTGACTTGCTATTCACGTGTTGCTTCAGATGCTGGAATCCCGTTTGAAGAAAGCTCGAGCGACCGAAAAGACTTCTGCAACGGAGATTGCAAAGCAGCGGGGGGAGCTTACGAAGCGCCAGGAGCTGGTGCTTTCTTGTCTTTCGGAGTTGCACTGCGTAGGTGCCTTGAGAGATGAGCTGTGGCAGCGCCGGGAGCTAGTGGCTTAACAGAGGCTGACGGCTTCTCGACTCACAGAGTTGGACTTGCGTCTTTTCTGGGCTTTTTTTTTTTTTTTGGAATGGTGGTTTGCTTTTTATTTTGTTTGGACTGAACCTTTACAGGTTGCCTACGTACCCTACTGAGAGGGATCAAGTCACACTTGGTTCCTTTATTTCCCTTTTTTTTTTTTTGGCAAGGGGGGTAATCTTGCGCTAGACAAAGTACCTTTTGAGGAACTTGCCGCTGGCAGGCAGAGTCACCGCTGGTTCGCAGTTGTCGTCCACCTTCTTCGCTTCAATATAGTTAGAAGTGAAGATCTTCTTGACTGGAGTTTTGGTGATTGCTGGAGTTTGACTGGAGCCGATGTCTCGGCGATTTAGAAGAATTTGTTCGCCGCTTTTGGAGAGGCGAGCTTGAGTCTTTGTCAGGCGATGTGGTATTGCAACTGAGGGTAGTGAACCCATATGCACCGTGCTTTCTTTGTTGCGGCTGGATTTGAACATTAACTCGGTGGAGTTTTGCCCCCGAGTGTTTTCTGTCTTGATTGCGAGTCGCTCGGAGCTGGTGTACTCAGAAGACTGGGTTGAGCTCGAGGCGTGCAACAGACCATGTAACGGTAGTGTCATCTCTTGCAAAGTGATGAAGTTGGCCTCGGAGAATGGTGACAATAGTTCCTTTGCTGGAGTGGAAGGCGATCATCCTGGCTTGCGAAGCCATTGAGGTGCGAGCCACAGGACTGACGCAGCTTGAGCAGGCAACGGAACGTGTGGCATTGAGCTTGATCTGAAGTTGATGTGAATTTTTCGTTTTGATGCTGACGCTTCTTTGTCTTTGTGCACCATCTGGTCGGAGGATGTCACTGGTTTTGCAAGTGGAGAGGTTGTGTCCCTCACAGCTGCTTTGACTTTCTGGGCTCATGGAGCTTTTGCTGGAGGAACTTCTGCAATAGGGTCTTTGACCTGGTGGAACTTGACGTCAGCAAGGTGTGCTTCGTCCTTATTGAATGGCTTGTCGTTTGCAGCAATGCTTCTCCCCATGTTTTCGATGTTGGTGCCGCTTTCTTCATTGAGCACTTGGTGAACTTCCCTCATGCAACCGGAGACCTTGAGGTTTTGATCAACTTCAATGAAGCGGCTGGGAAAAAACTCCTGGAGTGTCGCCAGCTCTGGGCATGTTTGCTGGAGAAGATTTTTCGAACTTACTGGAGGTACTTTGGACGTCTTTCTTTCTGGAGCCTCACTCTTTTCCTTGAAGGTCTTTCTTTCGGGGAGTTTTGTTGTCGCCCGATCTTGCTCGTGGTTGGCCAGACGTGCTATCCTGTAGCTTGATCGTCGTGGCCTTCTCCTTCAAGGTGCCATAGCCCATGCATTTTCATCAGTAAGACTTTCTTCGCCAGGGTGAAGAATTGGTGCTGTGACCAAAGGCTCTTCTTCGATCGGAAGGACTTGCTCTTTTAGAGGCTCTACCAACTCATCTTCTGATCCCCAACCGGTTGGCTTGATTTCTTTCATTGGGATTGAAGTAGGCTTGGAGTAAAAGACATAAAAGTCAAACTTACCTGATGGCTGACCTAGTAGGCTGACTTCAGGGTCTCTTTGCTCGTCTATTGCTTTGAGCACATGCTGGGATATAGCTTTGTTTGGAAGAGGGAGCATTTGCACGAGAGGCGGTTGCCCCCAAGGCAGTAAGGATTTGGCCCTAGGCACTGCAGGAGCATACCATCGTCGTCTTCTTGGAGTTGGTTTTGCCATCGATCTTTGACAAACGATGCGCAGCCTTACTGAAGTGCGTTGTGGAGCAGTCAGCGCTGGCGGGACAGAGTCGAAGGTGATTGACGTCATATTTGACTCGACGATGTCACCAAAGCTGATCTCGATCATCCCTTGCTTGGCGAGTGCCATGATCTTATCTTTGAAGACAAAGCACTTCTCAATGGGATGGTTGACCATCCGGTGGTACTTGCAGAAGAGCGGATCGTTGACTCGATGTGCTTGTTCCGGCCTTTTTGGTGGCGGAAGTTCGATCATCTTTTCTTGCATCAACTGATCGAACATGGAGGAAACTTCCGAGTCTGGGAAGGGATACTCCTTAGCTTCAAGCTCCTCGAGAGTCATCCTTGGTGGCCGTTGAGGCTGAGGAGGTGGTATGGCGGCCCCTTTGCCTTTGTCTGGCTTGCCACCAATCTTGAGTGGTTTGGAAGTCGAAGCGAGGTTGGTGACGTTGACTTGCTTTGATGTTGCCGGTTCGTCCTCTTTTTCCACTTTCAGGAAGTCTTTGGCATTTGAGTCCCCGCGATTTGCTAAGCTGAGCTCCATGTCGTGAGCTCGAGTTGCCAGTTCTTCGAAGGATCGAGGCTTAATCCCTTTGAGGATGTAGAGCAAGCCCCAGTGCATGCCTTGGGTGCACAACTCGATGGCCGAGTCTTCAGACAAGCGATCTCGCGAGTTTAGCGCAAGGTTTCTCCAACGATCGATGTAGTCGATCACCGGCTCATCCTTCCTTTGCTTGATAGCAGTAAGCTCGGTCATGCTGACAATGCGCCGAGTGCTGTAGAAGCGGTTGAGGAACTCCCTCTCCATTTGATCCCAGCTGTCAATGGATCCTGGAAGAAGATCAACATACCAGTCGAAAGCATTACCTTTGAGGGTGCGAACAAACTGCTTCACCATCTCGTCGCCGTATATGCCGGCACTGTTGCAAGTTTCGACAAAGTGGGCAATGTGTTGCCTTGGATTGTCCTTCCCATCGAAGTGCTGGAACTTTGGTGGCTGAAACCCGACAGGGAAGCGTAGTTGCTGGATCCTTATGGTGTAAGGCTTTGAGTATGCCGCTGTGATCGGAGGTAGACTGCCGCCGTGGGAGCGCACCATGTCGGCCACCAACGCTTGTATTTGTTGGGCATTCATCATTGCTGCCATCGAAGGTTGCGCGGCCACCGGGACTGGCACAGGAGCCGAGGAGAGTGCGGGAGTAATCGCTAGAATCGTCGGAACAATCTCTGCAGGAGCGGGAGTTGGAGATGGAGCCGGAGCAGCTACTGGAGAAGCAGGTGGTTGGTTGAATGCCGTAGCATCCCTCGCACTTAGCTTTTGAAGCAAGGTGTTGATGTGACGATCCTTCTCCTCCATTAGTCGGGTGATTTGCGCCATGTGTTCACCCATTTGCATGACTTCGAGTTGGAGAGCGGAAGGAGGATGATGATGCAGGACGTCTTGACGTTGCATGCCTGCATTGTCGCTATCCTCGTCGGAGACGTAATTGTGCCGACTTGCTTTTGCTTGATGACGAGCATTTGCCCCCTGCAAAGGAGGTGCAAAGTCTGCTGGAGAACCCGAACGGGCTCGGGGTTGGGGCTGGTTCTCCCCAAATTTCTGGACTTGAATTCCAGGATCGAGGCTTGTTTCTTCATGCACCAAGGCCTCATTGGCGCTATGGCGAGCATCTTCGGCAGCAGTTTCTGGCGTGAAGAAGTCTACAAGAGTTTGAGTATGCCGAGTGTAGACGCGTCCTACCGGGGGAACGTCATCCTCCAGGTTTTCTGGATCGCCGTGTTGGAGTAGTGGAGATTCGGCGATAGGTGAGAGGCTTGTTGGAGCAAACATATTGTCGTTCGTTCCGGCCATGTCGAACTTGAAGCAACTCCTTCAAATATACGGATGAAGGAGAGGAGGTCCCACCGAGCGTGCCAGAAATCTGTATGCGCAGAAAAAAGATACGGGTCGTCTTTATTGCGAGCACACAATTACAGAGTGGCCGGGACCCGGAGGCTCGGGGGTGGCGAGTCCGGGTGCGGCGAATATTTGATCAGGAGATTGTGGGAGAGATCCTCTAGAGGGTCCCTTTAATCCGCGTCTCCACGTGGTATTCGTGCGAGAGCTCTGAAGGGGTTGCCCAGGACAGAGGTCTTTACAGGGTGAGGGTTTCTTGAGAGGCTAAGGAATATCGGCCGTTGATTTTGTCCCGTCCGTGCTTCGCGCTTTCTCGGCTAGGGAGGTTTTGGGCTTCGTTCCTCGGTCTTCGTGTCTTCCTCGATCCTTGCTAGACCTCGGCGTCCTTGATCGTCGGTTCGCGGCGTCGATCGTGCTTTTGGCGTCGACTTTGGCTTTGGCTTTTGGATTTGACTCGATCTTCTTCTCGAACGGTGATGGCTACTTCTTCAGGGCTTCTTTATTCTTCCGGCTTCCTCGACGGTTGTGGCGTCAGCTTGGCTTTTCTTCTTCTCTGAGCTTCTTTGGCGTGAGCGGAGTCGAAGGTTTCTTTTGAAGATGGCGGGGGTAGCACCGATCTCTGTGCGACGGTTGTAGCGTCGGCTTTTGTTGACGAAGACGGCAGAGGTAGCACCGATCTCCGTGCGACGGTTGTAGCGTCGGCTTTTGTTGGTGAAGACGGTGGGGGTAGCACCGGTCTCCGCACGACGGTTGTAGCGTCGGCTTTTGTTGACGAAGACGGCAGGGGTAGCACCGGCTTCAGGCCTTCTTCTCCGAACTTTCTTCTTTGTGCAAGGAGTCGACGCCTTTGTTGAAGACGACGGGTGTTGTCGACTTCGATCTTCTTCTCCGGCCTTTGCTTATGGCGTCTTCGGAGTTGATGAAGATCGTTTGGAGAAGTCGGGGTGATGACGACTCCGGGTCTTCTTCTCCAAGCTTTCTTCTTCGTCCGAGGAGTCGAAGCTTTGATCTTCGAGTGCAAGGTCTTCACGTTGATGAGGATTTGAAGGGCCAAGTATTCCCGTAGGACGTGCTTGCCGAGCCTCGTGAAGCCTTCGGTCTTCAAGCGTTGGAGCTTCTCTTGCAGAGCCCTTTCGTCTTCAGCTTTTCCGACCTGGCGCGGTTGTGGTGTCGGCTTCTTCTCCGGGCATATTTGGCTTGATCGGAGTTGAAAGCTTCTTTTGGAGATGGTGGGTGTAGCACCGATCTCTATGCGACGGTTGTAGCGTCGGTTTTTGTTGATGAAGACGGCAGGGGTAGCACAGGCTTCAGGCCTTCTTCTCCAAGCTTTCTTCTTCGTGCGAGGAGTCGACGCCTTTGTTGAAGACGACGGGGTGTTGTCGGCTTCGATCTTCTTCTCTGGCCTTTGCTTTTGGCGTCTTCGGAGGTGATGAAGATCGTTGGAGACGTCGGGATGATAACGACTCCGGGCCTTCTTCTCCAAGCTTTCTTCTTCGTGCAAGGAGTCGAAGCTTTGATCTTCGAGTGCAAGGTCTTCGCTTTGATGAGGACTTGATGGGCTAAGTGTTCCTGTAGGACGCGCTTGCCGTGCCTCGCGAAGCCTTCGGTATTCAAGCGTTGGAGCTCCTTTTTGCAGAGCCTCTTCCTCTTTTGATTTCGACCTGGCGCGGTTGTGGTGTCGTCTTCTTCTCCGGGTGTATTTGGCTTGATCGGAGTTGAAGGCTTCTTTTGGAGATGGCGGGTGTAGCACCGATCTCTATGCGACGGTTGTAGCGTCGGCTTTTGTTGGTGAAGACGGCGGGGGTAGCACCGATTTCCGCACGACGGTTGTAGCGTCGGCTTTGTTGGTGAAGACGGCGGGGGTAGCACCGATCTCCGCACGACGGTTGTAGCGTCGGCTTTTGTTGACGAAGACGGTATGGGTAGCACCGGCTTCAGGCCTTCTTCTCCGAGCTTTCTTCTTCGTGCGAGGAGTCGACGCCTTTGTTGAAGACGACGGGGTGTTGTCGGCTTCGATCTTCTTCTCCGGCCTTTGCTTATGAATTCTTCGGAGTTGATGAAGATCGTTGGAGACGTCGGGGTGCTGACGACTCCGGGCCTTCTTCTCCAAGCTTTCTTCTTCGTGTGAGGAGTCGAAGCTTTGATCTTTGAGTGCAAGGTCTTCACGTTGATGAGGACTTGAAGGGCCAAGTATTCCCGTAGGACGTGCTTGCCATGCCTCGTGAAGCCTTCGGTCTTCAAGCGTTGGAGCTCCTTTTTGCAGGGCCTCTTACTTTTTTGCTTTCGACCTTCGATGCATTCCCCCACCCCCTCTATTTATAGGCAAAGGGGGGAGGTTGGGAGAGATATGGCTGAAATCTTTTTGTTTCATCCAATATCTCCCCCCATAACCACCAAGATATTGTTCCTTTATTTGGGGGAACAACCTTGATCCCTTCCTTTTTGGTTGGGGTGGTTACGGGCAAGATGTGACTTGATCTTTGAAGATACGTCATCTTTGCACCTTCCGATTGCATGGCGACACGATGTCATCTTGTCCGTCGGATCGAGGGATTGTCGCGAAACTTTGATTGTGTAGACGTCCACGCCACCTCCCCCGCATCGAGACGGTTAGGATTTTTTCTTTTCTTTTCTTTTTCTTTTTCTTTTCTTTTTCTTTTCTTCCCTTTATGGCCGGCCACTCCTCCCCATAGGGAGGGGGCACGGTTTTCCATGAAAGGGGGGGCCGGTGGGCCCCCTTTTTGTGTTCGAGTTGCGGGTCCGATGGGGCCCGTTTGCGTTGAGTCGGGTCCGCTTCATATGCGGGCCATTGTGCGCGAACCAGGTTTCGCATGCGGGCCATTGTGTGTGGGCCAGGTTTCGCATGCGGGCCGTTGTGTGTGGGCCAGGTTTCGCATGCAGGCCGTTGTGTGCGGGCCGAGTTTGCATGCGGCCGTTGTGTGCGGGCCGAGTTTGCATGCGGGCCGTTGTGTGCGGGCCGAGTTCGCATATGCGGGTCGGGTTCGACCCGTGGGCTAATTTCAATACCTACAAAGATGTTTGACGAAAGACGTGTCCCTCAACATAGGCGCCATGTTGTCGAGAGAACTAATAAATGAAGCAGAAATATGAAGGAAAATAAAAAGAACGATTATTGAGGGAAAAGGAAAGACATAGACAATTATTAAATAATGGGACGAGATGAAGACAATGACGTTAAGCAAAACAATATAAATATATAAAGTTTTTTTTTCAGTTTATTGCATTTCATCTTGGTTATCATGATTTATGCAAGCTTACTATTATTTGGTAATTGATATGTTTTCTAAAAGCAATTTTTGTAAATATGTGCAATAATCAAGTATAAAAGACTTTGATTTAAAAAGACAAAAAAAACTCAACTTCTCTCTGCACGTTCATAAGCAAATGCAACTTGGGTGAGTTGGACCCGACCCAACCCGAGTTTTGGGCAGGTTTGGGTTGATGAATTTGAAGATTGGGTTGCGTTAGGGTTAAAAAAATACAACCTGAGTTGAATTCGGATCAGGCTCATGTTGAATAGTCGGGAAACCCGACCCAACCAGAACCCGAGCACTCATCTATGTCTGTGAGTCTGCGATATATGGGTAACAATCACAACCAACCTGAGTACTCATGTTGAAGGGTCACAATCACAGCCATTTATTTCACCCAGTCCCATATTATTTATCTGCTTCAGGCTTATCAAATAAAGACAATTTTTTATGATCTCGTAAATTGCATTGATAGAATTATAGAAATGCAACAAAAATTGTATAGTAGTGTTAGTAAGTATTCTTTTCTGTTTTTTTATCTTCTTTTTTTTTAGAAATATGTTTTTTTTTTATCTTTAAAGGTCAAAATTTTAAACAATTATTAAAAATAAATATACTTAAACCCGCCCAACCCATCCCATCCTACCAACTTGGGCTAACCCGATCCCGAGGGAGGGAGAGAGAGAGAGATACCAAGACGGAGGGAGAGGAGGGGGTGGGGGTGGGGTGGAAGAGAGAGGGGGGAGCACGAGAGAGAGGGGAGGGGTGAGGTGGAAGAGAGAGGGGGGAGCACAAGAGAGAGAGAGAGAGAAAAAAAAAGAGGAGGGAGGGAGGGAGAGAATTACCAAGATGGAGAGAGTGAGAGGATGGGGAGGGGTGGAAGAGAGAGGAGAGGAGGGGGGACTACGGGAGGGGAAAGTGTGTGTGAAAGATTCTTATTTTTTTCATCGAACCTGTGCAGCTGTGCCACCTACCCCATGTGCACATGTCTTTAAGGGGATTTTTATAAAGAATCCCTTAATTTTTTCCTTTTTTTTCTTTTGGAAAAACCTCCTCAGGTCAAATGTTTCATTCAACCCTACCTAGGTAAATCGTATTCACATTGACCCACATTATTAATCATGGTCGCTACTTGTCCCCTCTCAAAATAGATCGGACGGCCTAAAATATCTCCCAAAATATATATCGTCGTCCTTATTAGATAGATATATATAGTCAAAAATATCAATAGCGGACATCAAAAAGTTCACCACATATATAAAATAATTTAAGATGCAAGGTTATATAGCTTAAATCCAAAGGGCGGAGAGCCCAAAGCTTGAGTGAGGTGAAAGGTAGGGCCAACAGCGATGAGCCCTCAAGCTCTCAAATAACCCAGGGTGAATTAAGAGAGGGGATGCGTGTAACATGGCGCCATAAAGCGGGAAATCAAAAGTCGAGAGAGGGATATAAGGTTGGGTGGAAATGTGAGCAGTGGTGGCTGGGGAGGATGCAAGGCGATGGAAACGAGCCCTTGAACTCTAGGAGGGAGAAGACCTTGATGAGGGAGAGAGATTTCAGACATGGTTTCAAATTTTGATCAAAATGGCGAAATTTTGCCAAAATATTTTGATTTCGACCAAGACCGAAACGAAACGAAAGGTCAAAACCTGGACACTTACCCATTTCGCTGAAATTGTCATTTCGGGTGCATTTCATTGGATTTCGCCGAAATTTCGACCGAAAGCACATGAGCCCACAAAAACCAGGCGAGTTTGAAATCTATGGACTGGTTTTGTTGACCATTTCACCGAAATTTCATGATTTTTTTCTGGGATTTCGATCGAAACCAACCCAAAGATTTCGGGAAACATGTGGGCTAATTTCGGTAGGTTTAAGACTCTTTATATGCACCCATATTTTGATTGAAGCCAGTACGTTTCAACTAAAACCACTCTGATTTTTCCTGAAGTCCATGCATATTTACTTGAATTATTTTAAGAAAACTCATACCAAAACTTGAATTATTTATATAAATTTACATTATTTACATCACAAATAAGACAAAATCACTCATCCTCGCTTGTCCAAGTCAACTCCTCTTTGTATGTCATCCATCTGAACTCATCATCATTAGCCCCTAACCTACAAGCGCCACTGTAACCTCCGGCTGACGGACCAGGTCCATTGCCACTGCTACTGGATCCAAACTGCGCCCGTCATCCAGCCTCTCTCAGCTCGCTCCTGCTGGGTCTGTCTCAAATCTAAGACCGCATATCGATATTGAGCCCTCTACTCTTCTGTCTCGATATCTGGAGAGTACTTGATATCATTATTTGATTCTGAACGACCCATGGTGGATGGAGTCTGGATCCGTCCCTTCTTGTTCGACGGCCTGGGAGTCCGAATCTGAACTCTTTTGTATTCCCGCTTCTTAATAAAGTGCACATGGCATTTTGACCTCGGTCGGGTACTTCAAACACTCTGCAATATCAAGAAAGCAACCAGTAAGGTGTTGCTTCAACCATGTAACACCTCCACTTCCAATATGATTGTCACAATATCTATTATCTACGTTGTGACTTCTACTTCTTTGCATCCAAAAGGAACCCGTGCTGCCAACCTGCTTTCGACCCCGAATCCTTGTGCGGGGGAGGCTGTGAGGCCATCTGTAAAAAAAAACCCTAGAAATTAATAAAGATTAATTTTTAAGTTATTAGAATAGGTAAATACAGATTAATTTACAAGTTTTTGTACCTAGAGACAAGATCCGACGAATCAAGCAGTGAGGTCTGTCGATGATTTCTGACAAATCCGGCGAGCTCCAATGTCGAAATCCGACAATTTCGGTGAAATTCGGCAAAATCTAGTGACTCCGGCGATATCCGATGTTAGATTCCAGCAAGCTCCAATGACTCCAGCCCTCCATGCGACGAGATGCGGCGAGGTTACATCGATTTCGATCGAAATCCGACGACATTTTGTTGATTACGACCGAAACCAAATGACTTCGATCGACCCCCTCCCCCCCCCCCCTTTAAAGGCCAGGAGACTCCGAAACTAACCCTGCATTGAAATTCACTAAATGCACTGAAATGCACCGTAATGAACCGAAATGCTTCGTCGACTGGTTTCGCACAGACATTTCATTTCGATGGGGGCCAAAACCAAAATTTAAGACCGAAATTTCATGATTTCGATTGAAAACTCAATCCATGGTACCAATTGAGAACAAGATAATAGATAGCACATTAAGATGATTTAGGCATGTACAATGCAAAGCATAGGCGGCCCTGATAAGGAGAGAGTCTCATATTACTGTGGAAGGTCCAAGGATGAGGGAAATACCTAGTATAACACTAACGGGAGTTTTTAGAAAATATATGGAAGAACTTTCATTGACAATAGATATAACCCTAAATAGAAATAAATAACTAAGAAGAATTCATAAAGTTGGCCTCAAATAGATGGGACATGGCTTGATGGTTAGGGTAGAGTTAGAGCCTCTGTCTTTAAAGTGCACTAAAGACCCAGTCTCATTTATAATGACAAATTTAGAGAGCACCTTAGTTCTTGTTAGGATTCCTTTGGGCATGTCAAATCTAGTCTGAAATCCTAAATTACCTAAAAATGGTGGAAAACTCAATACTTCTTCCATCTCTCATGAGAAATCGTTAACAAATAAAATTATATAAAAACAAATCCATACTTTTTTTAAGACTTGGTTTTGCTTGGTTTTAAATGAAAAGGATAAAGCACCTAGAAAAAAGACAAAGGGGTATTTACCTATTCCAGCTAACATTTACCTCTTGGCACCTCAAAAACTCAAAGATTTCATTGAAAATGGTTCATTTTTCGAACAAAATCTTGAACCATGGTTCATGGTAAAGGATATTATTGTCCCTACGCCAAGGTTTAAAATCACGGTATCGGTCGAGATATCGGTCGGCCCCGAACCGGTATGTACCGACCGGTACGTACCGGTACCGGCCGATACGGACCGATACCAGTTGAGAAAAAAACCTGAAAAAAACCCAAAAAAACCAAAAAAAAAAAAGTTTAATACGGACCGGTACGTACCGGTCCGTACCGGCCGTACCAGTCGGTACCGGCCTGTACCGGCCTGAATCGGCCGATACGGACCGGTACCGGCCGATACGGGCCAGGTATCGGGATCGGATGCAGTACCGGTCTCGAACCGGCCAAAACCGGTACGTACCGGTATCGGCCGAGATTTAAAACCCTGCCCTACGCCCAACATTTAGGTCAAGTCTTTATGTAATGATCTACACCAACTACAGATTGTGTAGCCCCAGGCCCCCATCACACTACCTTAGTGGGGATTTGCACTTCCTACAATCACCGCTAGTATGATTTTGGGTGCTATGCATATTTGAACTCTTTGGCTTTTAAATTTTGCCACAAGAACGTATACAATTTCATGTATTAAATATTTAAATCATGCCTTCTACCCTCTTCATCTACTATGTTTACCAATCTAGGGGAATAATGGATGGTTTAGTTTAAACTTCATAACAAACAAGGCAGGCTTTCCTACCAGACAACTAGCCTTTTAGGTTTCTTGGCATGCCCACCCACCCCCCAACCCCCGTGCGGCCAAGTTGCCTTGGTTAGGTTTTCGGCACACATCATAGAGGGTTCATATCAGGTTGAAAGCTGGTTGGAAAATTCTCGACTACCTTCCCTACAATTGACACCTAGAACATAATGGGATAAAACTTGGATGATGAGGATGATAATGACGGTGACATATTTTCAAGTTCAACAATATGATGCTATATGAGTGGCAAATGTACAATGAGTAGATTGTCAATCCATTTGAAATCACTACGAAGATTCTATTCAGCATTCCGTGTTCTAGCTATAAAACAACTTGCGAATTTCTTCACACACACAGCGCGCACACATACACATTACTTTATGCTTTTAGCACCTCTTAAGTAAGTTCTCAATCTACTAGACAAAAAAAAGATGCCATTCTCGCCTGACACGTGTAAGTATTCCACACGAGGGATATAGGCTACATATGTATGAATTGAGCTATCACCCCATTTGTAATTATCGTAGTTGTTGAATTGCTCCAACACTTGCTCCCATGGTTGAAAATGTTCTACGTTAGTTCTCACATCCACTTTGAAAACTTAGTCCTATTCCAACTTCAGAAACTTTCAAGCATTCCCTCGTTTATTATTAATCATTGCATGGTGTCTCCACTTAAACAGATTAAGTGTTCCCTTGCATTCTATCATTAGTTGAATATTATAAATAAAATGGGTTGATAAATGAAAGCACTTATGCATTCATAAACATTTATTAGTAACTAGTGTTTGTTCGTATGCATCTTAGAAACTTTAGCTCCCTACCAACTTCGAGGATGATTGATATCATCCGGCTTCAAGGAGCCATACTCACATCTCAAGTTCTGGATAGATACCCATTTATGACAGTAAGTATGTAATAGGAACACAATTACTCTGAGATTCCAACAAGAAAGAGTACTCTGATTAGAAGGAACTGTTGTTGATTTGCAATACTTGAAAGGGACCATTAAATGTGTTTCTGTTTAACATCTGATTAATTTGTAATCACAATTCATTGTCTTGTCTGTTTCTCAAAACCAAAAGAAATTATTCGAATGCAAAATTGATGAATTCTTTTAGGTTAATGGAGCAGCCTTCAGGCTTTTAGAAGAACACACACACACACCAAAAAAAAAAGGAGATACAGAGAGAGAGAGAGAGGAAGAGAGAGAGAGATGTCCATTGCTCTTCAAAGTAGAAAAGGTTGTGATATTTCATATATAAGCATAAAATCTGTTAGTTAGGCCAAAAAAAAGGCACATATATAAAAGAAAAAGGAAATAACAAGGTGTTACCTTTGTAAGCCATGTTTTCTTAACATCATCAGCAATATCCATTAGCATGACCTTAGGACCGTTTCCTTTTGTGATCATGCCATCACCGACACAACCTGAACTTTTTTCTTCAGAATGAATTCCAGAAGAAGTAAGACCAACAGGATCTTTCTTCATTACATTAAGTGACTGCTTGCATCCGGAGGTGGCCAAGGAGTAACCATCAAAGGAAGAGTCATCTCCAATAACATGATCACGAGTAAAATCTTGCTTTGTATCCTGGTAATGGTTGATAACATGGTCACCTCTGACTCTCTTTGACTTTAATGAAGAAAATGAAGCTTCCCAAACCTGCTTCCTTACTCTTTGTCCAGAATAAGAACAATGCTTAGTATTAGTATCATACTCATGTTCTATCACCTTTAAATCACCTCCCCTGTTACTGTAGTCCGGATTATTCAAATGAACCAGATTTGCACAATATGATAATCTTATAGCACAAGGAGAAGCACCTGTGAGGTATACCCATAAGTAAATGATGGTCAGAAGACATGATTTTTACATCAGAGTATCAAATGCTTCAATGTAATAATATACACACTAATAATGCAGGAAGAACCTACAGCTAGATAACTGTAATATATAATTGTCTCATAAAATTAAATTGTTGTTTTCTGTTGCTTGCTTTCTTTTTATATGTAGGGATCGAAGAAGGTTTATTGTAATAAAGAATAGCTTTATGACACTGTATGAGCAAATATTTGATTTTTACTCAAGTACAAATTTCAAAGGACTCGCTTCGAGGGAGCGGAGTACAAAATATATCAAGAGATTGCGGGGAAATCCGTCTAAGATCCTTTGATACTCGATTTCGAAGTACAAAGATTACAAGTGAGAAAATGAAAAGAGGAGAGCGTTGCGATGCTTGATCCTTCCGGGCTTTGCGCGTGATCGGCTAGGGGCTTTACTTTACTCTTCTTCTCCTAGAATCTTCACTTGCTCTTCGCTCGTTCTTCGACTTGCTTTGGACTTGAATCTTCAATTTTCCATCTTCTTCTTCGATCTTCGGTCTTCGATTTTCTTTGGTTTGCTTCGATCTTCGATCCTTCTTCTCCGGGATTTCTTGGAGCTTTGAAGTATCTTCAGTCGGAAGCTTTGTGGGTTCTTCTTCTATGGCCAAAGATCCTTTCTTCTCTTCTTGTCCCTCCTTTTATAAGGGTCGAAGTAGTTATTGTAGAGAATAACTACTTCGGGTGGTTGAAGCAACCTCCTGGTGGTTTCTATAACTTCCCTTGGATGGTTAGAGAAACTTCCAGGTGGTTTATATAACTCCTTGATGATTAGGATCATATTCAAGTGGTTTTGTAACTTCCACTGGTAGTTTAATCCTTTTGAGTTTGAGTGAACCGGTCTGATTAAAACGACTTATGGTTCGGGTTTTAAAATCCGAGTCGACTTACTGCGACTCATATTTTAACAAAGTTAACTCTTGATCCGGTCATTTCTGACTTGGTGGATTCAACGAGTTTGTCGAATCTAGCGTAAGCTTATTTGTAGGGGCTTAAGCTTGATTATTCTTCGGCCTTGTATATCGGCTTGTCGAAGGATGCTCATCTCTAAGTATCAATCTATTGACTTAGATATAGCCTTTGGACGATAGGGATATAGTACTTTCCTTACTCTCAGACTTAGTCAAATTTCAGAGCGTAAGGCAGCAAGAAAAATTTCTCTGGTCATCAGGGAAATAAAGTCTTCCAGACTTTAGTCAATTTCTGAGTGTAGGCAAAAATTTCCCTGGTCATCAGGGAAATAAAGTCTTCCAGACATAGCTAAATTTCTGAGTGTAGAGAAAATTTTCCCTGGTCATTAGGGAAATAAAGTATAAGAAAGCAAAATTTCCCTGGTCATCAGGGAAATAAAGTCTTCCAGACTTAGCCAAATTTCTGAGTGTAGAGAAAAATTTCCCTGGTCATCAGGGAAATAAAGTCTTCCAGACTTAGCCAAATTTCTGAGTGTAGAGAAAAACTTCCCTGGTCATCAGGGAAATAAAGTATAAGGAAGTAAAATTTCCCTGGTCATCAGGGAAATAAAGTCTTCCAGACTTAGCCAAATTTCTGAGTGTAGAGAAAAATTACCCTGGTCATCAGGGAAATAAAGTCTTCCAGACTTAGCCAAATTTCTGAGTGTAGAGAAAAATTTCCCTGGTCATCAGGGAAATAAAGTATAAGGAAGCAAAATTTCCCTGGTCATCAGGGAAATAAAGTCTTCCAGACTTAGCCAAATTTCTGAGTGTAGAGAAAAATTTCCCTGGTCATCAGGGAAATAAAGTATAAGGAAGTAAAATTTCTCTGGTCATCAGGGAAATAAAGTCTTCCAGACTTAGCCAAATTTCTGAGTGTAGAAAAAAATTTCCCTGGTCATCAGGGAAATAAAGTATAAGGAAACAAAATTTCCCTGATCATCAGGGAAATAAAGTCTTCTAGACTTAGCCAAATTTCTGAGTGTAGAGAAAAATTTCCCTGATCATCAGGGAAATAAAGTATAAGGAAGCAAAATTTCCCTAGTCATCAGAGAAATAAAGTCTTCCAGACTTAGCCAAATTTCAGAATGTAAGGAAGCAAAATTTCCCTGGTCTTCAGGAAAATAAAGTCTTCCAGACTTAGCCAAATTTCTGATTTTCTAGCTTTAGGCAATATTTCAATGTCTACAGACACCTAATACTAGTGGATGCCCATGCTGATCGGAACGCAGCGGGCACCTTTGGCACGACACGCAACAGGCACCTTCGGCTTGCAGCACATAGCAAAGGCCTTCGGCCCAACACAGCCGGTACACATGAATAAAAGGGGGAAAGATAGAGATTTGTGGGGATTATTCCCTCCTCTTTTTTGGCCAAGAGAGTGGGGGGAGGACCACGTTGATGAAATCTCCCATTTACGCCCCATTTTAACAAAGATACCCTTATTGTTTGTTTATTTACAATTTTTTTTGCATAAAACCCCTCTTCTTTCTCTCCCCTATCTTTACCCTTCATCTCATCTCCCTCACAATCCTGACCTCTCTTTACATTTTGGACGGTCGGATATGTCTCTGTCATAGTAGCACGCTTGTAATATTTTTGAAGTACCTTCCCTACTATGTATTATAGATTGTTTTATATTTTATATTCTTCATCAAGTTAAACTTTTTTGACTAACTTGAATACAAAACTTGACAAATAAAAAAATAAACATTAACCTTAATATTGAATAACAAGCCTTATCCTAACAACAAGGGGTCGGTCGGATGGATAGAAGTATGGTCCATTAAAGAACATTTTACAATTAATTGTCAATTTAACAACGGCTATCTATAAAATAGAGTCAAATTCATGGCAAAGGCAACTAAGAAAAAAGAGGTGACTGCCATGGAACCCAAAAGGCTAGTTGGTGGGTAGCACAACCTTCCTTAATAGTTATGTGGTTCAAACTGAAGCACCCAAGGAGCAAAGCTGAAAAATTTTGTACACTTTGAATGAGTTTAAATAAAGAGGATAGAAAGAAAGGAGTAATATAGAAAATTGTGTCAATCTCTAAGGCACAGAGCATAAGCCAAAGTAAAGTTTAAATACAATTCCAAGGTACAAGCAGAAGCCATGCTAAATGTGAAGACATGAATGACTACCGATAATTTTGATATAAATCTACTAACAATATTGATACAAGCCCAATCACAATTTCATGACTTGCAGAACACTGAATTTGGACATGACTAGCAATATCGAAAGAAACTAGTGTAGGACACTGAATTTGGACATGGCTAGCAATATCGAAAGAAACTAGTGTAGGACAGACTATTCAGCAAACATATATGTCTGTACATACAAATAACAATTTCATAGTGAAATGAATATGTATTTGAAGGGTTATAATATAAAAGAACTATTGAACAAGAAGATACATAGTTTGTATGCTAATAAAGATTTCAGATAAGAAGCATATACTAATATATGTCAGTTCAACATATGCATTCAAGATCAAGTTCTTTCATTCTTAGTACATGTTCAAACAGAACACAAATGGGAAACAATTGCTAGACCACGGACTATAAATAAATAGATAGCGTACCATCTGTTGAACGCTTGTTTTCCAATGACTGTCGAGTCTGAGTATTTTCTAGTTGCCAACTGGATGTATTGATGATGCGTTCATTTGGAGAACTATTCTTTAGAGTATCATTTGTCCTATTTTCCAAAAGTGCAGTTCTAGTACAAACATTGCCAGGTGGCTTGGCATGAGACTTCGAAGAGCACAAACTAAAATGTTTTGAAGAATTGACTGAGGCCACAATATCCTTATTAAGATGGGCAACCATAAGAGTGGAACCACCAGGAAAACATAATGCCCTTCTAATATCAGCTTTTATTGGTAACCTTCTAGTTCTACCTTTGCCATCGACCTCTCCTATAGATATGAAACCCTGCATTGCATTCACCATCATGAAATATGAATATCTCAAAGCATGTGGATTTTATGCAGATGACTAAAATCTTTGTGATTTGAAAGGACAAATTCACTTATTTCTTCATTAATAAATGACAAAACAGCGGTTACTGAAAGATGGTATATGCAATTTTAAATATCTTCAATACTTGAGCTTTGTTGAATTGTAAATGCAATTACTGAAAGATGGTTTATGCAATTTTAGACATCTTCAATACTTGAGCCTTGTTGAATTGTAAGTCTCCAGTAATTAAACAGAATATTGATGGGATACAGGCTACCCTCAAAACTAAGTTACATTAAAGATAATACATTATTGATTTTGTTGTCCTATGAGGTCAACAAAATCAAAATTGCTACAGATTTTTTTAAGTAAAAAAAATTGGAATATCTGATTCAAATAAACTTGATATCTTAATTATAGTGAAAAAGGATAAATAAAGTAACTAGTGAGGCCTAAAGAACCTAAAATAAAAAGGTATAAAATTGTAAACTGCCCATTGCTTCTTTAGGTAATTTTTTCCTGGTAAAATTAAACTTCAATGCAGGTATTTGATCTAATGAAGGTATTCTTTCTGTAAATGAGAGTAAAACAGGTCATTTTTATAATCGTATGGATGTTTATTTGAACTCGGGCATAGAAATCCATAACTGAAATTTTAGCACATATTAAACATATAGCAACAGAAAATATGGCCAATTTCTACATAGAATATACCACCAAATGCCGTGATCCATTTAATGTACCTGTTTGAGCCAAAATCCTTCAGACTCCTTATCTGCCCAGCAGAAAATTGTTAAAATGCCCACTCTCTGAAGTCGTTCTCTCAACTCTTCGTACAAGAGGCAACCAATGCCCTGAAAGAGTTGTTAAGTTTTACTTAATGAACCTGTGCCATATTTGGCAAGCTAAATGCACACATGAGACCCCTGAATCATCATGAACTTAGATATTGAAGAAAAAAGTGCTACATTAGCTGTGCAAAACAAGGTCAAAAACCAAAATGTGTTAATGATGTAATATGTCAGTATCTATATGGGCAAATGTAGGGACATGGTCAGATTAGTGACAAAGGACTAATTTAAATAAACAACTTAGCATAAAATATGTGCTTTTTGGACAAGGCATTGATTTTTAAGTTATTAACAATGGCTAGAATACAAACCTAGCAATCACCAAACATAGATATAATAAAATGATGTAAAAAAGGATGTGGAATCACTTTTTTTATGATCTAATAGTTTACTCCATAAGTAATATATTTTAAAACAGAACGTCTTCTGTCAGGGAATTTGATTGTGTAAAGCCATCTGATTTGCTGAATCAGAGCCACTGAGATGCATTGGAAACCAACTCATACTTGTGTCCACAATACATCGAAACTGAATATTTCGGTGAAAGTTTTAGATGTCACTACAGGACGGAGATTTAAGCAAAGATATTAGAATTGAAGTTGAAATATTCATATCTTCAGTAGCAAACCTATAGTGTAATGAGTGAAATTCATAAACAAGAGCTTTGGGTATGTGAGCCAAAGAACACATAAGATGCTGTCATGATTTCTTACTCTTCGTGAAACTAAATGTCCACCGTTTTGAGCATTAGGGGAATTGTGATAGCCTTGGCTCCTCAACTACAAGATAATAACCACATTAAGCTATTTTTATAGATGCTGTAAAGAAGGAAAATGGCTGAGATTAGTATTTGGTAAACAGTCATATTTAGATGGTGTCTTACACAGGTCTTACACCCAGAAGCGTGTCATTCATACTAAAAAATATATATGTTTTTGAAATATAACTAAGTTGATATACACATTGTTTCAAAGTGTTTTAACTTCAGTAATTTATTTATGTTGTTGATGGATCAAGGAAAATCGACAATTATGCTTAAAACTGTCTGATACTACGATGTATCTAGCAAACAGATTATGATACAATTTATCAACCAAAATTCCAATATTGAATGTTATAAGACTACCCATAAATGAATGTGTCAGTTTTGGAGATTCTTTATATAGATCACAGGTAAAAGAAATGAATAAGGGAGGCAAGAAGAAAGGCATATAAGTGATATGGATAAAAAGAGAAACTAACACTCCATACCTTGCTTTGGTATTTTGAACTAACAGCAGCAAGAGGAATTTCTGCATATTGTGTGTCAGAAGGAATTATTTGATATGATACAGCAGCTATCACCTATATGATGCACAGAGGGTGGGATTAGTAAATAGTACAAATAATTTTGTGGAATTAGGTAACTGACAGATTAATGTTGCCATTTTAATGTTCCGAGTTGCACACAACTGTATAGATACTTTGGTTAGCCATTCACATGTGCTACAGGTAATATGCTTCAACTAAATAATATGTATATCATTTAAATTAATACAAACTTTTGAACTTCCAAATTATTTCCATCTTAGCCTTTCCTCTTCCAATCTTACCGGGATGCTCAATTGAAGAAAGGCGTCCAAATTTCGGTATCAAGATGATATAAATGCAATATTACCTTGATATGATTCTAGCTATTTACAAAAAAAAAATCAGTAAGCAATCTTCCTACATGATTGATCTCTCAAGTTCTCACACAAGAAACTGGTATATCATAATCTCTCCCTGGCATAGCCACATCTTTTAAAAATAAATAAATCTTTTCTCACTTCTGTCCAAATTTTCCTTACATTTCCCTACCGTTCTCTAACATTTAACACAAATATATGAAGATCCCCTTGCCAACCTACTCAAATCATCTCTAACATTTAACACAAATATATGAAGATCCCCTTGCCAACCTACTCAAATCATCACTACATATGCCAATACCAAATAAATAGTTCTCCATCAATCTATCCACAATATTTCCACCTTCTAGACTTCCTATATTTTATAGTATTAACCATATGTCCAACTCAGCATTCACATCTTCATAATGCTTACAAAATGTTTTTGATCTTTTCATATTGTGTTTTACCTAATCATCTGAAACTAATTTGTTAGACCCAAGCCACACAGTACGCCTCGACTAGCCGTAATGCCAATATGGAGCAAATGCATCGAGGGCTATCTAAAGTTGCTAAGTCCTTACCTTTGTCCTTAAAGGATATTCTGATAGGCATGATGAAGCTTGAGCATGGAGTCTGTTGAGATGTATTCATGTATATATACACAAGGTTTAAAATCACGATATCGGTCGCGATATCAGTCGGCCCCGAACCGGTATGTACCGGCCAATATGTATCGATACCGATTGAGGAAACCCAAAAAAAAAAAAATATTTAACATGTCGGTACCGGCTGGTACATACCGATACCAACCGGTACGGGCCAGATATTGGGATCGAATGCAGTATCGGTCTCGAACCGGCCAAAACCGGTACGTACCGGTATCGACCGAGATTTAAAACCCTGTATACACATACTTAGTGTATAGAGGACTCACATGTATCTTGATATATATTGGCGGCCTATTGGCCTAATGAGAGCATCATTCCATTCTCTCCCCAAACCCTAGTCATCTCTCTCTCTCCCTCTTTCTCCTTCTCAAGGGTTTGTCACATGGTATCAGAGCAAGGTTGATCGTCGGCGATGTCAAACGGCTCCCTTGTCTCCGAGCTCCTCGTGCTCCCTTGTCTCCCACGTGGATCAGATCAGAGCGCCTCACAGCCCTCGTGCCTCGCGGGATCTGATCACACGCCCTCACAAATCCCGCGCCCTGCGCTCAAACCCTGCGCCTGCAGATCCCGCGCGATCAAT
Organism: Chamaelirium japonicum; assembly: GCA_947650365.1. Lineage (NCBI taxonomy): Eukaryota > Viridiplantae > Streptophyta > Magnoliopsida > Liliales > Melanthiaceae > Chamaelirium > Chamaelirium japonicum. The sequence continues at coordinate 87,337,498 of OX393552.1, read as the reverse complement.
CCCGCCTGCGCTCAAACCCTGCGCCCGCGCAATCAACCACCCGAACAAATCTCGCGCATGTGTACCTCAACAGAACCTGATCGCATGCCTCACAGCCCGCGCGGACCTCACTGCCCTTGATCGCGCCTCGCGTACCTCGCGAGCCCCCGCTGGTGCGTGTGCGCCGCAACCCATACCTCCCGCTCGTCGCGCCTGTCGCCGCCCTCCGATCAGATCCCGCCTCACACTCGCAGCACTGAGCGATCCAATCTGATCATCCCAGTTGTCGAGCCGTTTGAGCTTCATGTCCTTGTCCTCTTCAATGACGACTCTGCCAACTACTCCGACTGTGACTACCTATGAGATTCTACGAAATTTTCTTCCTCTCGCCACGGCCTTCCTTCTCCACGAGGCTTCTAATTGGCCAACATGGTCCGCCACAGTTGAATATGCCCTTGAGGGTTGCAATCTTCGATGACATCTTGATGGCTTCACATTCTGCTTTGGATGCAGAATATAGTCCCTTGTGGCTTCGTGATCAGTGCATCAAGGTCTATCTTGTTGCGTCTGTGGATCGTTCTCTTCGCCGGGACTTGGTTGGACTTGCCACTGCGGCTACGATCTGGGGACACCTCACTGCTAGCATTGTTGAGAAGAGCGGAGCACGTGAGTATCAGTTTCTCACACAAGCCCAGTCAGCACAGTAGGAAGAGTTGACCGTTCAGCAGTTTTACTGTCAGATGTGATCCTACTAGCGAGATCTTCAGGATCTTGCTCCTGTTCCTGACCGATCACGTGCTCTAGAGTACCAGCTCTACCGGGAGCGCCTTCAACTCTACCAGCTATTCGCTGCCTTACGACCAGAGTTCAGTGCTTTGGCGGGTCAGCTTCTTCACCGGGACAGCCTTCCACATCTTGATGAGGCTGTTGTTGAACTGGTAGCTGAGGAGACTCGTCTGCGTACTATCGTCTCAAGGGCCTTACTTCTTCCATCTAATTTCAAGAGTGTACTTGCCGCTGCTCCTCCACCAGTCTCAGGCCCAACAGGTTCCTCTGTACCCTCTCTCGCTGCTACTGCCTCCCATGGTAGACAGTTCTACAGCCATTGTCAGATGCCAGGTCACTTCATGGACACCTGCTTCTCACTTCATCCAAAGAAGTGTCCTATTTACAGATATCGAGGCCAAGGTCGTGGTAGTGGTCGACCGGCTCCCACTGCTGCTGCTACTGCCTCTTTCATCTCAACTGGAGAACTCCAGTCCATTCATGAGGAACTGGCTCAGCTTCGACTTTATCAATAGTCTGCCACTCCTCCTGGACCTTCCAGTGCCTCCGCCTTCTATACATCTTCTAGTAATCTCGTTGTTTGGATAATGGATTCGGGCGCCTCACATCATATGACTCTGGGTGCCTTCCTACTCACTGCCTGTCAGCCTGCGATGCACCTGTCATCGATCCACACTGCAGATGGTTCTCGTTTAGCCATCTCACAGTATGGATCCATTACCTCAGCTCCGCTCCTGCTTGCCACCTGTCCTTACCATCTGTGCTTCATGCTCCCACACTCCACATGCACCTTATTTCTGTTAGTGCTTTGTGTGACTATGGTTGTTCTGTGATATTTACCTCTTCCTCTTCTTCTGTGCAGGACCTACATACTGACCGACCGATTGTAGCAAGTCGTAGGGAAGGCGGACTCTACCAGCTGGAGTTTCTTCACTCTCCGACTCCGTCATCATCTAGATTTTGTGGAGTTGTTTCTCCTGATGTCGACCTGTGGCACAGGAGACTAGGTCATGTGTCGAAATCGCAACATAAGAGATTACTCCACTCTGGAACTGTAGGTCGTGGTCCTTTTTCATCTTTGTCTACTTGTACCGGCTGCAAGTTCGCTAAAGCTGCTGCCTTTCCCTTTCCATCTAGTAATTCCCAGAGCTCTGCTCCTTTTGATCTTGTTCACTCTGATATCTGGGGACCTTCTCTTCTCCCCTTTATGACAGGGTATTTATATTATATCTCTTTTGTGGATGATTACAGTCGCTACACGTGGGTCTACCTTCTTCGTCGTCGCTCGGATATCCTCCAAGCCTATCAGGACTTCACCTCTATGATTCACACGCAGTTTAGTCGGCGCATCAAGATCTTTCGATCTGACTGTACCCTTGAGTATCTATCTACCGCTATGCGCAGTATTATTCAATCCCATGGGACTATTTTTCAGCACTCATGTCCTCACATCCATAAGCAAAACGGCATTATTAGCAAAAGCATCGCCATATACTTGCGACTACTCGTGCTCTCCTCTTTTCTGGTTCTGTCCCTCGGCGCTTCTGGGTTGAGGCTCTTCTGACCTCAGTCCAACTCATTAACATCACTCCTTCGTCGATTCTTCCGGATGACTTATCTTCTCACGAGCGCCTCCTTTTGACCACTCCCAACTACAACCCTCTCCGCACGTTTGGGTGCACCTGCTTTGTTCTTCTTCCTCCCCATGAGCGCACGAAGCTGTCTGCTCAAGCAACTAAGTGCATCCTTCTTGGGATCAACACTGAACACAAGGGCTATCGTTGCTATGACCCTGTTGCTTATCGTTTGCGTATCTCTCGACATATCTCCTTCGTCGAGGATACGCCCTATTACTCCCCTGAGGCTCAGAATCTCACCTTCCTCAAGGTTTCTTCTCCTCTATCCTCTACACCTACATCTCCCCCATCGACTTCTCCGACCCCCCCGGCTCCACCGGCTCCTTCCTCACCATTGTCTCCTCCTGTACCACTAGCCCCTATGTCGGTTGTTTCCCCAACTTCTCCAAGAGACTCCTCCGTGGCTTCTTGCTCTACGTCCACGCCTCTCTCTCCTCCCCAGGTTATCTCTCCATTTCCTCAGTTTTACTCTCGTCGGACTACACATGTGTCTCCTTTTCCTTCCTCCTTCTTCGAGGATGTAGACTTCACCTGTTATTGAGTTTGCTCCTGGTACTCCGCCTACTCTGTCTGCTCCGTCACCACCGGTTGTGGATCTGTCACATCTGTGCCCACCCCACTACCCCCAGCGCGAGCACCACTCGCCTGCTCGCTTTAGCCACGCGGCCCACGCCACTGGGCCTCCTGACCACTTTGGCTTTACCTCTATATGTAGTTACTCGCCTCAGTTTACTACTTTTTTTACCGCTATGCACGCAAATCGGGAGCCTCGATCCTACTCTGAGGCAGTTCAGTTTCCTCAGTGGCGTCAAGCCATGGATGAGGAGTTTCAGGCCTTTCAGCAGATCCAGACCTGGGATGTTGTCTCATTGCCCACTAACGTTGAGCATGTCAGCTATAAGTGGATCTATAAGATCAAACACCGACCTGATGGCTCCATTGAGCAGCACAAAGCTCGAGTGGTGGCCCATGACTTTACTCAGGAGTGCAGCATTGACTATAAGGAGACATTTGCTCCGGTGGCTTAGATGACCACCATTAGAGCTCTTCTGGCGGTCGCAGCCGTCCGTCGCTGGCCCCTTCTTCAGATGGATGTGAAGAATATCTTTCTTCACGAGGACCTGTCTGAGACTATTTACATGGATCCTCCTCCCGGTCTCGCGTTCCTCCTGAGCACGTTTGTCGCCTTCGTCGGGCCATTTATGGGCTCAAGCAGGCTCCTTGCGCCTGGTTTGAGTGGTTTCGTCGTGCTATCAAGGAGCTTGGTTACTCAGAGTGCAGTTAGGACCACTCACTCTTTGTGAGGTCGTCCCCGCAGGGCCGGGCTATCCTATTATTGTACGTGGACGACATGATCATCAATGGGGATGACTCTTTGCTTGTCTTCAGCAGCACCTGAGGAGCCAATTTCAGATGAAAGACTTGGACACTCTTCGCTACTTTCTCGGCCTTGAGGTTGCATACAATGCAGGAGGCATTCTGCTCTCTCAGCAAAAGTACCTTTCATACATCCTTAGCCATATTGTCTTCTCAGATGCACGCACAGTCGATACCCCTCTTGAGCTTCACTTGAAGCTATGTCCTACAGATGGAGTCCCTCTTTCAGATCCCACTAGGTACAGGCAGATTGTGGGACAGCTCATCTATCTCTGCATCACTCGGCCTGACATTGCACATGATGTCAGCATTGTTAGTCAGCTTGTAGCAGCTCCACGATCAGTTCACTATGGTGCTCTTCTTCGGATCATTCAATACCTTAGAGGGACAGTTACTCGTTCCTTGTTTCTATCGTCATCTTCCTCTCTCAGTCTTCGAGCCTACTCGGATGCAGATTGAACAGCAGATCCGACTACACGTCGCTCCACCACTGGTTACTGCTTGTTTCTAGGCGATTCTCTGATATCCTGGCACAGCAAAAAACAAAAAGTGGTCTCTTTCCAGCACTGAGGCTGAGTACAGAGCTATGACCTCCGCGACCAAGGAGATAATCCATCTTCAACGTCTCCTTAGTGATCTCGGTGTTACTTTCTCCGGGCCTACTCCATTTCACTGTGATAACCGGAGTGCTATTCAGATTGCTAGCAATCCGGTTTTTCATAAGGACAAAGCATATCGAGATTGACTGTCACTTTGTCCGACAGGAATATGAGGCCAAGACAATCTCACTCCCCTTCGTTTCCTCAGCAGACCAGATAGCTAACTTTTTCACAAAGTCACATCATACACCACGTTTTCGATCGTTGATTGGCAAACTCTTGGTACATGATCCACCTTGAGTTTGAGGGGGGGTGTTGAGATGTATTCATGTATATACACATACTTAGTGTATAGAGGACTCACATGTATCTTGATATATATTGGCCTATTGGCCTAATGAGAGCATCATTCCATTCTCTCCCCAAACCCTAGTCCATGTTGTCCAATGATCCAATCAGCCAAGTTGTGCCAAAAACACACTACGGCTCTAAATGCGCTAACACAGTCGTACAACATGTAAAGTAAATTGAACCCAATTCTGATTCCCATGTTAAGACTTATTCTCATGTCAATTTGGTTCGGGAACCATTGTTCTTGGTCCCACCCAATGCAACTAAAACTAACACAAATAGTTCAAATATTCAATTTTGGCTCATAAATTTCCGTACTAACTCATAACTCAAACCTTCCAAACCTAAAAAAACACAATATTCATCAGATTATGGGCCCAATACAGACCAAAATTACTGCTTGTCCACTTCATGCATAGTCCATCCTGATGCATCAGATCATTTCATACTGAAAACTTTGTGAATTCAGAAATTACTCCTTTAGTATTGATAAAAACAAGGTTTGTTTATTAAATGATAATAGTATTCCTACATGGAGTTGATGCCTTTGGCTTAACAATAATTGAAATATGATCCTTGTTCTCCCTATGAGATAAGCAAATTCAATTACACTGCACATCCAGTCAATCTAAATATTCTGTCATGATAGCAACAATGGACTACTGAGAAGTAGATCTTAGATTCATGTAAAGATCTTAGATTTTAACCTACAAGCATTCGAGCATTTATGTGTAGAACCCATAATTCTTCCCTTTGCAATAAACTATTAGCATGTTTACCATATCTTGGAACATATGAAGCATCAACCAGCTTATCTACAACATTGGTCGTACGGCTTGCTAAGTGTAGTAACAGATTTCTCAAAGGTACCCATAAAACAATTTGGACAAAGTTTACCTCTCCAAGCCCTTGGGTGGAATTTGATCTCAGAATCAGTGTCCTATATTTCCTGCAGAGCAGCAAAATTGACACTAGTTTTAGGAATGAGTAGAAAGTCCGAGATCAACTTGAAGCATAAACACAAAACGATCAGTTACTTTTCGTAAAGAACAAATGAACAGGTTGAGACATAAAGACATTGGCGAGAATTGTTACAGGTCACTTACCCACTTGATATGCATCTTTCAAGAAATAAAGATTCCTTCCCAGTATTAGCAGCATAATTCATAGTAGGCAGTTCCTCCATGTAAATCTTCAGTATCTCCTGGAGAACACCATTTTCAAGAAATAAAGATTCCTTTTTGCACTATGTAATGGCTGTTAAATACCATTTTCCGAATATCCCATATGAATCCACCTTCAAACGGCGAAGGAATTAGTAATGCTCGTGAATATTTAAAATCGATATCTGAGTCGTAAGTGAGATCACCTGAAGCAGACATTTAGTACGGCTGTCTACGTCTTTAGCGTTCACGAGCAAGAACTCATGGCCCTCCGATGCCAAACATCCCCCTCCTTCTATCAACATAATGTAAAAAATATAAAATAACCAATAAAATAAAATTATAGCCACACGTATATTCTGTGAAATTCAATCAAGAGATTAAATGAGTTGCAATCAACTATAACTTCAGTTAAACAGGGGAGAAATGGCGATAAAAATCGAGCATTGATACCGCTCGCTAGTAGACTGTTGTAGAATTTCCTGGTCGTATATTTCCTTGAATCATTCACTGTGAAATGGAAAGCTCGACAGATTAAGATTCTTGGAGCTATAAAATTTGGATAGAGAGATCAAGATCGGAAGGTAGAGGGAAGGTTTGCCTGAGATTTTGATCTTTGAGCCGTCGGGCGAGGAAATGCGGAGGCTTTTCCCACTCGATTCGCAGATCTCGAATTGGTTCCCCTCCAACTCCACCGTGCAATTCCCTGAAAATCCAGAGGGAGAAGAATTGGGGGGTTTCGATCAGACAAGTTTGGGGGGTTTCCCATGCAGAGATGAGATGGGTTCTCTAGGGTTTTGTGGGTACCTATGGAGATGGGTGAGGGAGAAGCGCGCTTGCCTCTCGCCATGGGCTCCCTTGGGTCGTTCTGCGATTCGAGAAGGAGGCAGTGGCGCCATCTATAGGGAGCGGGAAGAGCGTGGAATTAAGGCGCGGGTTTATAAAATTCTGAACTTTTGGGTTTTAATATGATGGAAGGCAATCCACTGGGTGGACGATTCGAGCAGTTTCAGTGCATAAGCATTGTATTTCATTTTTACATCAGTGAATAAGATGATCTTTATACTAGTCTGCATTTGATCTTTGAATTAATGTATCAGTGCATGAGTGTTAAATTTAATCAAGTACATGAGTGATGTATTTGATCTTTTCTTCAGTGCATAAGAAATAAGATAATTTTTATACTAGTGTTGTATTTAATATTTGTACTAGATGTTGCATTTGATCTTTGAATTAGTGAATAAAATGATCTTTTTATTAGTGTAGTTTCCAAGGTGATGTTGTCTATCTGAGTCTAATTGATACATTGATGTCTATCCTGACTTGGTGCCGACGATGTCTACTTGAGCCTAACTAATACACTTTACATGTTGCAGCCATTAGTTCATATCTGAGATGATGATGCCTTGGCCAATAGTTGATAGCTATGTCTTTCATGCTTAGATCCAAGATGGGAAGCAATTTTGGATGGCTTACTATGTAGGCTATCGGTGGTAGCCTTGACTTGGGGTGTGATAATAAGGGCCTACCCGAGTCTAACTACACTTATACAAATATCAAATGCAATGCATTAAGTTGTGACAAGCTAAGATGGCGATACAACCTTGGATGGCCTGCTGTGTTGGCTACAGATTGCAGCCATTAGATCAAATGTGGATAATAAGGATATATGGATATCCCAAGGTGATGATGACTGAGTTGATAACTATGTCTATGTTGTTCAGATCCAAGACGATTCAGTACCTTTGGATGGCCTACTACGTAGGTAACCGAATGCAGCTTTGACTTAGGGTGTGATGACAATGGCATACCTGAGCCTCATAAAAAAATTTCAAACATATATTTCTTGTGTCTATTATGAATTATATATGCACATATAAATTATATGTATATGTTTGTTTCTATTATATCTGTAATTATCTAGTCTTTATAAATTGGATGGAGGGTGCTCGAGGAATTCGATAACGTAGATGACTAGCTGTGGTTGCTGCTAGCATGACCTTTGTTGCCTCATAAAGATTTTTTTACAACGCGTAAAAACAAGAAACAATTATGTACCAATGTTGCCCAGATGACAAGCGTACAAACACAAGCATGTGTCTTTTATCGCTTATTACATATGCATGAGTTGGATACTCACACCTAGTTACGCGCGTGAGTTAAGAGGCATTTGGGTTGCTAGTTGAAGCATTAGAGGTCAAGGATCTATGATGTGCTAACAATGTAAAAGTTAAGGAATAAGTGGTCATGTTCCTAACCATGTTAGGTCAAACATTAAGTTGAGAAAATTTGCATTTGATTTCAATCACTCTAAATCTACAATACATCAACACTTTATGAATGTATTGAATAGTGTAATAAAGTTGTATATGGAATTATGGATGCAATCAACAAATCCGATGAAAATACATCGACAACCATTAGGATAACGCCTAAGCCAAGGCACCATTTATTTCAAGTAACATTCTAATGAATCCTTTTACTTTTTTTTTCTCCCAAATTAAGTAGATTGTAAACTAAATATTTTATTGATTTCATATAGGACACAAATGGAGCTATTGATGACTCGTATGTTCCTGTGACTATAAAAATTTATAATCAACCCAGATACATGACTATGAAGGGAAGAATAGCACAAAACATTATGGTAGATGTTGGTTTCAATATAAAGTTTACATATGTTTTATCCGGTTGAGAAGATTCAGCTATATACGTTAAGATACTAGTATTGGTTGTTAGAGACGTGCCCACTAAGCTTGTTATGTCTTCAGGTAATTACATATATAAGTTTATAAAATAGGATATTGAAAAACAACTATTTTTAATAATAATATCTACAATGTATATGTACATATAAATATTATTTGGTTGATACTGAATATAAACATTATCCTGGATTTATGGCAACGTATCAAGGTATGCGGTACCATAAATCTGAGCGTCGTGGTCAAGCTCCTATAATTCCTAAAGAGCTATATAAATACATATTCATTTATGCGTAATAATATCGAGCTGTACGGTACCATATATCTTCTTTGATATATTAAAGAATAAACGAGTCAGGTTGAGAATTAAACCCTTATATGACATCAAAGTACATGCAAAGATGGAACTTACTTGTTGTGCACTACCAAAATTTATTTTCAATATAGATTCTGCTAACTTATTAGAAAATAAGTCCGAACCAGTTGTCGAAAATTTAAGATCTACTGAGTCTACATTGGAGAAAATAATGACACTCAAGATCAATGAGATATGAAAATGGTAGAGAGATCAACTTGCACTTAATATGTGGAATGCCTACACTAATGCCCATTAGTGTAGGTATTTGGTTTGTACTTTATTTAAAATAATTATGTAATAATTTTATACATTATTTTACAATTAATATTTATTATTTGTTGTATTTCATATTAAATATGTACTTTACTTGTTGTATTTATTTGTTTATTTTATTTGATTGATATTGATCTTTGCATTTGATCTTTGAATTAGTGCATAAGTGTTACATCTGATATTTGAATTAGTGCCTTAGTGATGTCATTTGTGCATAAGTGATGCCTTTGATATTTGAATCAATATATAAGTGCATTTGATATTTAAATTGATGCATAAATTATACATTTTATATTTGAAAAAGTGCATAAGTACTGTTTTTTTCATTGCATCGGCGCATAAACATTAAAATTAATTTTTGTATAAGTGCATACGTGATGGATTTGATATTTCTATAAGTGCATCGGTGCATAAGCGTTGAATTTGACCATTGCTTTTAGAGCATAAGTTTATATTTGAATCGGTGCATAAGTATTGAATTTGATATTTGTATAAGTGCACAAGTGTTGCATTTTATCTTTGTATAACTGTATATGTGCATATGATATTTATGTAAGTATATATATATTGCATTTGATATTTGAATTACTGCATAAGTGTTGATTTTGACTTTTAGCTCAGTGCATGTGCTATATTTCATCTTTGCTCGGTGCACAAGTGTTGCATTTGTTATTTGCATATATGCATAAATGTTGTATTTCATTAATGTATCAATGCATAAGTCTTGCTTTTGATCTTTGCATGAGTGCACTTGTGCTACATTTGATATTTGAATTAGTACATAAGTGCTGCCTTTGATATACGAATAAGTGCATAAGTGTTGTATTTTATCTTTGTATTAGTGCACAAAGTTGCATTCGATATTTGAATTAGTGCATAAGTGCTGGATTTCATCATTGTATCAATGAATAGGTGTTGCATTTGATATTTGAATCAGCGCACAAGTACTGCATTTAATTGATACGTCAATGAATAAGTGTGAAAAGAAGGCCCCCAAGATCCAAACCTACTTAAATAGTTTAAGGCCCAAAAAAAAAAAAAATCCCAACCCACTTAAATAGTCCAAAACTCCATATAAAATAAAAATCTAAAGCCACATATAAGATAAAAACTCTATAATATATAAAGTTTTAATTAATATTATTTATATAAATATGTAGTTAGATCGAGTTTCTGCCTTAGGACTTAATTTGTATTAAGTCTACCTTGCTTGCAGAATAGATATATCATAAAGTTCCTGTATGCGATGAAAAGAGATTTGGGTCATCTTTATTGCGAGCACATGAAGATTACAGAGTCGAGACCTAGGGGTGGTGAGCCATGAGCGACAAAGATTTGATCAGAAGAATGTGGAGAGATCCTCCTGAGGGTCAATTTGATCTGCGTCTCCACGTTATTTTGTGCGAGGGCTCTGGAGGGGTTACCAAGGACAGAGGTCTTTACAAGGTTTTGGGTTTCTTGAGAGGTCAAGTGGTTTTGTCTTTATTTTTGTCCCTTCCATACTTTGAGCTTTTGTTGGTTTTTGTCCCTTCCGTGCTTTATTTTGTCTTTATATGGTTACTTTTATTGATAAAGATGGCGGATGTAGCACCGGCTTTGGGCTTTCTTCTTCAAGCTTTTCTTCTTCGTGCAAGAAGCTGAGGCTTTGTTGAAGATGACGGAGTCATGCCGACTTTGATCTTTTTCTCCAACCTTTGCTTGTGGCGTCTTCGGAGTTGATGAAGATTGTTAGAGACGACGGGGTGATGCAGACTTCAACCCTTCTTCTCCACGTTTTCTTCTTCATGTGAAGAGTTGAAACTTTAATCTTCTTGTGCAAGGCCCTCACATTGATAAGGACTTTGATGGGCGACGCCTCTTCGTTATGATGCGCCTTTTATTTCCTCCTGAAGCCTTTGGTCGTCGAGCGTTAGAGCCTCCTTCTTTGCAGAGCCTTCAATCCTTTAGCTTTTTGACCCTTCATGCCATCCTCCACCCCTTCTATTTATTGGCGAAGGGAGGACTAGGAAGAGATATGGCTGCAATTTAGTGCATCCCTTGAATATCTCTCTCCATATCCGATGAGATTTATCATTCATTTTTTAGGAAAAACAACATTGATCTCTTTTCTTTTTTGTAGCAGCAATTATAGGCAAGATATGGCTCATTCTTTGAAAATATGAACCATATTTGCACATCCAAATCGATGGCGATACAACGATTTATCTTGTCCATCGAATCGAGGGATCAATATGGATCTACGGTGCATAGACATCCGAGCTACCTCCCCCTACGCATAGTGGTAGTTTCCTTTATTTTATTTTTTATTTATTTTCCCTTATAGCTGGCCACACTTCACCATAGGGGGGCACAGTTTTCGAGAAGGGCGCTATCAACCCCTATTTTGGGTGGACCCCATCGGCCCCCTTTTTTGGCTTTTTGTGGGTCTCGTTTGTGTGGGTCTGGGTTTTCTGCGAACCGGGTTCACATGTAGGCTGTTATGTGCGGGCCAAGTTCGATTCATGGGCTAATTTCGGTGCCCACAGTTTCATATGATTAAAGTAAAAGGTACGTAAAAGTCTTGACCTTTTACTCAAGCTCATTTTGTAATAATAAAAATCCCTACAGATAGAAGTTGATGTTGGGAAAGACAAATATGCTTTGGTTGGAGATTAAAAAATTAGTAAAGTTACAGTAACAGAAGGATAAGGCCATTTTTTTTTACTTTATCTTTTTTTTTATAGATTTCTTAACATTGGTACTCTTAATATTAGAAACTATTGACATGTCACAGATACGATGGGCCACAAGGATTGGATTGCTAAAGATCATTCGATGGATCAATTGTGGAACACAACCACAATCTTAAGCAATGAAATCAATAAAACACAAATATATAAAAAAAACAAACACAAAGCAAAACACACAGAGAAGATATATATATATATATATATATATATATATATATATATATATATATATATATATATATATATATATATATATATATTATGTGCTAATTAACCATTGAGGAAAAAAAAGACATGTAGAGACGATCCGATGATCCACTATAATAGAGAAACCAATAAGTTACAAGCAACATTCCACTTCAGGGAGAAGGCCATTATTCTTTAAGGGCAACTTCTCCCCTCAAGAATCTCACAAAGTATCTCTCTCAACAAAGAAAAATATAATCTCCAATGAATCTTATCAAAAGAAACCCTAAACACTCTTTTATATAATAGGAGAAGTCTCCCACTAATTCCTCATTAAACATGCATCTAACGATCAAAAATAGCCCAAAAATAAGTTATCCCAATACCTAGACGTCTAGTGATGCTCACCACTACCCAACACCACCCTAATAGAGCGCAATCCTGAAACGTGATCCGCACCTGGGTGCACGCCAGAAACTAGGAGCAGGTGGTGCGCATCGCGTTGCGCACCTGGGTACACACCACCCATGTTGCAACACCTAGAAACGGTGCGCTGGCACGTCTTCGACTTCCGCTCCTTGCTGGGGTTTTCCCTGGGTATGTGCTTAAGTAATTGAGACATACTCAATAGGAACATGTATAGAAATGTTCAGCTCCAAAATCTTTTTTTTTTTAATTGGCTACCCATATAAAATAAGATTTTGACCTTGAATAATTTATGCAAGAGGAGGATGAGACATTTGAAGAAAAGTGGATCTCTTAAGAGACTTTGGATAGTATGTAAATCTTTTTATCTAACAACATTTTAAGGCTCCCTACCAAAATTATTACGATGCGGCAATTCTCATTGTGTTTGGCTTGGCGGTGTGCGCTCGGTGTAGACCGCACTCGTCCACTCCCACCATGGTTCTAATGCTTTTTATATTGTTTCTTTTTTCAAAGACGAACACAAAATAAACATATGAGGGTGCGATCGGGTGCTACATTAGGATGTTGAGAAGCATAAGCTACAAGCAAAACAATTCTTCTGAATCGTTTTGCCAAATTGACGTGGCACTCCATCGCAGTGGTCTGTTTGCCTATTGATCAAAATTGAGTGTGATTCAAAGGGCGTGGCTGGGTCAAACAAACTATTGTGATTGCAACACATCAAGTTGTTAAAGAAAGTTGGGAAAAGGGTTACCAGTGTAGCATTTTTCATAAGTTGCGCCGTACAAAAAAGTTAGACGCCACACGGAAAAAATAGGTGTTAATATGGATGTTGAGTTTGACCCCTATCCACTAAAAGACCTATTTAGTTGGGAGTCGAGTTGCAAACGAGTCAAGCTTTGGCCTGTTTGAGCTTGGCTCGTTTATTAAGTGAGCATAAACTTCAAGCTAAGGTTGTCTCAATCAGTGATTGAACAAACTCGACCAATCCCTTATCGAGCTTGCTTACAAAAATCCATACTCAGTCAAATAGCTCATGCTATATATGCTAGGTCTATTCAAGTTTGTTATGAGCCTATTCACGAGCATACTCATGAGCTTGTTCACAAACCCTAAGCAGGCATGTTCACGACCCCAACCGATCCAAGCTCTGGACTGCTTTAGCTTGGCTCATTTATTTAACAGGCTAAATTCTAGGCTTGTGCTTGGCTTGATTAGTAATCAAACAAACTCAAACGAGCTTTTTTATTGAGCTTGTTTGTGAACTGCTCACAAACAACTTGGTTTGTTTGCATCCCTAGTTGGGAGGAGTTAAAACTGCATGAGTTGTAACTCATGTGTTTTGACCAAATCCTACCGTTTGGTTGTATGACCTTCAATTAGCCACCACCGCCCAATCGGTCGTCGACCATCGCTGCCCGGGTGGCACTACCAATTGTCGCTGCTCGAAGGTGCCACCTACCACTCGACGGCCCCTGCCACCGCTGCTCGCTGGTTGTTGCTGTAACATTCTCCCCAAACACACAAAATATTGTTCACTTTGTCCATGCCCGCACGAGGACTTTCCAGAAGGTTATGTATCATAGCACTACTCTCGTCCGAGCTTGTGATCTTATTTTCTTTAGAGGATGTGGGGTTAACTCGTGACCTTAGATATATCACCTTACCTTATCGTATTTATCTTGGCATCAGGGTCTCAAAAATCTTGGTGGCTCTTGCTTATTGGATCATAGTTGCGGCCCACCACAGCCGGCCACGATTAGCTATCCAACGGCGCGGGCTTGGCGTTCCTAATAGGGATGGCTGCACTGAACCATTCCCACTCCTAAATCCAGAACCAACCTTTCTTCCCGAGATCCGGCACATTCCTGGATCTATTTTCCTCCGTACTTTTTGAAATCTGTAATTTTCCCGCCTTTCCACTCCTGTCATCCCTTCCGTTTTCCCTTCGTCTGTCGAGGCTAGGGTTTCGTTCTCCTTCCTCATTTCCACCGTCTCTTCTTCTCCGCTCCCCTTTCCCCCCCAATCTACTGAGCTCTAGGGTTTTGTTCTCCACCATATCCATCCCTCCTCTCACTAAACCCTAACACCACAGGTCCTCCCGAAAGGATTCAGATTTGTGGTGCAGATGGAGCTGTTCAATGCCAATCTGTACAACAAGTACAGTGATCTCAAGGTATTCTGCTCTACAACTCCCGTCCCAATCTTGTGTTGCCTGGATTCTTTGCGCTCTTCTGGCCCTCGCCCCTCTCTTCTTCTTACAATTGCAGCTCAAGGTTTTCAGAAGAGGAAGGCGCTCGCGGATGAGGAGTGGAACCATAGAAACCAGTCCCGTATAAGAGATTACCAGTCGGGTATTTCCCGCTGATCTCATTTTCTTCTTCTTCTTCTTTTTCTTCTTTTTTTAAAGGATTCATGCCCGGTTCTTGTGAATCAGTTATGCTCAAAAAGACAACCTTTTGCAGATGTGGATGGCTTGATAGAAGAGTTGAAGAGTGAAAATGATCGGCTGCGTGTGCAAGTGTATGCCTTTATGGGTCAATGGCTACTGATTGGCCCAAATTTTCTGTGTGCATCATCCTATAATTTAATTACATAGGAAATTTAGAGATTCTGAAGCTTGTGTTATCTGATCGCAGGGCTTCCGTGCAGGGGCAGTATGGGGAATGTGACAAACATCTACTTGAAGAGTGCCGAAAGAGTGAGGAACACATGCCTTTTTTGTTGTTTTCGTAACTTAAAGAGATGAGGAGGCTTTATATATCAAGTTATATAGATTTGCGTGAATTCATGGATGATTCCAGTGATGTGTTGATTCATTTTTGCCGAATGGATTCATTCAATCACTGAATATATTATGTCTGATTTTGGGATTTTTTTGTTTAATTAGCATTGCATTTTGAAGTGCTGTTTATTTTCAAACTGTCACAACCTTCAAAATAATATCTATTGTTGAGCTACAGAGCTATACATCTTTTAATGTGTTCTTTTCCAAACTATGTTTAACTGCTTCATGTTTCTTGGTACTCACCCCCACACACACACTCTTTTTTTTTCTTTTCTATTTGAAAAATATGATTTTTTTTGAAATCTGAAAGGATATTAAATAAATAATACTGCATTAGACACTGATAGGTGGGAGGTCTAATATGCAGCTACAAGAATCATATGTAATGTATTACGACGAATCATCTGAGAAACGCATCATAGGAAGCAGTACATTACGGTGGTCAATGTTATCAATATACAATATAGCATATGCGGCTTGTGCAAAGATGGGTGTCATTTTCATATGCAAATGTGCGGTTGTATAGACGTTTGACTTTTCTTTGCTGTTGCGTGTGGTGCGCTGGATATTAGAATGGTATACATAATTCTAGATTACTATAATCGATACAAGATTGTGAATATTAGTGAAATACAAGAATTTATTCATATTGATTATAGGCCTAATATTTTGATAGAAAAAGCGATTCACAAGCATTCAAATAAACAAAATCAAGTACATTATGTTTCAAAGAGACCACTGGTCTTTGCCTTTGATTTCTCTGGTGTCGAGTCTGTGACCACGCCGAGGGACCTCATTCAAGCTCCTTATTGTTATTCAATTCCGAATCATCCTAATCAGACCATTCCTCTTCCTCCACATAGGTGGAGGACTTGGTCGCCTGATCCTGTGGCGGCGGCGGGACTTCGTCTGGCAGTCATCTCCATGACTAACTTGTTTCCTTTCAGATTCAAATACAACATTAGGGCACGCTTTTGCATTACCTCCTGAACCATGTGCTAAGTGTTTGTTTGTTTCGTGCAATTCCAATGATTGTGACATAGTCGCACAACTCACACACTGTATTTTCTTCCTGGACTCTTGTAATGTTCGTATTTCCAACCTTGGTCTTGAGACCGCTTGGGTTTGAGAGCAGATCTAGAGAAGAGATAGAGGAGTGCACAATCGTATAAGCCCTGGAGAGAGTTTGAGAGGTTGGGAAGAGTTTTAAGAGGTGTAAACTGTGTAGATTAGTTGTGAAATGGAAGCAAGGGGGATATGGGGTATTAGTAGGGTAGAGTGATGTAAAAAGGGAGAATTTTTTTAAAAAAGTAATAAAATGTTCCTAACCATTATTTTTTTTGACCGTAGGAAGTTGTGTAACCACGTAATGTGTTGTGTGGCCGCACAATTCCATCGATTAAATTTCTAACCGTGGGATGATGCGGGAGCATCAGGGTCGCCCGTATGTTTCAGCACACCAGTGGACCGATAAAGGGGATCCGATTCGGCAAGCAATTAATAAGTTAATAATTCCGGGGTTAATAAATGTTGAAATTAATATTTTTGGAATAAAATCTTAATTTCGGAATAGTTTGGTTATGTGGTTGCGCAAAGCATTTTACGACTGCACAACTCCAGCGGTACGTACGTGGTCGCGGCACATGCCAATTATCATTCCCAAGTTGTATATATGCGCATATGGGGTCGGATATGATGACAATGCCTTTGATATTGTCTCTATATCGAATCTATCTTCCTCTTTGTCATTTTGGATTACTCAAAGCTCAACGTGTTACTTTGAAAGTATTTATTTCTTTCACTTTCTTGCTCTGACTATTTGTCAAGTAGCCCATAAATTTGAGTGATTTTTCACCGTTAAAGCTTGTCCAACTCAGTCATATCACCTTTGGTAGTCGCTCATAGTTTTGCAGGCTATGTTCACCTAATTATCCAGCCAACCATGCAGCTTAGACTGCTTAATCAAATCCAAATTAAAGCTTGTGAATTTCAATAAGACTACAACTAGATGTTTTCTATTTTATTATTGTGTTTATACTTTGAATCTTAGTACATGAAATCATGCTCATGCTTTTGAAACCTTAAAGATGAAAGATATCAAACATAGCTGTTAGATTTAGTAAGCCCTACTCTTATTTTGCATCGAAGTGTAAGCCCACGGTGACTAGGGTCTAAAATGAAGCGGTTGGGACTTTTAGGCCTGAAATGAAATGTCCCTAGAACTTAAAATGTCAGCTTCCGATTGTTTCATGTCTCGGCTGAAACTGCATCGTTTCGTCCAAACTCCAAGTAGCTTGAATGGTACCGAGGCTTAGGGTCATTCGTTTCTTTCCTCCCTCACTGTTTCTTCCTCCCTCACTATTTCACAACTTCAATTCATTTGAGAGAGAGAGAGAGAGAGATAGGGAGAGAGAGAGAGAGAGAGAGAGAGAGAGTAGAGAGAGAGAGAGAGAGAGAGAGAGAGAGAGAGAGAGAGAGAGAGAGAGAGAGAGAGAAGAGAGAGAGAGAGAGAGAGAGAGAGAGAGAGAAGAGAGAGAGAGAGAGAGAGAGAGAGAGAGAGAGAGAGAGAGAGAGAGAGAGAGAGAGAAGGAAGGGGCTGGTGGTGGAAGAGATGGGAGAAAGGAGATCACTAATTTTGCATGGTTTTTTCTTGGATTATGCGGGTATCAATCTTGGGGAACTCATCTCTTCCTCCATATATTTGTCCCACTCGAAATTGATTTGTTTATTAAACTAGTGAGAAAACTTACATTCAAGATTTAATGGGATGAGATCATGCATGTTTTAGTGAGATGTAAGACTATTACATGGATTGAACGTGGATTCATATCGATGGGGAAGAATTGATAATCTGTCTTGCGGACTCTCGCCAATTGTCCGTGATCACTTTATAGTTCATCGGATCTGTTATATGAGTCATGACACTAAGTTTCATTATGACTTTATAGTTTGTACTCATTAACAGCTTAGTCCATGAATCATGCACTATTGAGTCCTTACATAATTATTAGTAGTTTAGTCCATGCTATAATTATATATTTTTTTATAGATTTTGGCAATCCATACATAAAATTTACTCAAACGCGTTAACGTTTACACTCCCCCAATGTCCACATACTTGATCATTTTAGATGATCTTTAGTTATCTTTTACACTTCTAAATTATTTTACGTTGAAAAATGATTTTTATTTTGTTTCGGTCTGTCTCAGATGAGCACATTGAAACATTTTCAAGTGACCAAAACTTCTGCTAACGTTGAAATTTTAAACTTGATTGGAAGGAATAAAGTGAAATACATGCTTGCTTGTTTGAAAATATACAATTAAACTTTTGTATTTGGAAATGTTGATAGGTGCATCAGATGAAGATTGATAGATTTTTGGTTCCTAAGATCTAAGGCGACCAAGGGTTTTATGAACGAGGTTTAGAGAAGTCAGTGGGAGCTCTATATTTGATTTGTGTCTAAGTTATGACAGATTCCATATTTCAGACTATGACAGTAAATGAAAGGAAAAAAATAATTTAGGGCGTTAGAGAGTTGATTGGGTTATTTGACCAACAAAATTAGCTAATGCATGCTTAAAGGATGAATAATATGACCGTTTTTGTACAGATTTAGGGGCTGTTAAGTACTTTCAAATCAACTTTATATCAGGAAATAGTTTGTTAACAACAATGCTAAAAGGGAAAAAAAGAAATGGAATAGAAGAAGAGACTAAAATAGAGAGTATATAAGAGAAGGAACCCTTGCAACACCCCCCCACCCCCCCACCCCTTAAATATAAAAACACTTTCATTCCATCAAAATATATGATTTTATAACAGGTTTAATTGGAACTATTCCATGAATTGACTTTGCCCAACAAAAAAAACTCTCCATAAATCTAAATATGCTTTCATTCCATCAAAACGTATGATTTTATAGTAGGGTGAATTGTGAGAAACCCCGTTGAACTATTCCATGACTTGACTTTGCCCCCAACTAAAAAACCCAATAAAATATCCCTTGAACGATGACATTTTTTTTAACTTAACCGCAAGTTGTCTAGCTTCCATTTGAAATACGGGCGGAAAATGGTTCCATGAGGCCTATTTGGAATTGTTGCATCTTTTCATGCTTACCCCTTTTATGTATAACAGGACATTTTTACCTTTCTCATTTCGCCCTTTGTTTTTACCCTTCTCATTTCACCCTTTAAGTTGACTGTTGGCTCTCTGTGTGCGTGCGCACGTGCGCTCACACGTGTGCGTATGTGCGTGGATTTCCTCTGTGAACAATCAGTGCATGCTTTCTCTCCCAGCTAGTTCTCTTGCCGACTGTTTGTTGTGAACAATCCTTGTATTTTTTTCTTCTTCTGAATTTGTTAGCACCTCTTTCTTCTTGATTTTTCCAATTCTGTTTTTCTTGTGACCTTTCTCCAGATGTGTTAGAATCCTTAGATTCCATTTTTAGTTATGATTTATGGATTTAATAGAAACTTCTTTATGATGCCATCTTCCAGTTTATCGTAAGCATGTCAAAACTCTGACTCGTCTCTGCTTAAACATTACAAATTGCTGCTGTGGAATAAAAGCTCCGAACTTCTTGGAGACTAGGATGATAAATAACCTAGGACAAAGATTCTATGGATGTGCTAACTGACCCATTCATGTGGGTTCTTTGTTTGGCATGACCCGGAGATGCATGAGTGAGGAAAGGAATTCAGATGCATGCTAATAAAGAAAAGTATGGAGCTGAGGAACATGATTGTGTATCTGAAAAACGAAACCGAAGAAAATTTTTAATTGCAAAAGGAGTTGAAGCATAGTTCAAGTAGGAGGAAGTTGTATATTGGGGTGATTTTATTTGTATTTTTGATGTTGCTGTGTTGTCTATTGTATAAGTTTTTAAAGAACTTAAAAGTTATATTGCAGAGTATCAATTGCAACCTTTATTACTCGTGATGTTTATGAAGATATTTTGTTATGGGCTTTGTCAATCTTTTGTAGCTTTTATTACTTCGTTTTTGTTAGAACCCTCATATATTCGACACTTACAGTCACATTCAGGTCGAATATTCAACACTAGCACACTCACACTCATACTCACACTAACATCCACATCCACATTCTCTTCCTCAATCACACGTGCTTCACATTCAACAATCTCATCATTGTACTGCATATTCATATTCAACAACGTGTACACACTCCACTGACTCCATTCATATTTACATACACTCCATATTCACCATTAAGCTCACACTTTGCACTGCACATTCACATCAACATTCTACAGTGTATTGCACATCACAATTCACATTCACACCCCTGTATAATAATATTACCTTGCACTGCATGATAGAGTATTAAAATAACATTGTACCGTTTGATATCATCTCATACAAAAAACCTCATCATTTTTGCATTGTCATCCATACAAAAAATATTAAATAACTTAAAGTCCATCATTAGATCCTATTTCATAGTCTTAAAACCATACTTAATATAGTACCGAAGCCAGCAGACAATAGACCAACATCATCAGTTCATGTCTCACAACTCTACCAATAAATGAAATAGAAGACTGACATACCAACAGAACAACAACTGAAGTGGAAGACTAGCAACTAAAGTAGAAGACCAGCAGAACTAACTGACCCTTAACTGAAATGGAAGGTCAGCATAATCAACCGACCGGCAGAACCAGCAGAAACATCTGTGAAGATGTTAGGCTATACGTAAATTATGAATCTAAAACATTTTAACTAACCCAAGACATTTTAACTACTAAATATGCATTAATATACGTATCATTGTGTTGAACCTTGAGTGTTAGGGCCATCTTGATTGTTCACTAATGGTGGAGAAGATGATCATTGTGCCAACTGCCAACTACATAAAATTGGAAGAATTCATAAGATTATTAACTCGTAAGGTATATCTTCTAATGGATATGTTCAAAAAGTTGTACTTCCTTACCCCTTTGCCTTTCTTATTTGCCTGCTTCATCCCTCCCTCTAGCAATTGAACTTCTCCTAAGTGAACCCCTATCGTCTCTTACACCTCTTCCTACTAAAGGAAACCTACTCCCTCCGCCAACTCTAAGTAATGGGGACATGCCACCTCTTCTACTCATACAACCCTTACATTTTACTAATGCTCCTTTGCAAGTACGTGCATTGCGGCCATATTGTTGGCATCTAGAGCATTTCAAAGTGTTGTGGCTCCTAATGATTTTCGTGGCCTCCTTAGGGGGGTTGGAATAACTGGACCACAGTCTCTTGTGAAAGTACGTGGGTTAAAGATTTTAAGATATACTTCGGAAATGATCATTCAACCTACTAGAATAGAGTCATCACAACAAACACCTAGAGGGGTGGGGTGAATATGTGCATTGTGCAATAGTGAATTATGCCCAACTAAAAATTATTATGATGGATTTTAGTTAAGCAAGCTTAGAACTAAGTTATCATGTGCATATACCAGTCCTCAATGTCTGGCCTTACTCCGTGTGCGGGATTCTTGCGGATCCTTGCATCGATCCACGACGGAATCATCAAAGCATTATCTATCCTCATCTTCATCATCTTTCGTCGCTTTCGAATCCTTTTTAATTTATTTTCTCCTCCTCCGCTTCGCATTGCAGCCATACTTACCCTTGTTTAATCCCTACTTCCTGCCCTTTTATGCCATAATCGTTATTATAGCATCATCTAGTGTCATCGGCCCTTTGCAGACATATTTAGCTCATATTTATCATATAAACCAGCTACATATAGCCTTGTTAAAACTGATATCTACTGCTGTTATTAAGGTTATTATATGCTAAAATTCAGTTTTCAGGGTAAAATTATATCTTAACTTGTTAGTTTTTGATCTGTGCTTGATATCGAATGCATCTGACATAAAGATCTACATGAGATAATCTATTGTTTGCTGTTTTTATTGAGGATATCACGCTATATTGATAAAACTCATGGGTTATTGATCAAAGACGAGGCTTTGGTTGTAGTGTAACTTATTGGTGCCTACATCAGTTTTACAAGCATTTGGGGTCCTAAAGAATGTGAAAGTTTGCACTTTGGATTTGAATTTTGGAGTCCAAAAGAGATGGACTCATCGTGAGTATAATACCAAGGGGATGTCCCTTTTGGGCTTCTTTGGATGACCAACTGCCCTCTCTTCATGACTAGGTAAGCTCGGTGGCGGGTCCTCCTTTATCTTCATACAATCAAGGATTCACACCGAAGTGACTTGAGACATATAGGTCTTCATTAGGTAGGAATTAAGTGAAAAATATGTTTGCTGGTCAGAAAATCTGCTAGTTATAGGTATGTGCTTGGGAACATCTATGAGGTGATTAAGGATTAACGTAGAAGGTTTTCTGGAAGAAGGGAGTGAATAAGAGAAGAAACCCACCTTAAATCTAAAAATACTGTTTATTCATCCAGTTCCAATCTGTGTTTTCTCTAGTTACATATAGGAGTTAACCTACAAAAGGCTTGAGTTGCAACTTTAAAAGAAAATATAAGACCAAAATAAAGTTTTGAGGAGATTGATGGGAGAGAGGAAAAGAAAATGAAACAAGCTATAAGCCTATAACTCGTAGGTATTACAGGGTTTTGTTATTATTACTTTTTTTTTTGTGATGGGACATGGCGTAGTTATGGTTATGTTATTTTTTGTCCTATTTGCTATCTTCTATTTTGCTCTAGGTTTTTATCTGAACTTTTATGTATTCTTAGATTTCATAGCAGTCTCAACTTTCAAGGCCATAACTTGTGATCACGATGTCCATGTTAGGCTAATAGTACATGTTTCCTCGACCAAACGGATTCATTTTTACCAAGGTATCGTGGTTTTAAAGTGCAAAATCGAGATTAAAACAGAAATATATTCTTTTTGGATTTCTTTAGTTTAACAGTTATGATTGTTTTGTTATTCAATAGTTTAGATTAAGTCCAATTTTGAAGTAATTGTGCCATGTATATGTAGGGATTAGGGCCATTAGGCCAACCCCAAGAATTTGTTTATGGAATGTGGAGATGAATGATAGGCAATTCTAGTTGATTTTTAATTTCTACTTTAGTTAGTTTTGCTATTGTATTCAACCCATGTTGTGGACTCGAACTGCACCTAACTTCTCTTTCCCTTCTGTCCCTCTTCTCCCGTGCAGAAATTTTCTTTCACTTTGTTTATATTTTTATTTATTTACATCACACGGGAGAGGAGTCGTACGGTACTGTTTGAGTAGTACCTTATCTGCTTTGTTTTAGCCTTCTTTTATTTGCCATCTTTTTCCCCGTGCACGAACTGATGCATCACATAACTTACATGTGCCTTATTATCAGATTATCTAAACCATTTATTGTCCTTCCTAACTTCTAGTCCTACTTGTTCAGCTAGTGACTTAAATATTAAACCAACCCCCCCCCCCCCCCCCCTCCCTTTCACCACCTAACCTCAAATTTTTTTAAAATGATTCTCTAAAATGTAAGACACCAAATCAGTCCCAATTTTCAGTTATGATTGCTCCTGATTGATACCTGATGCAACTGGATACATTAATCCACCAAGATTTCATGCTTAAATGTGCCTTATCATCAGACTATCTAAACCATTTATTGTCCTTCCCAACTTCTAATCCTAGTCGTTCAGCTAGTGAAGTTAACAACCCCCCCCCCCCCCCCCCCCCCCAGCCTCTAAAAAATTATAAAATGATACTCTAAAATGTAAAAGACACCAAATCAGCCCCAATTTCAGTTATGATTGCTCCCGATTTCAGTTATGATTGATACCTGATTCAACTGGATGCATTAATCCACCAAGATTTCATGCTTAACTATGCTAATTTTACCTTCGTCATACTAGGTCTCACTAACATGCACCGTAAATCAAATTATGATGTTTTGAAATTGTCCCTTAAAAGAGATCACTAGTACCTGAACTGTCATTTAGCATCCTCCACCAGCACTCAAAATCAGTTGTTGGTAACCATCTTCAGAAGCTACAATCTGTGCCTTGGAATTCTATGTATTCAGTTCTATGATAGATGATTTCTCTTTCCTAGGTGGAATAATATTAATATACATTCAAATAAACTTATGATCACTAATTCTCTTATTATCTTCATCTTAATATCATTGTCTTGCATACAGTGCATGGTTACTGAACATTTTCATTGTTTTAACAGCAAAACAGCTCGCTAAAGAGGTTGAGAGGCTTCAGAATCTGTTATCACATAATAATGAAAAAAGGAGTGCAATGATGAAACCGTCTCGTGCAAGTCCTAGGCTTCGCTCAATAATTAAAGCAAAAGGTTCACACAGAAAGACACCGACATGCTCCAGGCAAAATGAGGTTGAAAATATAGAAGCAGCTAGTGCTCCGTATGATAACTATCTAAAGGAGCTAGTTGTGGCAAGTAAAGAGGACCTAAACTGTGACAACTTTGGTCAGGCTATTGTATGTACAGTGCAGGTATATATTGAATCTCCAAATCAGAGCTTTAATTTTTTATTTCTTGATATTTTGCTTTCCATTTTGACCATGGGATGGGACCTTTTTTTCAGCCAGATTGCTGTAGAAGAAACATGAATTCAGGTATATCTTGTATAATATTTGCTAAAGGTTTACTAGCCATTGTGCGAAGTCTTTAGGTATGTGTTCCTCCAGGAGAAGCAACAAGCAAAGGTCAAAGCACTTGTGTGTTTAAGACTCTTATGGAGTTTTTAGTTGGCATGAAATTCTGCGTAGGAAGTCAAACTGAAGAGCCATGCCTTTCTGTTATTCACCAAATGAGTGGTAATTATTCCACACCCGAGTTATCATTTCGTTCGGTTTTTTTACATATCATACCGTTAACCGAGATGCATAACTATTCTTGCTAGTTTTATCCATAATTCAAGTGCATTTGTTATTTTGCAGATATGCACTAATATATCATATACGTTACGGCTCCAATGCGTTCGTGTTGTCTAAGATGTCTGTTCATGTGTCCTCATTCTATACTTAAACTTGACTTATATGGCAACTCTGCTTTCACATTAATGTGTCTCCACTCAACGAAATTCCCTCGACTTGCAACAACGCACGCACTCTCATGTTGGATTGAAACTGTCCACTCTCTTGTGCAAGATAACGAATCTCCTCTTCATCCCTCCTCTCTTGCAATAATATCAGTCATCCTCTCTCTAATTCGGATTCATAATGGACAACTAAAACTCTGCTCTATCACTAGAGATCACTACCCTTCTATCCCCAACTTTCTCTGATTTGATATAATCGAAAGCACATACCCAACTTTTCCCCTCTTGTAAGATCACGATCCACCTGATCTTCTCACACCTGACGCATCCTTTTCTTTATCTACTGAGTCCCATACCAAATATCTCTCATTAACATCCATTACACATGCTTTCATCTCGTTTGTATAACATTACTAACACAGTTCATGTGAGGTTGTCTTAAACTTTTAGGTATTCTTTATATAGTCGATGCTCTGTTATATGAGCTCTTGTTACCATTTGAATGCTCTGTTATATGAGCTCTTGTTACCAATTGAATGCTCTAATCTTTATTTATCTGATGATCTAGTCAACTGCATGGATAGAAATTCAACAAAAGTTGTATAGTAGTGTTAGCAAGGATAAGTTCTTTTTCAGTTTTTGATCTTCAAATGTTAAAACACTAAATAAAGGTTGGAAATAAGCATATCCAGAACCATACAACCCGAACCATCCTACCAACTTGGGCTAACCCGAGCTTAGAAACTTTTGCTCGGGTTGGGCTTGAGCTAGGCAATTCAGGTTGGGTTGGGTTACGGGTAGAGGGTTCTAGTACTTGTGTTGGGCTTGGGTTGACCCCTAACCCTACCCGACCAACCTGAGTTGCTGCCCTATCTACAGCTGCCCAAATCCAACCCAATGTCGGGTTGAACACGGGTCGTTCGGGTTCAACCGTCCAAGTTTCAGGCCTAAACAACTGCTCATCTTTATATCTATTCAACAAGTGGCGATTTCTGCACAGATTTGTCAATTTTTTTTTTCCTTTTCCGAGGAAAGTGCTGATCTATGATATACAGCATCAAGATCAAGCCCTAATTTCTTCCCGTTTTCTTCTCCTAAGAAAATTTTCTACTAACCATTTACGAGTTGTTTAGTTGCATAATTGTGGCATTCATGTGATGGTGACTGCTGATATATGCTGGCCTTCTATTAATTGGCTTGCGAGATCTTTCTTATGCATCTTAAATGTGTTTCCATTTGTCGTTAGATCCACACTGTTGTCAATTGCGGAATTCGACTTGAGTATGTTCTTTGTATTACACATGCATGGACCACGCGTGCCGTCAATGTTATTACCTTATATGCATGCGTTGCTTGCAGGGTATACTTTCACACTGACATGGCTAAGTGACAAGGGAGGGAGGGAGGGCGGGGAGCTCATGTATCATGTATCGTCGCTGGGGACGTTGGAGAGGGTCGCTCTGGAGTGGATGAAAGAGGACGTGGTCTTCAGCTTGAGCATGTGCCCGGTTTTCTTCCAGCGGATATCGCGGGTCATCGGTCATCGATGATTGAATCTTGGTGCCTCACTCCCTTTCAAGAAAAATAGAATATGAAAAGTTTTTTTGTGTGTGTGAAACAATGCGAGGCATTTCAGCTTGTGAAATCGTTGCCTTTGGGGTCTGGAGACTCCTCTATGGTAATGCAGGTTGGTTACATGCAAATGTAATAGCATTTCTTTTATTATCATGGATCTGAATTGGGCTAGTAAGGTTGCAAGATTGAATCCCCAGGCTTGGTTTTGTCTTTGGTGAGGAAAAAAACTTAGCCGTAAGTCCTTTTAGCAGATGCTATATTAGCTAAAGGCAGTCAAGGTTTCAATATTGCACCTAGGCCCTCCTGAACATTGCATGCTACATCAAGTCTCTCGTCCTTATCTACCCCTCATGTGCTACAAATAGAGTATCCATTTGTCTCCAGAAAGAGTATCTATTTGCTGGTTGACACTGCATATCCTGGATGCTACAGTAATTTCACTATAGCTGCTATTATGATTTCACTGTATATGCTATAGTGAAATTACTGTAGTAAGAGTATCAACAATTCGATTTGATAAGAGTTTTAAATTAGTAAATTTTCTATCGCTATAGTGATTTTACTGTAGTAAGAGTATCAATTAGCCGAATGGATATTCTTTCTGAAAACAAATGGATATTCTGCACAGTGTCACCCGGTGAATAGATACTCTTGGTGATGATGAATGTATACTCTTGTTAGTGTTTTTGTTGCAGTAGCTACAGTGAAATCACTGTAGCAATCACTACACGTATGGTGTTAATCGGTGAATGGATACTCATGTCAAAGGCGAATGGATACTCTTATTGGAAACGAATGAATGCTCTTGCTGGAGGGACAATTTTGTTATTTAAAGGATAAATTTTTTTTTAATATTTTGGTTAAAGACTTGTACAAATGTGTCCTTCAGGAGGGACTTCAGCTAATATCCTAACTTGTATTCTTTAGCTTAAATAAAGACTTGTGGAGGGATTTAGAAGTAATTAACCCAAAAAAGTTTACGCTTGTGTTGTTTGCAGGTTTCAAACCATGGTCTCTATGGTCCAATAGCATTTACAGACGCCGCTCTAACAAGGACAGGTATGCCTGAATTGGACTGTGCCTAATTCTTAATCAGACTCGGCCAAAGTGGACTTGTGATGACCTGCCTGAACATCTTCCAACATAGCTGGCAATGGGTCGGGTCTGGGTTGGAATCAACCAAGCTCTGGGCTAGGCCTATATTTTTCATCGGTCCCAAGGTCCTTTTGTATCGGGCGTTAAAAACAAGGCCCAAGTCTGAGCCTGTATCAATGATTCGGGCCTGGACTGGGTCCTTTGCCTGAATACCTTCAATAATCAACTTCATTCGGTGAAGTTCAAGGGATGCGGCCTGTAAAGCCTCGACCGGCACAACAACCAAGTGATTCTTAGATCTCGTGGCGGAAATCCCTGTGCCGCCCTTTTATAATCTTCCACAAGTAGGGGTGGCAATGGGTCGTGTCGGGTTGGGTTCGTGTCGTGTCTAGTTTCGGGTCGTGTCCAAAACCTTTAGGCCCGGACCAGACCCGTTTAACTAATTGTGTCTAGATCCTAAACCCGTACCCGACCCGTTTATAAACGGGTAGACCCGATAAGACCCGTTTACCACATGGGTCTAAATAGACCGCTGATACTATATATTATAGTATCGGATTGCGGGTAGACCCGACCCGATCTGACACGACCCGTTGAATTTTAAACAGGAAGGGTCTGCCATGTCCAGACCCTAAACCCAGACCCGACCCGGTTATTAAACGGGTCTATTGTGTCGACCCGTTTACGACCCGAACCTGTTTTGCCCTGACCCAGACCCGCTAACTTCGTGTCGGGTCTGCTGGGTCCGAAATTGCCAGCCCTATCCACAAGTCATCCTGGTGGTTAGCAGCTCCCATATTTTCTTAAAAGCAAATAATTTTATCAATTTAGAAGTATTATTTTATTTTTTTAATATAATTAATTACCAAAAAAATTCTGATACATCAACTCCCTAAGGGATTTATCAATTTCCTTCCACCCTTTTAGCCTAACAAGAGGGGGCAAGCCTCTCATTCTAGAGTGTCTGTCCTACGCACGTGAGCGTTCCAAGCATTCTCACCTACAAACGTACCCCGCCACTCTAAGGGCAATCTCCTGTCGCGTAAGATTGATAGAAAGTGGGCTCTCCGTCGTTTGATTTTCATCGTTAGTTGCATCAACGCTGATTCTTTCATCAGTCGCAATCCAGAGTATATTGTTGACATCTTTATTTGTTCCAACGTATACTATGTCATACCGTCTAGATGAATCATCATTCTGGTACACTTCTAAATCATCCTCAATGACCCCTGCATAGGTATCTCATATGTTGTAATAATCTCTGGGTGGTGATCTGATTATAATTTGTCAACTTGAAGCGGTGTTATCCGGTGAATAAAATATATACTCTGCTTGAGATGCAATGATAAATGGATCTTGATATTGATTACTCAATCTCTTGGCGGTATTGACACAGATACAATGTATTTATCAACATTGTAATCCGTTCAATGATTATAAACATCCCACCAATCATATTTGAATAAGACGATTCAATTTCGTCTACGGTATTGAATCTTGAGAATATCAGTGAGAACGCCGTGGAAAGTCGATATTTCATTCGTTTGGTCCCCCTATTGAAAATAACCCACTATTTTTTGTTCTTATTTTTTTGCTATCTTTTGTCTAAAATCTAAAATAATTCACTACGTAGCCACCAAATGATATCGCGTCCCGCAAAGGGCTACAAGCTAAGCGCTAGATGTGAACAACACGATACAAATACTTTAAGCATTTTTTGTTGTTGTCGTGTAGCACTTGTCCCTATAATCACATAACAAAATCTACTGTGAGCAGCATGATACAAATACTCAAACATTTTTCAGTAATTACTGTCAAAAAATTTCCAACCGATGTGAACACTTTCGTGTTGTTCGAACCACGATGGTAATTACCAACTAAATGAGCTTATGAATGGGAAGTGGTTTCCAACAACCGATCAACCTTTCGATGTTAAATGTCTAGGATCTTCCACTCAGCACGGAGAGGGCTTAGGGGTACTTTGGAGCGCCACGATGCTTCGCTCAATCCAAATTAACACTTTAGTTTCCTGTTTGCAGAAATATAAGTTTTTTTTAAAAATATTTTTGAGTTATTTAGCGTGCATGGTAATATTAGATCCTAATTTCCACACGGAAATAGGCCAGAACTTAGGTCTTAAGTCACACAAGACTAGTTTTTTCAGAGGGATTAGCCACATCAACCTTCAAATAAATAAATAAATAAATAACTTTAAATTAGGTCTACATGAGTAGGTTGGAGGAAACACTTTATTTTTTTTAAAGAGTAGATGAAATCCTATGATGGGAGGGAGGTTAGGCAGACCCCAACCTATATGCATTAAAAATAAGGAGGGATTCAGTGTATGAATCCAACACCAAGTGGTCATAAGTTTCCATAGCCATAGCAAAAGTCACGCAGTCTTACAACATTCCAAGCAAAAGGTATCTATGGGGACAATGAAAATTCATCATCTAAAAGAGGCCCAACCCGTTAATGATAAAGGGCCCTCAAATCCAAAGATCGCATGTGGACCGCCTACAAACAGGACCAAGCCCAACTTGGAGAAGGGCCGAGCGGACCCACCGGCCCCTCCTATAAAGGCTCATGAGTCATGCCCCCCACCCTTTTGATGGGTGTGGCCGACCAAAAAAAAATGTGTTAGAAAATTCAGAGAGAGAGAGAGAGAGAGAGAGAGAGAGATTAATTAGCCAACAAACAAATGTCACTAGAAAATTTCTCATACAAGTATACAGAAGTGGGTGAATTACCTTGGAACGAAAGAAAACGTTTACAAATTCAAAGTCATGAACTTTTTAAGGCTGACAATGCTTCCTTCGTCGTGGCGGATATAACAGCATCAGAGGCATTCGGCAAGTAATAATATTTCCCTGCAAGAACAAAGGGGGTTCAATTAGAGATTCTCCGCTTGTGGGGTGTGGGGGGGGGGGGGGGGGGGGGGGGTGGGGTTAGTACAATAGTAGCCACTATGGAGAGGTTTTTTTTTTTTTACCTTGGGCAACCCTTGCTATCTCCTTGGCAAATCCAGTGGACACGAACTTGTTCTCGGTGTCGATGACTAGAAGCGACATTCCCGCTTTATAAATTTTCCCCGCCACATCCAAAATCTCATCCTTATAACAACAAATAATCAGATGAGATTCCTAAAAAGGAAATATTTTCAAATGACTAAGCAGAAGGGAAACATTTGACATCAACTCTTTCAAAATAATTACAAGGTCATTTTCTTCAAGTATGAATCGAGGTAAAAACACAACCACTGCCATTGTGAGGCCTTATACGGAATTTACCTTGTTCAAATTCAAGCATTTTGCCTAAAGAGCTTACTGTGTCCCTATGTTTGTTATCGACCATGGGCATCGTCAGCCTTAGACATAACTCACCATGTTGTAATTCAAACCTTTTATCTAATTGATAGGATCTTCGATAGGATTCAACCCAAATCAGAATCCATTCTTATAGCCTCCAATTCTCTCTTCAAGGATTTGACATCAGCTCACCGATTGAGGTGCCCCTGAGCCACACCGTCTCATTGGCTACCACCCGATCAGAACTGCCTTAAGGCAAATGTGAATGGGGCGACAGGTAGATCCACTTCGTCAACCGGAGTTATAATCAGAGACAGCAATGACTCCCACCTCTTCTCTCGGGCACCGAACTTCGGGGGGTGTGAAAATCAGAGAAATCGAAACCAAGATGGCACTCCAGGGGCTCGGGTTCTTGCAGAACTGGCGGCTTCCCATGTGGTTCTAGGGGGTGATAAACCAAATATTCCTTCAGTTCCTGTTGGATGGGGGGACCTTTCCCCACCATGGCGGATACGAAATATCGTATCCAACTGCAAGCTTCTGGCTAGTGGCTTCATCTCTTGCAGATTCTCATACGTGAAGAGGGATCTCAACTCCTGTGAAGATGCTTTGGCCAAGCATGTGCTGCGGGAACAGACTCCGCTCTCTTCCCATTGTACTCCCTATTGTATTGCTTCTCTAGTTGAGTCTGGAATGACTCATCCTAATAATTGTAGCAATTCTTTTGGTTTTTGGGCTGGGGCGCCATGAATAGAACCCCCATAGTTCGTACCAAAAAAAGAAATCTAATTGATTAGTAAGAACAAGTTACTGTCTTAAGTGTCCATCATACACCGCACCAGTACTGTTAGTCTTAGACAAAATTCACCATGCCGCAACTCAAACAGTTAATCTAATTGATGAGTAAAACAAGTTACTGTCTCTGCGTGCGGCATAAACTAAATGGATAGGATGAACAAGCATGAACATGAACTGATGTAATAATACAACCATTAACACTGTAAGCCTTAGAGAGATTCAAAATTTCCATGTAATTGATGGGTATGAAAACTAAAGTGGCCTTAAATGAGTTATT
The DNA here is from genome assembly GCA_947650365.1 of Chamaelirium japonicum. Taxonomy (NCBI): domain Eukaryota; kingdom Viridiplantae; phylum Streptophyta; class Magnoliopsida; order Liliales; family Melanthiaceae; genus Chamaelirium; species Chamaelirium japonicum. The sequence goes on along the minus strand of OX393552.1, from coordinate 87,305,074 downwards.
TATACAGAAGGATGCGAGAATTCAAATGTCACATCGACCTTTGAGGGCAGTCCCCAAATGGTGGATAGGCTTTTTCAATGAAGTTATTACTGTCGAGAAATGGAATGATCCTGTTGAGCAAGTCCACCGGTTAGTCCCACATTGGTAAAGGGGGAACTATATACCCTCTGTGGACCTCCCCTAGGGCATCTAACATGCATGATTATAGGTAAAATCAGGGCATCATGACTGTTAATGTATAGAGATGGGTCGGGTTATATGTACAGTCGGGTCGGGTTATGTGTGTATACATGTACATATATATTGGACTTCAGTCCCTCAATGAGATGCATTCCATTCTCTCCAAACCCTAGCCGTCATCTCCTAACATGGTATCAGAGCTCTAGGGTTTCTCCACGGTGAAGGGAACTCCTCCGGCAGCCCCTCCAGCACCCTCCTACACCCGATTCCCCCCTCCGGCAGTCCCTCCAGCCCCCTCCTGCACCCGATTCCCCCCTCCAGCAGCCTCCTGCACCCAATTCCCACCCTCCAACACTCCGGAAGCCCTCGTCGCCCTCTCCTGCAGCCCCCGCCGCACCTCCAGCACCCGATTCCCCCCTCCGGCAGCCCCTCCTGCACCCGATTCCCTTCTCACCCGCACTGGCAGCTCCTCCAGCCCCCTCCTGCACCCGATTCCCCCCTCCGGCAGCCCCTTTAGCACTCCGGAACCCCCCCCCCCCCGCCCCCTCCTATACCTTCTGCAGCCCCCGCCGCCCCCTCCTGCATCTCCTGCAACCACCGCCGCCCCCCTCCTGCACCTCCTGAAGCCTCGCCGCCCCCCTTCTGCATCTCCTGCAGCACCCCGCGACCCTCCTCTTCCAACAGAACCCCCCTGCAGCCCCTCCGACCCCCCCGCCATCCCTTGAAGCACCCGCCGCCCCCTCCTGCACTCCCTGATGCCCCACCGCCCCCCTTCTGCATCTCCTGCAGCCCACACCGCCCCCCTCCTGCACCCTCTGTCGCCCCCCATCGCCCCACCGCTCCTCCCTTGGCCCTCCTCCTCCGGTCCGTCTCCTCTGTACCGGACTGCCCGGGACCTCCCTTGTGTCGGCTCACCCCCGTACTTTAGGAGTATGGCTTCATACATCTCTCGGCTTCCATACTGCCTGCATACAATAGCTGATCGTCGAGTCCCTCCATCTTCTCGTTTTGATGGTATTCTCGTGCCACGACCCTCCACCACGTCCGTCAACTGTGGACGTCGTCAGGGTCCCCTCCGCCATGATGGCGGGACTGCTGCTGCTGCTGATCTTCCTACTCCAGCACCGCCTGCCACCACTCCTGCTCTGTCTCGGTCTTACTCCGACCGCCTCCAGTGCTTTGAGGAGTTACTGTTTCGATACCTCGCCTCCACTGGCTCTTCGACAGATCACAGTCTCTCTACCACTCCGGGTACTTCTGCTCAGTCTCGGTCTTACTCCGACCGCCTCCAGCGCTTTGAGTTACTGTTTCAATACCTCGCCTCTACCAGCTCTTCGACAGATCACAGTCTTTCTGCCATTCCGGGTACTATAGCTCCATGGATCTTCGACTCGGGTGCCTCCTACCAGCTTACCTCTGATCCTTCTGTACTCACGGATTGTAGCCCTGCTCCCACCCACCTGGGGATCCACACTGCTGACGGGACTCGTGTACCCATTTCGCAGTGTGGATCCATCACCCCTGCCTCCGATCCCACTGATCGCCTAACCTTACCTCGTGTTCACCTTGCTCCCCGCTTAAACATTAACTTAATATCTGTTAGTTCTCTTTGTGACTCGGGCCTGATCGTTACATTTACTTCTTCTTGTTCTGTGTAGGATCCGCGGACGGGTCAGAGAGTTGAGCTGGGTCGTAGAGCAGGGGGACTCTATCAGTTGGATCATCTTCAGGTTCCCACTTCCACTCTGTCAGCTTTGTCTGTTACCTCTGATGCTGATTTGTGGCACAGAAGGTTAGGTCACATATCCAGTGATCGACTCCAAAACGTTTTTCGCTCTGGCGCTTTGAGTCGGGTGTCCTCCCCTCTCTCTGTCTGCACTGGGTGTCGATTAGCAAAGCACCTTGCTCTTCCTTTTTTTACTAGTGTTTCCTGTTCCAGCACCCCTTTTGATCTCGTGCGCTCTGACGTGTGGGGTCCTGCTCCAGTTGCCTCTTTTACTGGTTTTTTGTATTATGTGAGCTTCATAGATGATTACTCCCGCTGCACCTGGGTCTATCTCATACGTCGCCGCTCCGAGATTCCTCATATTTACAGGACCTTCACTACTATACTTCACACCCAGTTTGGTCGGCGCATTAAGACTTTTCGATCTGATTGTGCCCAGGAGTATCTCTCCTCTGAGATGCATGACATCCTTCAGACTCACGGCACTCTTCACCAACAGTCGTGTCCCCACACCCATGAACAAAACGGAGTCGCCGAGCGTAAACATCGCCATGTCCTCGAGACAACACGAGCTCTACTTCTGTATGCTTCTGTTCCATATTCCTACTGGGCTGAAGCTGTCCTAACCGCTGTTCACCTCATCAACATCACTCCGTCCTCCTCCATCTCTGGTGTTTTCCCGTACGAGCGGCTTTACTCCACATCTCCTGACTACTCTCTTCTTCGTCCTTTGGGTGCACGTGTTTCGTCCTCCGCCCTCCTCATGAGCGCACCAAACTCCCTGCTAGGTCTGTTAGGTGTGTTCACTTAGGACTCAGTCGGGAGCACAAGGGATATCGGTGCTATGATCCCTTGGTTCGCCGGATCCGTGTCTCTCGTCACGTCTCCTTTGTAGAGGATGTCTCGTACTTTTCCACTGAGTCCCGGGATCTTCCCTCATCACTTACGTCATCTTCTACGCTGTCACCCCCTCTCACAATCCCCTTCCTACCTCCGTATCCTGCTCCCACGCCCACCTTCCCGGTTGAGCCTCCTCTACATTCCTCGTCTCCCCTGTCTCCATCACCTCCACCTCCACCTCCCTCGTCTCCACCACCTCCCTCTCCCCCGTCACCTCCACCACCATCACCTGTCACGCGTGTTTACGTTCGTCGCTCCACAGTTCCTCCCACCGAGACGGTCTTCACTAGTACTACTTTGCTTGCAGTTGCTCCCACCTCTCCGGCCGCGGATCCTGGTCCTGCTCGGCGCTTCCCTTCGCGCGAACATCACCCTCCTGACAGATATGACTACTCCCCTGACAGGTTAGGTTACTCTGTGTTTACTCCTGTTTCTCCTGACACTTCTGGATACTCTGTTGTTGCCTCCTACTCTCCGTTCTATCAGGCCTTTTTTACAGCTTTTCACACCCACCGGGAGCCCCAGTCGTACCGTAAGGCAGTTGTACACCCAGAGTGGCGACGGACCATGACAGTCGAACTTGAGGCCTTTCAGCGGACTCAGACGTGGGATTTGGTTCCTTGTCCCACTAGCGTGGTTCCTGTTAGCTGCAAATGGATCTTCAAGATCAAGACTCGACTTGATGGGTCCATTGAGCGGCATAAGGCGCGGCTTGTTGCTCGTGGTTTCTCCCAGGAGTATGGGATTGACTACGAGCAGACTTTGCTCCAGTGGCTCGGATGACTACCGTTCGCACCCTCTTAGGTGTGGCAACTGCTCGAGGGTGGCCTCTACATCAGATGGATGTGACCAATGCATTTCTCCACGGTGATCTCTCAGAGAAGGTATACATGGCTCCTCCACCGGGCGTCTCTGCTCCTTCAGGTCATGTCTGTTGTTTGCGCCGAGCCATCTATGGGCTTAAGCAGGCCCCTTGTGCTTGGTTTGAGTGATTCCGCAGTACAGTCCTGGCCATCGGGTTTGTTGAGCGCCACTCTGACTATGCCCTGTTCACTCGCTCCTCCAGTCAGGGTATTGCAGTTCTTCTTCTCTATGTGGATGATATGATCATCACCGGGGATGACAGTGCCACAATAGCGTCCCTTTAGCACCACCTACAGAGTCAGTTTGAGATGAAAGATCTGGGCCCTCTTCGCTACTTTTTGGGCCTCGAGATTGCCCGGTCAGCTCGTGGTCTGTTGGTCTCCCAGCAAAAGTACATCTCCGACATCTTTGCTGATGCTGCTCTTACTGACTATCGCACTGCTGACACACTCATGGAGCTCAATTTGAAGCTTCTTTCTACAGATGGTGAGGCACTCCAGGATGTCTCCTACTACCAGAGGCTGGTTGGGATGCTCGTCTATCTCACTATGACCCAGCCAGACATTGCCCATACTGTTGGCATTGTCAGTCAGTTCGTTCAGGCTCCTCGTTCGGTTCACTATGCTGAAGTCATTCGGATTATCCACTATCTCCGAGGCACCATCACCCACTCATTACTTTTTTCCTTCACCTCTCCGTTGGTGCTGCGTGCCTACTCTAATACAGATTGGGCAAGAAATGTAGCCACTTGCCGTTCTACTACTGGATACTGTGTGTTCCTTGGTGATTCTCTCATTTCTTGGCGAAGCAAGAAACAGGAGTCTGTTGCTCGCTCCAGCACCGAAGTTGAATACAGGGCTATGGCTTCCATCACCGCAGAGATTGTCTGGCTTCGTTGCCTTCTACTCGACCTGGGAGTTGTGATATCCGAGCCGACGCCTCTCTTCTGTGACAACCGGAGTGCTATTCAGATTGCTAGCAACCCGGTTTTCCATGAGCGGACAAAACATATTGAGGTTGATTGTCACTATGTTCGCCAAGAGTTTCTCGACCACACCATCTCCTTACCATTCATTCCATCATCGGAGCTGACTGCTGATTTTCTGACGAAGCCCCTTACGATTGCTCGCTTCCGGTATTTTATCGGCAAACTCTCGGTCCATGATCCACCGTGAGTTTGAGGGGGAGTGTTAATGTATAGAGATGGGTCGGGTTATATGTACAGTTGGGTCGGGTTATGTGTGTATACATGTACATATATATTGGGCTTCAGTCCCTCAATGAGATGCATTCCATTCTCTCCAAACCCTAGCCGTCATCTCCTAACAATGACCATTTACTGTGATAATACTAGTAGTAAATTACGGGCAAAAATCCTGTTCAACACTCAAGTACCAAGCACATCAAAATTCATCAGCATTTCATTCATAAGCTTGTCAAAGATTAAATTATACATGTTCATTCCTACTGAGTCAATTGGCAGATTTGTTATGAAACCCTCAGTGCCCTTAGGCATTAATTCCTTAGGATGTCTATTGACATTTGTCCCATTGACTGAGTGCATTTCAAATTCATAGTCTAAATTGTTTGTTATTGATGAATCCTTACTAGCACTACTGTTTATCTCCCTTTGCACACTTTTTTCAAGGTCATTTGTTCATTTTAGTTACTGAGTTTGAAAAATACTAAAAACGGAATATGGAAAAGCCAAAAAGATTTTGCTCTAAAGCATTATTGTTTGAGTTTTTTCTCAAAAATACATTGTGTCCAATTTTAACTTTGCCAGGTTCATCATTTTTATATTTCACCCAGTTTTATCAGTAATATTTTTCCGTAGTCAAAATTGAGATATCATGTTGATTGAGACTGACATTGGACTGATAATTTCTTTAGATCGTAGTCTCACTTACTTTCCTCCATATATGGGGTTCAAAATCAACCAAGCATAGAGTATACGACGTGACACATGAGCACAACCATGCACAAGCAAAAATCACAGTACAGAAAGGACTCAGAACAACTCATTCCAAACACGTAATCACTGGTTCAAGACTAGGAATGCAAATAAAGTAATTTGTTTGCTTCCAAAAAATTTAGACTGAATAAAATCCTATGGCAATAAGTTTTGAAACCTTAAATACGTCTAAGCTTTTTGAACATAAAGGTTGAAAAAGATACGAAAGTTTATCATGGTACAACTAAGAATTTTAAATGAACTTATTATGGAACTGACTGTTTTTTTTTTTAAATAACACACCAAAAAAGAAGAAATGGGAAACAATACAGGAAGAAACAAGGTTCCTTGTGATGACTTTATAGTATGGCGGAAAAAAGTTAGACATTATCTTCAAGTTAATTACGATTACCATGCTTATTATCTTACTGCAGCAAGTCCTTTTAATGGGAAGTGAAAAATACCTTCAAGTTTTACATGCATATACAATGTATGAACATGTAGTAGGATAAAATCAAATGTAAACGTTATTTATCTTTCATTTCAATTTGTGAAAAGACTTCAAAAAGGTATTTCTTATAAACCTGTTTCAGAAATATGAGTCATGAATTTTGTGAAGTGAATGTTCACATCTTTTAACTACACACAGGTAGTGTCCGTTTGTAAGGATTTAAGTTTTAAACAACTTCAAATTTATGAAGGAATAGGAGCTACATTTAAAGCACCTTTATGTTTACCTTCAACTCTTGTGAAGAAGGTTTAGGAGCCTCTGCAGATGCAGCAGCTTCTGGGTCAGTGGATCTTTTTAGAGATATATTGGCCCTTCCATCAGTAATGGCAACAATCATAACACGTCCAACATCACCACTCTTGTCAGCATTAAGCCCAACTCTAACAGCCTAAACATAAAGGTGATTTCAGTCAAAGAAGAATGAGAAAGATGAAATTAAAAGCTTAAACTGGACAAATAAAAGAACTGAGATCTTTTACCATACTAAGACCGTGAGCTAATGGAGAGCCACCACCACATGGAAGTCTCTCAAGACGTTTCCTGGCCATTGCGATTGACCTTGATGGAGGTAGTAGAACTTCCGCATAATCTCCACGGAATGGAATGATTGATACCTGATAAAAAAACAAATCACCAATAAGTTTAAAAAAAAGACAAAAGGTGAATTGCATTGATTTTAAAGGGGCACAATGCAACCAAGCCAAATCAATCGTATGATAACTTAATGAGTGATATTCATAGAACCCATTTACACAATCTGATGAGGACATTAAGCCACCGGCTGCATGTGTCAATGGACGGTGGCGCAAGCCAATGGCTCACTAAATGTCACTGTGGCTTGGAGGATGATAGGCCCACCTGTCGGGGGCAAGTTATTTTATTTATCAATTTATTAGTGATTTTCAGAGTTATTTTATTATTAAACAAGTAAATGCCCGTGTCCGTCGGCACTCAGACGGCCGTCTTCGGGGTGTGATTCACTTGTTACACACACACACACACACACACACAGAGAGAGAGAGAGAGAGAGAGAGAGAGAGAGAGAGAGAGAGAGAGAGAGAGAGAGAGAGAGAGAGAGAGAGAGAGAGAGAGAGAGAGAGAGAGAGAGAGAGAGAGAGAGAGAGAGAGAGAGAGAGAGAGAGAGAGAGAGAGAGAGAGAGAGAGAGCTAATTAACCTTCCAAAAAAGTACTAATTAACATCAAATGACCATTAAATGTCATTGAATAAGTATTTATCATCTTTATAGTAGGTTTTTAATAGGATTTATGAGAGCCGTATTCACACACGGAAGAGGGGCGGCTCGGCTCGAAATCAGAAGAACCAATTTGAATGGAGAAGGGGATTTCGGTATTTATTACCTACCTAATTTTGGGTAGCTATGATTGGGGATTTGGGACCATTTATAAGGTAGCCAGTCGATTTAGGTCAACAGATGACTGCGATATTTACATAAAATCGGATAGCTGAGAGAGTTTTTTTTTGTCCTAGTCAGCACAATATAGCCGTGCCATGTTATATAGTTTGCAACCTACATGTTTTAGCTGTTTAATGGGTTTCTAGTTCCATATTGCCTGGGGAGAACTTATGTTGTTACTGTAAGTGAGTATTACCGCTAACCAACCCGACAACGGTGCATGGCAAGTGGCAATAGGCGTCCGAAGTCTCCTCCGACGTCCCAACAGGATCCACCATACCGATGGACTTGTGCCAGTGGGGAATCCTCCCGGCTCCACTCCCGCTCGAGGTTGTGAACATGTGGCTCTCCTTCAAATAGGATTCCGAGCCAACAGGCTCTTCTAAATAAGATTCCGAGTCAACCCACAACCTCAACAATCTCCACCTTGATGAGAGATCCTCAACATCAATTCTTGTCTCCATCTCTTTCGGGGAATAGAAACTACTCGCATCTCCACACACTCCACCACGAGTGCTCGGTCACCATCCACGGTGACAAACACATCTGTTCCACGCCTGAGGACATACATCAAGTAGCCAACGCCATCACTGGACATGTTCTTCGAGATCTACATCACTGAAAAAACTCTCCACTTGCAGCCCTATTTCGCAACAAAAAAACCCGCAACCCTTGGAGCCAACACCTAATAATGCTAACAATCCCCACTTCATAGGATCTCTAATATTGATTTCCAAAGAAGTCTTAACAAGCTCCATCTCAAAAGATGAGCCTGTATGTGCGTGATTTGGATTGAAAAAAAATCTGATATCTTCTCACACTCCGACATATGACGAATATACGGCCCCTCCTGTCAGCATCTAAGTACGACGCCTCCATCAAGGGCAACACCACATGTGGGGTCAATTGACCCCACTCAATTTTTTCTTGCTTTGATTGTCTTAGTTTTTGAGCCCACTTTCTGACCCTTTGACTCACTGTTTGAGCCTTTTGACCCCACTCCTCATCATCAATGCCTTAAAAACCAATTATCTCACCCAAAACAAGAGTAATGCTATTTGAACAATCAACAAGTTTGACAATCTCATTAACAAACCAGACCCATGAAGTGGTGGCGGGCCTGCTTGGTGTGAATACTAATGCACCGAGTCCTGGGCCCCGCCCCTACTTCATGGGTCTGGTTTGTCAAACTAGATTGTTCAAATAGCATTACTTAAAAAAAAAACCCATTCTAAAGCCCAAGCCCTAAGCCTCACATTGTCACGCGGGCGCCGACCTCGACCCATCACGACATCACCCATCTCTTCTCTGGGTTCTCTCGATCTCTCCTGTCCTCGGTCCTCCAGCAAAAAAGAAAAAGAATATCTCCCGTCCGCACACCGTGCAATAGTACGTGCAGCGACAGCGTGGTGGTACTAGTACGAGTTGTGTGGTGCAGAGGTACGAGATGTGTGGCACCGACGGTTCCAATTTCCAAACGATAATCAGAGGTTATCAAGTGCAACGATTTTTTTTTTTGAGGTGAGGGCTGCTTCACAGAATATAGTCGGGTCCCAGGAAGCAAATTGATAGGGTTTTCACATTTAATAAGGTACCCCCTTTCGCCTCTCGGAGTTCATTGCCGTTTCTCGGTGTTGTTTCACCCACAGGAATAATCTTAGTGGGTCATCGCTTTGGGATCACTATTTATTTTATAAAACTAAATTAACTAATGGAGGAATGGAAGTCAAAAGTTTGTGGGTTTAGCTTTTACTGCTTTTTAAACTTTTTTTGGCTACAAATGTTTAATAAATCTTTATTCTTTTGTAGAATAATTGTGATATCTGTCAAAGTGCCAATTTTAAAGAACTTGAAACTCAGGCTTGACTTGAAAGTCAGCCAATTCAAGTAAACTCAGTTTGACTCGGTCGAGTTTTATCCCAACTTGGTTTGACTCGGTTGAAAAACTTGACTCAAAATCTAGCTTAGTCGAGTTGACAACTCGACATGGTCAGACTCGGCTAAGTTTTAACAGACTGGTGTCTGCATCACGGCTACAACTGATATTGATAAGAGAAAAAAATATTTTTTAATACAACTATTGACCCATTGATACAAATTCCGCCTCCATCGTCAACTAGCCACCATCATATGTGACCTGCTGAAACTCCAACCGTTTATAACTAGCCACCGCTACCAAGTACGTTGAAATCCTGGCAGATCATGATCTATCACCAAGATAACCACCCATCAAACTCTATCTCTGATGAACCATGACAGCACCAAACCCGACCCTGTCGCTGGCTGGAACTTGAAGCAAACCCTGTCGGCTATGTTCCATCTTTCCTCCGCAATCTAAATTATACTGCCAATGACTACTTGCACTCCAAAATCGAGATCCATCTGAAAGATGACCTCACTGACCTAAAGAAATTCTTTATACTGCTCTTCCAAACTCCAGTCAGTGCCTCTACTAGTCACTTTTTGACGACTCGCGCCAGTTCCCGTCGGCACCTCTACCAGCCACCCGTCGACAACCGCGTCAGCCCACTCGTCGACGGCTGGAATAATCACACGTCAATGACTCCACAACGACACTCTGGAAAAACAACCTTACTCTGATACCAGTTTGTTGGCATCAGAGCAATCCTCTCAAAACTTGACTCTGTAACTAGCTAAGAAGCACTAACACTGGGACGGGGACATGGGTACAACACTTGTACGCCGACACGACAAATCCTAAAAAAGGACACGGGTACGATGAGGAAACGGCAAACTAAATTAATATTTTTTATTTATATTTTATGTGTGTTTATAATTCATATATATTTCAATAACCTTAAAAACCTCATAAAAAACAACTAAATAAAAATTTAATGCATACTGAATCGCAACCGTTAATTACACCTAGCCCGATCGGTGAATCACACACAGCTAGGGCTGATTTTCGAATGGATAGGATAGGAATAGAGGTGTTCGGAAAATTTCCAAAATTTTTAGAATCCCAAATGGTATTCCGATTCCGAAATTTCGGAATTGCAAAATTCAATTCCGATTAGAAATTTTCGGAATTATTAGAATTTTTCGAAATGTTTTACTTTCGGAATTTTTTGAAAATTTTCAGAATCATCCAATTTTGGCAGATTTTTGGATTTTTTTTGAAAATTTCAATTTTTGCAGAATTTTTGGAATTTCATTGCATATGCTGCTTCATATGGGTCTTGGTTGGGTCGGGTCGGGCAAAGGGTGGAAATGGTAGACTATGATTTGGTTGAGATTTAGGATTTTTAAGTTGTATATGTTGTGCATCACGAGCTATTGCCTGTTGGTGTTGGGTTGGACCGATTTTAAGTAATATATACATATGGTGCCATGTCCTTAGGTGAAGCCCAAAGCAACGACTTTGGTGGCTTTGCCCAAGGGCCGACAATGCACAACACCTGCTGCTTCGGATGGATCTGGGTCTGGTCGGAATAAAACATCGAAATTTTTCGGATTAGATGTTTCCAAAATTTTAAAATCGAAAATCAGAATTTTCGGAATATTAAACACCCTTTCAATTCCGATCCGATTTTTTTTCAGAATTTTTGAAAATCAAACTTTTGGAATTTGGATTTAATTATATGGTGGCAAAATCAGAATTTTCGGATCGGTTTCGGACGGAATTGGAATTTCCAGAGGATCAGATAGGTTAAAGCCAAAACTAAATCGTAACCGTCCATTACAACCAGCTAACAAGTGAATCGCACTCAGGCCCAAATGACATGCAAAAGAACGGCTGCGATTCAGTTTTGGCTTTAGCCTATTTGATCCTTTGAGGTTATAACCTCAGAAGATCAAATAGGTTGAAGCCAAAACTGAATCACAACAGCTTGTGATCTGACCTTATATCGAATAGCATGTCAACTTGCTGTGTCCGGCGCGTGTCCGACGAGTGTCCAGCTGTATCCGACTCCTGGAAGCACATGGAACACGACACATATGTGTATGGCGAGTGTCGATGTCCGAGACATGTCCGACACGGGTACGGGGGGGCCTGGGGAAGTGTCCGTGCTTCCTAGAATGCCAGTTTGTTGGTATCAGATTTTCCACACCGAGCCTGTGATCTGATACCAGTTTGTTGGGTCAAGCGAACGTAGTTCGGGGCATTATCATAAATTGCAGAACTTTGGATCTCATCGATGCACCCATACTACATCGATCCACCACATGCACTAGTACACAAAAAATTATCCACAAACAAGAGAAGATTTTATAAAGATACACCCCAAAATGTGCTACGTCCTCTCTCTGACAACCACCTTCTCTAGGAATCCACCTCATCGGTGCACCAAACACCTGACGGCACTCCATAACTCTAACAAATCCTCACAATATCTCTCCACCACAAAGAATAACCGTGCACATAAACGGAGACCCAACTATCTCCAACATGTGCCAATGGTCCTCTGGGAAACCACCAACATAGAAGAACCAAACTAAATATGCTACATGATAGATGGAGAAGAAAACCCTACCTCTGTGTGCGTTATTTCTCCCAAAGATCTGACAGATCTGATTGAACGGATCGTACATGACAATCTCCAAAAAGAACCCTTACGGATTCCATGGAAGCCATAATTTAGATCCTTACCAGTCATGATCTGTTAGATCAAAACATCATCGTAGTACCATGGATCTCCCAATGGACTTGCACTCCTCCTCTCGTACTCGCTCCATCATAGCGTCGGTCTCCGCAACATAACCTCACCCTCCATGGATCGGGCAATATACTTAAAGGCATTCGCTCCCCAAAGGGATCTTCGCTAGGGTTTCCCTTCTAGTGGAATTCCCTCCAAGTCGGTTATCAAGCACCTGCGATCCGGTGCTTCAACACGACGTCATTGACACCGATCTCCGACCCTTCAAGTGCCCGGGAGGAGGGGCAAGGCACGCTCCACCCCCCAGGTTGATCTCCTTAAGAAGCCTCACCAAGAGCCACCTTCAAAGAAACAATGTTTCTCTCTCGTTCTCAAAGCCCTAAATCTACCCTTATATATGGGGGAATAGGTGTATAATAGATCTCTCTCGAATTCTCTATCCGACGGTCGACAAGGATCTGAAATCTGCCAAGTAATGAGTCCCAATTGAGAAAGGAAAGACCCAAACCTGCGCGCAGCCTGATCACCGAGCGGTGTGCACCGTAGCGCATACTGCTAAGACAGAGTAGATTGCGGCGATTTGGGAACAGACGGTACTCAGGGCGGTGCGCACCGTGGTGCATACCCCCTAGACATAAGAGCTGCGAGGGGGTTTGAAGGATGATTTCGAGCCACTCTTCAACATACATAAGGTAAACTGTTACCATGTCTCTACTCTCTAGGTTGGTGTATGGCGTAGCCCCGTTATAGTATGAGCCTTATAACTGTATATATATGGATTCACGTCCTAATGATATTTGGTTTTTCACATTTTCTTCTCAACTCCACTTGCTAACAGCTTGATTCAACCAATACATAAGGGAAAGTGTTACCATGTCAGATAAGGTGGGGTTTTGTTTCCCACAAGGGGTAAAAAATATAGTCAAGCACTATAACCCTGCAGTGTTACCAGGCTGAGATGAACAGTCTTCAGGTAGCTCAATCTCCAACAAAAAAAACTGTTCTAAATTTGCCATGTGATGTAATGCACACTCTCTTACAAATTTAAAGGCTTTTGAAAAGTACAAGTTTCTCATAAAAATCAGAAAATGCAATGCCCTAATACCATTGTCGACTAGATCTAAGTTATGATAAAAATACTTCTACGATTAATGTTGAAAAAAATACTTTCAAGCATATATTTCCATGATGGAAGATTTTTGGCATCACCTGATCTCTGCTTGTATAACTTTCTGCCAGTAATTGTAATGCGGCACCTTTTGCATTTTGCATACGGTTCAATGCCATACTCCCGCTAGCATCAACCACGAAGATTACCTGCGAAGAACATGTTTTAAAGGTTGGCTCTGGATAAAGATTGAGAGATGCAGTTCTACTGTTACTTGCTGTTTGGAGATTTGACATATTTTTCAGAATAAAAAGGTATCAGAAAACAGTATCCGGCCAACCCCACTAAATATGTAAGGAAATTATGCATTTATAACCATACTTACCTTTCATACTGTCATCAAAAGAGTAGAAACGCTTTGTAAGGGGGTTCTCAGTACTTTATCTAGCATTTACAGTGTGACGTGTGAACCAAGAGAAAACAGAACAGAATGCATATAAATATACTAACTTACCAGAGCACCTGCTTTTCGTGCCATTCTTTTTGCTCTCATATCACTTTTTTCTACAAAAACTTTTTTAGTCTTGTGAATATCTTTGGCTCTCCGTAGCATTTGATACGGTGCAGCTGCCCTAAGTGTTGCATCAACAGCCAGTCTTTTTACAGGACCCTGCACAAGAGAGTTAGCCATTTTCAGACTAAAATGATATGAAACTGTTCCCTTAAAGAATAAAAAAAAGGTGAAACTTGAATATTTGGACGAATTTAAAAAGGTTCAACCAGCTGATTACAAACTCCTTTTATGCAATGAATACTGAAGATACTAAAGTACAGTAGGTAAAGGTTACTATGCAAAACTAAACCATCCAAGCTTCCAGTAAGACTTACACTACACTATGGGTTGACATGGAGAAAATAAACAACTAATTAAGAGAAATACATCAACAGCAGCATGAAGACTCCAAAAAGTTGATCAAGGTTTACTGTTGAAAAGGGCAAACCTTTGGAAGCATAGGCTTAATATATCGCCCCCTATCCTCTGAAAAGATAACATTTTTGGCTCGCCCAGCTTTCCCTCTCCGTCTATGTGCTTGTTGTGCAAAAAAGAGGAGCTTCTCATCTACTACACCACCTTCAGCATCAAAGATAAACTCTTCAGGTACTTGCTGCTCTTGCTGTTCGTTCTCCTGGTCATTATCCTCGTCCTACGAGGATAAACTTTTACATTCTAACTTGATCATAATTAACTTTCTAATGCATCTTGGTATAGTTCATGTATCAGGTAGTATAGTAACAACAGCTGCCAGTAAGCAGAATAATATAACATGTTTTAGGAATATAAATTAGTTGTTGATCAATTATAACACACCTGATTGTCTTCCTCATTTTGATCCTCATCAGAATCTTGATTTTGTGGAGGGGGTGGTGGAGGTGGAGGCGGCTGATTCTGTTGTTCTTGTGGGTTCTCATTAATAGTTGAACGAGGAAGAATGACCAGCTCTACCTGCATTAAGCAACATCAGGTGCATATTTGTGTCTTTAGCGTCTTACCAATATTCTATTTTTGTTAAGATCTAACTGTTATACATGCACACGTGAATTTGGTAGCAGGATATCATTATCAGTGAGTAGAAAAATGAGTTACATGCATGAAACAAGATAAGATGATAGACCAACATAACTTTTACGACATATTTGAATACAAGGTTGTGGCATTGGCAAATCATAAAATGCTTATTCCATGGTTGAAACAAAAGAGAAGTCTGGCAATTCTAGATTGTACGCAACAACCAGAACCATGCTCCAGCCTCCAGGATGATACATGACAGGAGAAGAGGCTCCGGAACCTTACGACCACAAATAATGTCTCCAGCCATGCAAAAAATAGACTACTATATCAAGGTCAAAGACCAGATGCATAAATGTTCTATCATTTCAACATAGTTTTTGGGTATGGTTAGTCTAGGAACCGTTTTCCTTTGAAAACTTGTCACAGGATATGTTGAGTACTTATAGGGTTTGTTCCTAATTATCAAAAATCTAGAACTTGTATTTATAATAGAGTCAAAGGTTGAATAAAATTGTATGAATCAGAAATTTTATGCCACAAAAATTTGTCTTTATTGCAGAAGAGTTTGATGAAAGCAGTAGAGTTTATTTTTTGGCAGAGAATCTCGTCGCATATCATCTACTTGAGTGGGACCCACAACTTGATTGATTGGTTCCTACAAAGTTCCTTACCAAGTTTTCTTGGAATCTTTGTGGGGTTATTGCTTATACATTATTCTATTCTTACTCATGTTAAAAAAAGATTCTCTAGCATTAATAAATAAAGTTTCAAGAAAGAATCATCTATTAAAGGTTCCAATTTGTCACATTATCTTATCTCAGTAGTAAATAATATTCATCAGAATGAGATTGTTTCATTGAGGATATATGGACAAAGTTGTTAGTAGAATTGGGTTCCTAAGTTGAGTAGTTCCTCAAAGTTATGAAGTTGTCGTCTTGGCCCTCTCTAACAGAAGAGTACCCCTATAGCAGAGCTTTTAACCTTTTATTTTATATTACCTTTCAGTCAGGGGCTGAACTCACAACATATCACATATGAACCAAAATATATTTGTTTCAGTTCAAAACTATCAAAATTGACAAATTTGATGAAGTCAACAAAAAAATTGTGATAAGAAGGAAAGTAGAGGATGGAGAAAGATATATGATACTATTGTTAGATACCTTCGTCAACAACTATATTGGTAGTTGTTATTGAAATATTTAAAGACGGAAGTTTAAGGCATTACAAACACAGATTATGAAATGTACGGATAGAATTTTCAAACATATAATTTACTAATAGGATATCAAAATTAGATTCACTACCACCATACATTTTTATGAGGACTATGACGATGATATCTGAAAGTCCATAAAATTTAGAAAAATAATCAAATGCATTTATGTAGTATGTTGGGTGGAATCGGAAAGAATATTCATATTCACAATGCAGCATGATATCTGGCGGCGACACTAGTGCAGTTCGACGGGTTTCACACCAGTGTACTCGCGGAAGAGGAAAAGGCCAGCCCAAGCACTTGGGTGTTTGGTTGGAGACACCTGATTAGCTGTTGGGCCAGCTTTACTAGGTCCTTTATTATCACTTTTATGTCTAGTCTTTTACTTATTACTTTTCGGATTAAATGGCTAATTTTCAGTTTTATATAATCCCATCGTATAAGGGTCTGATATGTGGTTTCTTAGCCCATTAGTCATTAGGGTTTCTTGGACCATCTATTTATAGCCCTTGTAGCCGTCTTTTCTATTAGTTATAAACGAATGAGAATTTTGACAGATTGCTCTAGGGTTTTGTAAGAGAAACCAGTTAGGGGAGAGATCTTGGGCTTCGAACTAGAATTTTCCCTTACAATGTGTTTTGTGTGTGATCATTAACATTGTCTTCTTCGCATCCGATGACGGCAACAACAAAACCAACACCACCGGCTGCCCCTCCCTCTCTTTTGTGTTCCTTCGAGCTATCCGACCACGTCAGCCATCCACACGGCCAGCCAAACCAATCGACCGACCACACAACCAACCACCCGAGCCAGCCGTACCGGTCGACCAGCCACATGGCCCGCATGGGCCGCATGACAAGCCACCTGCACAGCTAGCCACGCCTGGTAGGTGACCAGCCACCCGACCGTCTGCATGCATCCATCCGACAATCCCGTCAACGGTCCTGTCTTCGGCGAGATCTGATTTGATGGCTTGTTTTCCGCATGAACCTTTGAGAGGCTTTGATGAATTCGTTCAGCACCTGGATCGTCTCTCAACGCTTATGATCATCTTCACGACATCTAGGTTTGATCGGTCCGATCTTTCTTTAACTCTATTAAGCCATTTCCATGGATAAACCCAAAATAGCTCTAGATTTGAATTTTATTGATAAAGTATCACTGCTTGATTTGAATAGAACCTTAAACAATACATAAATCTGTGAATTTTCTTTGTTTGAATTTGAGCCATTACATCGGTTGAAAGCCTTTAGATCCTTATAGACCCAACTTTCTCAGCTAGGCCCAGGCCCCTGGGAGTTTCTCAGCTCCCAAACAGTGTTTTGTTTCAGTTTTTTGAAAGTTCACTCACTGCATGCACCCATCTGTCTTCTCATAATTATGATAAATGATTTGTGTCTCACCTTCTATAGGCCCCCCGTAGGCCCCATGACATGGCAGTCCAAGTCAGCTCGCCTAAAGACCCTTCTACCCTTGCTGATGGGTCCCATTGACGTGGCAGTCCCACTTGGTCTTTTTTTTGGAAAAGTGGGTTACCCACTTTAAAAAATCCATAACTTTTTTAGTTATACATATCGAAATTTTAACAAAATTGTATTTTTTGAATCTACTCATCGAGCTCTACAAAACTAGACCCATGGTGACTATGAAATTCTAAGAAAAAAAATCAAATATAGGACTGACCTATAATTGGCATTTACCGAATTAAGTGACATTTAACAACAGTTATAAATAACCCAAATATGACCATTTCGAAACCAAACTGCCACGTAAACTGACTAAATATCACTTTTCAAAACCAAATGTCATGTAAATTGACAGTTGTAAAATCAAGACACTTTTATCGATAGTTTGAGTCCGATAAAGTGTCTCTTGATTTTATAACTGTCAGTTTTACGTGACATTTGCTTTTGAAAGTGCTATTTAGTCAGTTTATGTGAAATCTTGGTTTTGAAAGTGACATATTTCGGTTATTTATAACTATCAGTAAATGTCACATAATTTCTTAAATGTCACTTAATTATAGGCCATCCATGTATCCGATTTTTTCCTTAGAATTTCATAGTCACCATGATTTTAGTTTTGTAGAGCTCAACGAGTAAATTCCAAAAAAACAAAAATTTCAAATATTCGATATGTATAAAAAAAGTTATGGGTTTTTTAAAGTTGAAAGCCAAACTCCCCAAAAACAATGATTTAAAAAATCTGATAGATGTGGGAGCTAGCCCACCGGATGTTTGCCACGTATAAAAGCTTACTGCTAAGGCCTAGACATTTGACCTTTACCAGCATTTTCATATGTGAGAGTTGGCTCGTCGGATGTTTGCCACGTACTGGAGCCTGCTGATGGGGCCTATATATAGGGGTCTGCCTATCATTACTCCATAATTATTAATCCTCTAGTCTTTCTCCTATCGTTGATGCTAGTTGCAATAGCCTAATTTTTATTATTAAAATTAATCAAGTTGCTTAATTCCTGAAATCATCGATTTGTCTGAGTGTACTGGATCATTCTTGGTATCAAGGCAAGGTTGGGCTAAGGGAGTCTGCATTTTCTTGCTTGATCTCTCTTACATTTATCCATATGGAGATGAAAAAACCCAGTACGTACACAGAGGTTACCAAAGCTTTATCAGGGCATGGTTTTAAACTTTGGTTTCGTGTCTGGTTTTGGTCTAGGTCGAACCCGAAATTTTGATCGAAATGGTGGAAAACTTTCGAAATGGTAAAAAAAATGGTATTTTGTTGGATTTTTTTTGAAATTTTAAATTTAATTCTTTTATAGTTGTGCATACATATGTACAAGAATTGTTTGAAGAAAACACATCAAACACATAGTAGGCTTGCATGAACCATGATAACCAAGGTGGAATACCAGTAAATTAAAAATATATACTGTATATTTATATAAATTTATATTGTTTACATCACGAATAAGACAAAATCACTCATTTTCGAGTAATCTTTTCTTCGCTTGTATAACTGAACTCATCATCATCAGCCCCTAATGTACCACTGTAACCTTCAGCTGATGGACGAGTCCATTGCCATTGATATCATGAGCAAACTACGCCAGCATCCAGCCTCTCTCAGCTGTTCCCGTTGGGTTCGTCTCGAATCTAAGACCATCTGTTGATATTAGGGGTGGCAATGGGTCGTGTCGGGTCGGGTTCGTGTCGGGTCTAGTTTCGGGTCGTGTCCAAAACCCCTAGACCCGGACCCTACCCGTTTAACTAATCGTGTCTAGATCCTAAACCCGTACCCGACCTACTAATAAACGGGTAGACCCGATAAGACCCGGTAAGACCCGTTTACCACCCGAGTCTATTCAGTTGACCCGATCCGACCCAATCCGACTCGACCCGACCTGACCCGAAAGACCCGCTGGTATTATTACAGTATTGGATTGCGGGTAGACCCGACCCGACCCGACACGACCCGTTGAATACTAAACGGGTCTTCCAGGGTCTACCGTGTCCAGACCCTAACCGCGGACCCGACCCGTTTATTAAACGGGTCAATCGTGTCGACCCGAACCCGTTTAGCCCTGACCCAGACCCGCTAACTTCGTGTCGGGTCGTGTCGGGTCTGAAATTGCCAGCCCTAGTCGATATTGAGCCCTCTACTCTCCAATCTCGATATCTGGCAGGTACTCGATATCATCATCTGATTATGAACGACCCATTTGGATGGAGTTTGAGTGCCTGTATGTCTAGACACCTGGATTCGTACCTTCTTCGATTGCCAAGGGGTCCGAATCTGAACATCTTCGTATTCGCTGCTCCTTAATAGAGCGCGCATGGTTACTATGACATCCGTCATAGCCTTTAAGCACTCTACTATATTGGGGAAGGATCCAACAAGGTGTTGCTTTAGTCGTGCAACACCTCCACTTCCGATCCGTTTGACACAATATGCACACTGTGATTTCTACTTCTTTGCATCCAAGGGGAACCCGTGCCATCAATCTATGTTTTTTGACCACGAATCCTTGTGTGGGGTAGGCTGCGAGGCCATCTTTAAATTTTTTTAAAAGGAACACATAATCTTGATAGTATTTAAAATTTAAAATTTAAAATTGTGTTGATTTACCTATTGAATATATTCAATGACTCGGGAGCTGATTCTCTATAAATATGAGCACTAGAATCTTTGGAACTTCGAGTTGAATCAAGTTGATAGTATTTTCCCTGATTTCCAGGACAAAAAAAGTAAGGATCTATGCAGCTTTTGTTGTGCTTCAACTTCCTTTCCACCTTGAAAGAAAGGTCATATGCTTCATCCATCCACCATCTACGATGCAAACTAAATTTTTCTTGTATTTGAAATTTCTTCCAATTAATGTAACTAGCTATGGTTCTATTCGCTTTCTTCCATTCCTTTATGTACAAAGAGTTTATAGAATTCCTTATTGCACACTGTTCTATTTTCTTGTCAAAAGTTCGAAGGTTTCCATAAAGACATTTGTAGTAGCCATCAAATAGGAATTTTGCAATGCATTTGTTTCATTTAAGTCTACCAGTGATCGACCTATCACCTCTTGCTTAGTCGCTTCCTGTGATGAGTACATTTAGGACTGCAAACCAAGGCAGGTATCTTTCCAATAATTATCCACGACACTTACACAAATTACAGAAAGTATTTATCCATGGAAACTGGTTAACTTTACCATTTTTCATGATCTCAAAGATACAATTAACTGATATTGAATATACTAACTTTTCTTGGCACATACCATTTACAACGGTAAGGGTTCTCGTCGATTCTCATAAGTGCACCAAATTACATCCATTGTAATGTTTGGAAGGTCAATAGGTTGTCAGTTTAATCTCACTTAAAAAAGATATAGACTTTGAAAAAATCTCCACAGCGAGCAATACCTCAATGAGACTTGACGAATACGTATTGCTGCAATTCATATGTGCTATCAAAATGTCAGCAATCAAGATCTGATCAACTACCAGATGTTGCTGTTAATGTAATGTAATGGGTCGGGTTTACTGTATAGTCGGGTCGGGTTTACTGTACATATATATTGGGCTTGAGTCCCTCAATGGAATCATTCTGTTCCTCTCCAAACCCTAGCCGTCGTCTCCTAACATGGTATCAGAGCTCTAGGGCGACGGCAGCACCTCCGGCAACCCCCTCCGGCCTCCTTCATCCGATCGGCAGCCCCCTCTCCGGCCTTCACCTGATCGGCAGCCCCCCCTCCGGCCTACAGCAACCGCCGGCCCCCCCTCCGGCCCCTCCAGCCACCGCCGACCCCTCCTGACCCCACCCGAACCCCTTCCGCACCCCCCCCGGCCCCTCCAGTCCCTGTCGGTCCCCCCCCGGCCCTTCCAGCCACCGCCCGAACCTCTCCCGCCCCCCCCGGCCCCTCCGGTCACCGCCGGCTCCCCCCCCCCGGCCCCTTCAGCCACCGGCGACCCCCCCCGACCCCACCCGCACCCCTCCCGACCCCCCCCGACCCCACCCGCACCCCTCCCGACCCCACCCGACCCCACCCGAACCCCCCCCGGCCCCTCCGATCACCGCCGACCTCCCTCGCACACCCTCCAGTCCCCACCGGCCCTCCGATCCCCTCACCACAGCCCACCCGATCCCCTTCAGCCCACCCGATTCCCTCCCGACACCCTACAGCCTCCTCCATGGCATCTCCAGCTGTCCCGACCGTTGCTGCGATCTCTCCACCGCTGAAGGCGGTCGCGTTCCAGTTGTCGGTGGCCAGCGACTGGCCTGACTGGTCCCTCACCGTCGAGGCCGCCCTCTCCAGTCGTGATCTGTGGGGTCACATCACCGGCGAGGATCCTCCTCCCACTGACTACTCCGGCTCGTCCTCTGTCACCAGCAGTGCTGCATCTTCTGCAGCGACTGCTACCACGGCCGTCCCCGTTGCTGCTCTTACGTGGCGCCGCCACGATCAGGCCATCCGGGCGTACCTCCTGGACTCGGTTGCTCGTCCGCTCCTTGCTCCCATCGGCCGCCTTCCGACTGCGCGCGCGATGTGGGAGTATCTCCGGGACCGTTTTCTCCCGCGCGGCGGCGCCCGCCGGCATCAGCTCATCTGCGACTCGCAGTCTGCCCGTCAGGGGGAGCGTACCATTCAGGACTTTTTCAGTCAGATGAGTGCCTACTGGCATGAGCTGGACTCACTGATTCCGGAGCGGTGTGACTGCCCCCGCTCCCGGGACTTCCAGCGCTACCTCGACGAGGGCCACCTGCACCAGTTTTTGGCAGCACTTCGACCAGACTTTGCTCTCATAGCCGCCCAGCTCCTGCACCGTGAGCCCCTCCCTCGGCTCGAGGATGCCCTACTCGCCTTGGTCGACGAGGAGACCCGCCTTCAGACTCAGGGTGCTCGTGCTCCTCCACTTGCTCCTAGCTCCGATTCTGTCCTGGCAGCCGGGTTCTCCGATGAGGCTGTTTTCTGTCACTACTGCAAGGAGCCCGGCCACATGAAGCGCGAGTGCCCTACACGTCCTCCACGCAACCCCCGCTGGGGTCCGGATGAGCGATCCCCCCGCTGGTCTTCGACCTCTCGCGACGATCGACGCGGCGGTCGAGGTGGACGGGGCCGAGGACGTGGTTCGTCTTCCTTTCGCCACTTTGGTGGTGCAGCGGCTACTGCAGAGGCCTCGCCGCTCCCCACTGCTCCCACAGCTCCTTCGCCGCCTGAGCCGGACCGTCTTCAGCGCCTCGAGGAGCTCCTTCTCCGCCACATAGCCTCCACCGGCTCCGCGACTGCGCACGGCTTGTCTGCCACCTCTGGTACTACTGCTCCATGGATCTTCGATTCGGGTGCCTCCTGTCACCTTACTTTTGACTCCACTGTCCTCACGGACTGTTCTCCCACTACCACCCACCAGGAGGTTCGCACTGCGGATGGGACTCTCGTCCCTATTCCGCAATGTGGCTCCATCACCACCACCTCTGACCCTTCTGGTCGCCTGACCCTATCCCATGTCCATCATGCCCCTCGTCTTAATATTAATTTGATTTCCATCAGTTCTCTTTGCGACTCTGGCCTGACTGTCACCTTCACCCCTTCTGTTTGTGTTGTGCAGGATTCGCGGACGGGTCAGAGGATTGGGCTGGGCCGTAGGGCAGGAGGACTCTACCAGTTGGACCATCTCCATGTGTCTTCAGTTGCGTCTGTCATGTCTGTCACCTCTGATGCCGACCTGTGGCACAGAAGGTTAGGTCATATATCTAGTGATCGACTCAAAAGCGTATTCCGTTCGGGCGCTTTGGGTCGAGCGTCTTTCTCCCCCCTCTCTGTCTGTACGGGTTGTCGACTGGCAAAGCATCTAGCTCTTCCTTTTTCTGCTAGTACTTCCCAGTCTAATGCTTTATTTGATTTAGTTCATTCGGATATTTGGGGTCCTGCTCCTGTTGCATCTCTATCTGGTTATATGTATTATGTTTGTTTTATCGATGACTATTCTAGGTGCACCTGGGTCTATCTCATGCGTCATCGGTCTGAAATTCCCCACATCTTTAGGCGATTCACCACTATGATACACACCCAGTTTGGTCGGCGAATCAAGACCTTTCGGTCTGATTGTGCCAAGGAGTATCTCTCCTCTGAGATGCGTGAGCTTCTTCAGTCTCACGGCACTCTTCACCAGCAGTCCTGTCCCCACACCCATGAGCAGAACGGCGTTGCCGAACGCAAGCATCGTCATGTCCTTGAGACTGCACGAGCCTTGCTTCTCTCTGCGTCTGTCCCTCACTCCTACTGGGCTGAAGCTGTCATGACGGCTGTCCACCTCATCAATATCACTCCGTCATCTGCTCTGTCCGGTGCCACCCCTCACGAGCGCCTTCACTCCAGCCCACCTGACTACTCTCTTCTTCGCACGTTTGGCTGCACGTGCTTCGTTCTTCTTCCTCCCCATGAGCGCACCAAACTTTCCGCGAGGTCTGTTAGGTGTGTTCACTTGGGGCTCAGTCGTGAGCATAAGGGGTATCGCTGCTATGATCCCTTAGCTCGTCGGATCCGTGTCTCCCGTCACGTCTCCTTTGTTGAGGATGTCCCGTATTTTGCTCCTGAGTCTCGGGATCTTTCCTTGCCTACTTCGTCATCCTCCTCGCCCTCCTCACATCTTCACATCCCTGTTCTACCCCCGGTTTCTGTTGCTCCATCCACGCCTACTACACCACCACCACCTCCTCCTCAGTATCCATCGCCACCACCACCACCACCTCCTCAGTCCCCCACGCCACCACCCCCACCACCTCCACCACCCATTACTCGTGTCTATGTACGTCGGTCTGCAGCTCCCCCTCCCGAATCGGTTCTCCCTGGTACTCCTTCGCCTGATGCTGCTGCTCCCTCCTCCCCGGTCGTGGATCCTGCTCCTGTTCGGCGCTACCCAGCGCGCGAACATCACCATCCAGTCAGATACGACTACTCTCCTGACAGGTTTGGTTACTCTGCTTTTCCCACTGACTCTCCTGACTCTTCTGGCTTCTCTGCCAGTGTCTCCTATTCACCATCCTTTCAGGCCTTCCTTACTGCTCTTCACACTCACCGGGAGCCCCAATCGTACCGTGAGGCAGCATTACATCCAGAGTGGCGGCAGGCCATGTCAGTTGAGCTTGAGGCATTTCAGCGGACCCAGACCTGGGAGTTGGTGCCTTGTCCCCCCGGGGTGGTGCCTGTTAGCTGCAAGTGGATCTTCAAGGTCAAGACTCGACCTGACGGCTCCATTGAGCGGCACAAGGCTCGCCTCGTTGCTCGTGGCTTCTCACAGGAGTATGGGATTGACTACGAGGAGACGTTTGCTCCAGTTGCTCGGATGACTACTGTGCGCACCCTCTTAGCTGTGGCAGCTGCTCGAGGGTGGCCTCTCCATCAGATGGATGTCACCAATGCGTTTCTTCACGGTGATCTCTCCGAGGAAGTCTACATGGCTCCTCCTCCGGGCACTTCAGTTCCTCCAGGACACGTGTGTCGGTTGCGCCGGGCCATCTATGGGCTCAAGCAGGCTCCTCGTGCCTGGTTTGAGCGCTTTCGCAGTGCAGTTCTGGCCGCCGGGTTTGTTGAGCGTCACTCCGACTATGCCCTGTTCACTCGCTCCTCCAGTCAGGGCATTGCAGTCCTTCTCCTCTACGTGGATGATATGATCATCACTGGGGATGACAGTGCCACCATCGCCTCTCTCCAGCGGCACCTCCAGAGTCAGTTTGAGATGAAAGACCTGGGCTCTCTTCGCTACTTTCTGGGTCTTGAGATTGCCAGGTCAGCTCGTGGTCTGTTGGTTTCCCAGCAGAAGTATATCTCCGACATTCTTACTGATGCTGCCCTCACTGACACACGTACTGCTGATACACCCATGGAGCTCAATTTGAAGCTTCTCGCTACCGATGGTGAGCCACTCCAGGATGTCTCCCGCTACCAGAGGTTGGTTGGGATGCTTGTCTATCTCACCATGACCCGGCCAGACATTGCTCATGCTGTTGGCATTGTCAATCAGTTTGTTCAGGCTCCACGGTCAGTACACTATGCAGCTGTTCTGCGGATTATCCGCTACCTCCGGGGCACCATCACCCGTTCACTCCTGTTTCCCTCCACCTCTCCGTTGGTACTGCGCGCCTACTCAGATGCAGATTGGGCAGGAGATGCAGACACTCGTCGATCTACTACAGGATACTGTGTGTTTCTGGGTGACTCCCTGATTTCATGGCGCAGCAAGAAGCAGGAGTCTGTGGCTCGCTCCAGCACCGAAGCCGAATACAGGGCTATGGCTTCCACCACCGCCGAGATTGTCTGGCTTCGACGTCTTCTGCTTGACTTGGGAGTGGTGATATCCGGGCCGACCCCTCTCTTCTGTGACAACCGGAGTGCTATTCAGATTGCTAGCAATCCGGTCTTCCATGAGCGAACAAAGCATATTGAAGTTGACTGTCATTATGTTCGCCAGGCGTTTATCGATCACATCATCTCCCTGCCTTTCATTCCCTCATCGGAGCAGACTGCTGATTTTCTGACGAAGCCACTGACGACTGCTCGCTTCAGACATTTTCTAGGCAAACTCTCGGTTCATGATCCACCGTGAGTTTGAGGGGGAGTGTTAATGTAATGTAATGGGTCGGGTTTACTGTATAGTCGGGTCGGGTTTACTGTACATATATATTGGGCTTGAGTCCCTCAATGGAATCATTCTGTTCCTCTCCAAACCCTAGCCGTCGTCTCCTAACAGTTGCAATCATGGAAATAGAAGATGAACATGTTTAAATGTTGTACACCAATTCCTGCTCCTAATTATAGATGTACATGGAGTGAATCCAAGTAAAGAAGAAGTTTTGGTCATCAAGTCTGCAAAAAAATTGCATTCTGGATTTGTATATAACACGAAAAACTTCTTTCATAAACTTAAATTTCCAAAGAATCAAATGAAAATACAATCCGAAAGCCATGCAGCTAAAGGCCTAACCTGTTGAACAAGCTAGCTCATATATAAAGTTCCCATATAATAGGGCTAATGACTTTAATGATCGTGAAGATTTATGATGCAGCACAGCCGTCGATCGTCGTCGCGAGAGATGAGAGAAAGAAGAAGATAAAGGGGGGGGGGGGGCCTCGCACCCTTGGCCTCTCGCCAAATCCGATCTCACATCGGCATTGAGTCTCTCACTCGCTCTCCTCTCACAGGGGAACTCGTGGCAGGATGCACACAATTTTTCATTTCATCATTCAATGCCTTACAAGAGGAGATTAGGTCTCCTTAAATAACCAAAATAGAGATAAATGTAGTCCCTTATAATTTGGCCTCACAATCTTCTAAATCTTAACTTCCCATCATAATTTAAATTACCCAATATTATCTAATTAACTTCCTAATATAAAAGATTTGAATTTATTCAAATCTTACCTAAAAATTAGGTTTTAAAATAACCATACCTAATAAATCCGAAATATGCTATTTTCGGATTAAAATAATATTTTCAGAATAAAATATTTATTTTATTCCGAAAATACTAATTTCATGGATTATTAATCCGAAAATGATTATATTATTCTTATTCAAGTCTCGAGATGCGTGCAAGTCTCGAAACGTGTGCTCGTTGAATATGCCCCCGCATCAAACTCCTCAGCTACGAAAGAACTCGACCTCGAGTTCTGTGAGGCCCAGGCAGGAAGCAAAGTCAGTAGCTGATGGTGGAGACCATGTAGTGGATGTCGTATGATCAAACAATTGCCTCCCGGATCCCATACAAGCAGTCTGTTGGAGTAGTGGGTGTAGTAGTCCAGTCCGGAGGAAGGCATACACAAGTAAAACTGGAGGAGTACCCGAGCCGAGGGTGGAAGGTCTAACCCGAGGAAGTCACTATCGGGACTAGTGTGCTGAAGTAGACACTCGATAACGACTCTGCAGGTAGACAATGCTCCACTGGAGGCAAAAACAGAGGTAGCAGATCCACTGGAGAAAGTGGAGACTCAACCGACGATACTATAGCAGGCAAAAGATCATCGACTATCGAACTCGGAAACTCGTCCGGATGTGGAATATCCTCAGGAATCTCCATTGGTGGTACTGCTGGAGGTGGCACCACTGGTGCGTGTGGAGCTGTCGGTGCAGGAAGCACAACTGATGGAGGTCCGACTGAGGCTTGGACTCTGCGCCGTTGTATGATCGTAGCCTCTTGCTCAATCTCGCTAATCAGTTGCATCAAATCATCAAGTCGCTCTTCAGTCGATCCTCCTTGGTGTAGAAACCATTGGACAAAGGGGTCAGTTGGCATAGTTAGCTCTCGGGATCGATCCTTGATGCGCCAAACATAAATAAAATCACCGGATGTGGAAGGATATAGTTTAAGACCCAATGTCTTTACCCAATCCATGAGTTGTGCAAAGAGGGCGGTTTGATGGAACATGACGATCAGGGGCAGAGTCGTAATTCTGTAGTGTTGGGATGACTAAATAGAGGCACAGAGGGCACATTGGATTGGACTCGAAAATTTATGCAAGTTTGGTATTTGGTTCGACAAAATCCGACAAACCGTTTAAAAGATATGGCCTAATGAAGATATCGGATCGAACTAGGAAATGGAATTGGATCAGAATTGTAAACGGGTCTGATTTAGTGATAATGTCAACTTGATGTCACCTCTGTAAACAAGAGGGAGAAGGGAAATTCTGGTTCACCGTGTGATGAGGATTATTGGGTGATGAGATAGGGATCTAAGGGTTGAAAAATCTAAGGCTAAGTTTAAGAGTGGGGCGTAGGATAAGGATCTTAGGGCTGAAGGTTATAGGGGAATATTGATGTGGGTGAAATAGGAAAAGGGTTAGGTTTATTTTTTTTTGGGGGAAGCATGAGCAACGGGTGCAAGGAGGAGATGCGGCGGCCAACAGAGAACAACAGCAGCATATGGCATGAAATACATTCTTCCTCTTTTCTTTTTTTTTCCTTTCCTTCTCTCTTTCCTTCCCTTTTCTTCTTTCTTTTTTTTGATTCTCACATATCTGATGGGATTTTTTTTTCCGATGTAGGAGAGGGGTTGTTAGGCGTCGGGGAGGATCTAGTGGGGCGTGTACGCCATCGGGTAGCGTTTGAGGAGGCCGAAATGGCTCCGGGAAGCACCGAGGTGGCTGAGGGAGCCTGCGGAGGAGGCGGGGTCAAGGCAGTGACGTAGGCCGGCGAGGTCAGGCGGGTGGCCGGCGGGATCGGGCGGATGGCCAGCAGCCGATGACTGACGCAGGGCCAGCAAGGGCCGAGATGGCCTATGAACGTTAATCGGGTTCAGAGGGGCCGATCGGAGGTCCAGGGATCGGGCCGACGGCGATGACGATGTTGATGGTTGCCGGTGACGACGAGCCTCAAATGACGTCGCGGATCATCCAACGAAAGTGGAATCCAACGGAAGTGGAATCCATTGAAACCCGCTCTGATACCAATTTGATGCAGCACAGCTGTCGATCGTCATCGCGAGAGATAGAGAGAAAGAAGAAGATAAAGGGGGGGCCTCGCACCCTTGTCCTCTCACCAAATCCGATCTCACATCGGCATTGAGCCTCTCGCTCGCTCTCCTCTCACAGGGGAACTCGTGGCAGGATGCACACAATTTTTTATTCCATCATTCAATGCCTTACAAGAGGAGATTAGATCTCCTTAAATAACCAAAATAGAGATAAATATAGTCCCTTATAATTTGGGCTCACAATCTTCCAAATCTTAACTTCCCATCATAATTTAAATTACCTAATATTATCTAATTAACTTCCTAATATAAAAGATTTGAATCTATTCAAATCTTACCTAAAAATCAGGTTTTAAAATAACCATAACTAATAAATCCGAAATATGTTATTTTCGGATTAAAATAATATTTTCGGAATATAATATTTATTTTATTCCGAAATTAATATTTTATTCCGAAAATACTAATTTTATGGATTATTAATCCGAAAATGATTATATTATTCTTATTCAAGTCTCGAGATGCATGCAAATTTCGAAACGTGTGCTCGTCGAATCTGCTCCCACATCACTTTAGCAAACTGCAAATACTATGAAGTGAAATGCCTTGATTGCTTTTGACAACCAAATTCATGAATCAATCATATTTACAGCATTTTATATCTACTGGTTAAATTAATTCAGGAAGATTTGTGCCAAAATGTTGACTAGTACAATTGATTTTTCTTGGCCAGATAATAGTAACAAACTTTATCAACAATAGACATCTTCTAAATAAGAGTCTGATAAATATTCAATGAATGAAGAAAATGGTCATGAAAAAAATGCATATATTCCTTAAACAATCCCTTAAGATAACTTCTGGAACATTAACAGAAAGCCTAGATTTACAAGAAGAAAATTAGTGACATATTCATCAACACACAGATGAATATCTCTAAAATCCTAAATATTTATTTAGAAAAATAAATCTGCAATGGGAAGACACTTAACAGCTTTCTTGAGGTCATCTACGTTGACCTTTTCACGTCCCTCCAAAGCCGCCAGACATTTTGCCACTCGAGCAGCATAAAGTTCAGCTCTATGCCCCTGTCAATGTAGACAATATTTCCTGTAAATGAAACTCAATACCTTTGCTCAAAAAAAATGATACTCGATACCTAAGAGATCATCTAAAGAGCATTTATACTATCCTACATTGCAATATGGTGAGTTGGAAGGACAGTTGAAAAATATTACACAACATAATATTGTTTCTTTAAGAGAATGAACACACTACAAAAAACATACCATATCTGAATGTTAAATTTCACACATTGGCTATGATTGCTGCTTTAGATAGTTAGAACAGCAGCCATCACTATGTACACATACATTATAACATGAATAAATTTTTTACACTTACTGTTGATGACCTATTGTACTGCACTCTACTGTAAAAGGAACACAATGCTAAAATGCAAAAGGCTTAATTGCACCCTATTGCACTGCACTCTACTGTAAATGAAATTGCACCCTATTGCACTGCACTCTACTGTAAATGAAATTGCACTCTATTGCACCGTATTGCACTATACGTCACGCTACTGCACTCCACTACACTTCATTGTACTGCACTACACAACATTATACTGCACTGAACCAGCACTTGAATTTAACCAGTAATGTACAACAGAGAACTAATAATAGAATTGAACCAGCAATTAAGTTGAATCTGTAGAAGAGCAAGCAATTGAAATGAACCAGAATGAACTATCTTTCGAAACAACTCAAACAAGCTTTTGCATGTTAGCATAGAAGAAGGTTCAAATATTTCTAATAAGCATAACCGTGAAGCCATGTCCACCTATTTGAGGTCGGCTCTAAGAACACTTTGCCATTCGTTTCTGTTAAGGTCTATCTCTATTGAGTTCAGATATTTTTCTAATGTTCGTGGAAAAAGTCATTAAATGATAGGGTTGTTAATGTAAATATAATGGGTCGGGTTTACTGTATAGTCGGGTCGGGTTTACTGTACATATATTGGGCTTGAGTCCCTCAATGGAATCATACTGTTCCTCTCCAAACCCTAGCCGTCGTCTCCTAACATGGTATCAGAGCTCTAGGGCGACGGCAGCACCTCCGGCAACCCCCTCCGGCCTCCTTCATCTGATCGGCAGCCCTCCGGCCTCCTTCACCTGATCGGCAGCCCCCCCTCCGGCCTACAGCAACCGCCGCCCCCCCTCCCTTCTCCAACCGTCCCCCCCCCCCCCCCCCCCGGCCCCTCCAGCCACCGCCGGCCCCTCCCGACCCCACCCGAACCCCTCCCGCACCCCCCCCGGCCCCTCCAGTCACCGCCGGCCCCCCCCCCCCCCGGCCCCTCCAGTCACCGCCGACCCCCCCCGACCCCACCCGACCCCCTTCAGCCCCACCCGACCCCACCCGAACCCCTCCCGAACCCCCCCCGGCCCCTCCAGTCACCGCCGACCTCCCCCGCACCTCCTCTGACCTCCCCCGCACACCCTCCAGTCACCACCGGCCCTCCGAACCCCTCCCTACAGCCCTTCAGGCCACCCGATCCCCTACAGCCCACCTTCAGGCCACCCGATCCCCTCCCTACAGCCCACCCGATTCCCTCCCGACACCCTACAGCCTCCTCCATGGCCTCTCCAGCTGTACCGACCGTTGTTGCGATCTCTCCACCGCTGAAGGCGGTCGCGTTCCAGTTGTCGTCGGCCAGCGACTGGCCTGACTGGTCCCTCACCGTCGAGGCCGCCCTCTCCAGTCGTGATCTGTGGGGTCACATCACCGGCGAGGATCCTCTGCCCACTGACTACTCCGGCTCGTCCTCTGTCACCAGCAGTGCTGCGTCTTTTGCAGCGACTGCTACCACAGCCATCACCGTTACTGCTCTTACGTGGCGCCGCCACGATCAGGCCATCCGGGCGTACCTCCTGGACTCGGTTGCTCGTCCGCTCCTTGCTCCCATCGGCCGCCTTCCGACAGCGCGCACGATGTGGGAGTATCTCCGGGACCGTTTTCTCCCGCGCGGAGGCGCCCGCCGGCATCAGCTCATCTGTGACTCGCAGTCTGCACGACAGGGGGAGCGTACCATTCAGGACTTCTTCAGTCAGATGAGTGCCTACTGGCATGAGCTGGACTCACTGATCCCGGAGCAGTGTGCCTGCCCCCGCTCCCGGGATTTCCAGCGTTACCTCGACGAGGGCCACCTGCACCAGTTCCTGGCAGCGCTTCGACCGGACTTTGCTCTCATAGCTGCCCAGCTCCTGCACCGTGAGCCACTCCCTCGACTCGAGGATGTTCTGCTCGCCTTGGTCGACGAGGAGACCCGCCTTCAGACTCAGGGCGCTCGTCCTCCTCCACTTGCTCCTAGCTCCGACTCTGTCCTGGCAGCCGGGTTCTCCGATGAGGCTGTCTTCTGTCACTACTGCAAGGAGCCTGGTCACATGAAGCGCGAATGCCCTACTCGTCCTCCTCGCAACCCCCGCTGGGGTCCGGATGAGAGAGCATCCCGCTGGACTTCGTCTTCACGCGATGATCGACGCGGCGGTCGTGGTGAACCGTGGACGTGGTTCGTCTTCTTTCCGCCACTTTGGTGGTACAACGGCTACTGCAGAGGCCTCGCCGCTCCCCACTGCTCCCACAGCTCCTTCGCCGCCTGAGTCGGACCGTCTTCAGCGCCTCGAGGAGCTCCTTCTTCGCCACATCGCCTCCACCGGCTCCGCGACTGCGCACGGCTTGTCTGCTACCTCTGGTACTACTGCTCCATGGATCTTCGATTCGGGTGCCTCCTGTCACCTTACTTTTGACTCTACTGTCCTCACGGACTGCTCTCCCACTACCACCCACCAGGAGGTTCGCACTGCGGATGGGACTCTCGTCCCTATTCCGCAATGTGGCTCCATCACCACCACCTCTGACCCTTCTGGTCGCCTGACCCTATCTCATGTTCATCATGCCCCCCGTCTTAATATTAATTTGATTTCTATCAGTTCTCTTTGCGACTCTGGCCTGACTGTCACCTTCACCCCTTCTGTTTGTGTTGTGCAGGATTCGCGGACGGGTCAGAGGATTGGGCTGGGCCGTAGGGCAGGAGGACTCTACCAGTTGGACCATCTCCATGCGTCTTCAGTTGCGTCTGTCATGTCTGTCACCTCTGATGCCGACCTGTGGCACAGAAGGTTAGGTCATATATCGAGTGATCGACTCAAAAGCGTATTCCGCTCGGGCGCTTTGGGTCGAGCGTCTTTCTGCCCCCTATCTGTTTGTACGGGTTGTCGACTGGCAAAGCATCTAGCTCTTCCTTTTTCTGCTAGTACTTCCCAGTCTAATGCTTTATTTGATTTAGTTCATTCGGATATTTGGGGTCCTGCTCCTGTTGCATCTCTATCTGGTTATATGTATTATGTTTGTTTTATCGATGACTATTCTAGGTGCACCTGGGTCTATCTCATGCGTCATCGGTCTGAAATTCCTCACATCTTTAGGCGATTCACCACTATGATACACACCCAGTTTGGTCGGCGAATCAAGACCTTTCGGTCTGATTGTGCCAAGGAGTATCTCTCCTCTGAGATGCGTGAGATTCTTCAGTCTCACGGCACTCTTCACCAGCAGTCCTGTCCCCACACCCATGAGCAGAACGGCGTTGCCGAACGCAAGCATCGTCATGTCCTTGAGACTGCACGAGCCTTGCTTCTCTCTGCGTCTGTCCCTCACTCCTACTGGGCTGAAGCTGTCATGACGGCTGTCCACCTCATCAATATCACTCCGTCATCTGCTCTGTCCGGTGCCACCCCTCACGAGCGCCTTCACTCCAGTCCACCTGACTACTCTCTTCTTCGCACGTTTGGCTGCACGTGCTTCGTTCTTCTTCCTCCCCATGAGCGCACCAAACTTTCTGCGAGGTCTGTTAGGTGTGTTCACTTGGGGCTCAGTCGTGAGCATAAGGGGTATCGCTGCTATGATCCCTTAGCTCGTCGGATCCGTGTCTCCCGTCACGTCTCATTTGTTGAGGATGTCCCGTATTTTGCACCTGAGTCTCGGGATCTTTCCTTGCCTACTTCGTCATCCTCCTCGCCCTCCTCACATCTCCACATCCCTGTTCTACCCCCGGTTTCTGTTGCCCCATCCACGCCTACTACACCACCACCACCACCTCCTCAGTATCCATCGCCACCACCACCACCACCTCCTCAGTCCCCCACGCCACCTCCACCACCACCCATTACTCGTGTCTATGTACGTCGGTCTGCAGCTCCCCCTCCAGAGTCGGTTCTCCCTGGTATTCCCTCGCCTGATGCTGCTGCTCCTTCCTCCCCGGTCGTGGATCCTGCTCCTGTTCGGCGCTACCCAGCGCGCGAACATCACCCTCCTGCCAGATACGACTACTCTCCTGACAGGTTTGGTTATTCTGCTTTTCCCACTGACTCTCCTGACTCTTCTGGCTTCTCTGCCAGTGTCTCCTATTCACCATCCTTTCAGGCCTTTCTTACTGCTCTTCACACTCATCGGGAGCCCCAATCGTACCGTGAGGCAGCATTACATCCAGAGTGGCGGCAGGCCATGTCAGTTGAGCTTGAGGCTTTTCAGCGGACCCAGACCTGGGAGTTGGTGCCTTGTCCCCCCGGGGTGGTGCCTGTTAGCTGCAAGTGGATCTTCAAGGTCAAGACTCGACCTGACGGATCCATTGAGCGGCACAAGGCTCGCCTCGTTGCTCGTGGCTTCTCCCAGGAGTATGGGATTGACTACGAGGAGACGTTTGCTCCAGTTGCTCGGATGACTACTGTGCGCACCCTCTTAGCTGTGGCAGCTGCTCGAGGGTGGCCTCTTCATCAGATGGATGTCACCAATGCGTTTCTTCACGGTGATCTCTCCGAGGAAGTCTACATGGCTCCTCCTCCGGGCACTTCAGTTCCTCCAGGACACGTGTGTCGGTTGCGCCGGGCCATCTATGGGCTCAAGCAGGCTCCTCGTGCCTGGTTTGAGCGCTTTCGCAGTGCAGTTCTGGCCGCCGGGTTTGTTGAGCGTCACTCCGACTATGCCTTGTTCACTCGCTCCTCCAGTCAGGGCATTGCAGTCCTTCTCCTCTATGTGGATGATATGATCATCACTGGGGATGACAGTGCCACCATCGCCTCTCTCCAGCGGCACCTCCAGAGTCAGTTTGAGATGAAAGACCTGGGCTCTCTTCGCTACTTTCTGGGCCTTGAGATTGCCAGGTCAGCTCGTGGTCTGTTGGTCTCCCAGCAGAAGTACATCTCCGACATTCTTACTGATGCTGCCCTTACTGACACACGTACTGCTGATACACCCATGGAGCTCAATTTGAAGCTTCTCGCTACCGATGGTGAGCCGCTCCAGGATGTCTCCCGCTACCAGAGGTTGGTTGGGATGCTTGTCTATCTCACCATGACCCGGCCAGACATTGCCCATGCTGTTGGCATTGTCAGTCAGTTTGTTCAGGCTCCACGGTCAGTACACTATGCAGCTGTTCTTCGGATTATTCGCTACCTCCGGGGCACCATCACCCGTTCACTCCTGTTTCCCTCCACCTCTCCGTTGGTACTGCGCGCCTACTCAGATGCAGATTGGGCAGGAGATGCAGACACTCGTCGATCTACTACAGGATACTGTGTGTTTCTGGGTGACTCACTGATTTCATGGCGCAGCAAGAAGCAGGAGTCTGTTGCTCGCTCCAGCACCGTAGCCGAATACAGGGCTATGGCTTCCACCACCGCCGAGATTGTCTAGCTTCGACGTCTTCTGCTTGACTTGGGAGTGGTGATATCCGGGTCGACCCCTCTCTTCTATGACAACCGGAGTGCTATTCAGATTGCTAGCAATCCGGTCTTCCATGAGCGAACAAAGCATATTGAAGTTGATTGTCATTATGTTCGCCAGGCGTTTATCGATCACATCATCTCCCTGCCTTTCATTCCCTCATCGGAGCAGACTGCTGATTTTCTGACGAAGCCACTGACGACTGCTCGCTTCAGACATTTTCTAGGCAAACTCTCGGTTCATGATCCACCGTGAGTTTGAGGGGGAGTGTTAATGTAAATATAATGGGTCGGGTTTACTGTATAGTCGGGTCGGGTTTACTGTACATATATTGGGCTTGAGTCCCTCAATGGAATCATACTGTTCCTCTCCAAACCCTAGCCGTCGTCTCCTAACAAGGGTTTTGGAGAATGCATGTTGGCGACCTAAAGGACCCTAGACTTCAACTAGACTGATTTTCAAGTGTTGTGCCTGAATCAGCAACTGCTTTTGATTTCTCAGAATATAGAGTGTATTATTACCCGATGACGTCCCAGCCAAATAGAATGAAAAGTCACAAGCACACCAACGATTTTCAACAATGAACACAAACTATGTTGCACAGTAGCACACATCCAACGATAAAGAAGATAGCCCGTGCAATTTCACATTAAGAATTCCTATATTGACCTTCTATATAAAACAATACACTGAGCATGTTATTATATACAAGAAGAAATGAATTAACAAATGAAATCAGCTGTCTCAAAGAAGTATGTATATATATTGAAGAGTTGCATAATATGACCTGACAACCACCTCGTAGTGATTCCATAACCAGGTATTTCAGTTGCTCCCTGCTTATACTCACATCCTTCAAATACTCTCTTGCCAAAATGATCTACAGCACAAAGAAGGTTTGAAAAGAATACCTGAGTATTCTATGCTTTAGCATAAACAAAGCATCAATCAGCACAAATTCTTTTAATAAATGATTATTGCATAACAATATGTTAATGTATAGAGATGGGTCGGGTTCTATGTACAGTCGGGTCGGGTTGTGTGTGTATACATGTACATATATATTGGGCTTCAGTCCCTCAATGAGATGCATTCCATTCTCTCCAAACCCTAGCCGTCATCTCCTAACATGGTATTAGAGCTCTTGCTCCGGATGCTCCCCACCGATCGTGCCTTGCCACGCGTGCCCCGTGTGGGAGGATCCTTGCACGCGTGCTCCGCGTGAGGGGGAGTGTTGACGAATAGTCCCACATCGGTAAGGGAGGCACCCATCACCAGCTTAATTTACCCCTTGTGGACCTCCCCTTACAACCCGGGTTTTGAGGTGTGAGGGTATCAACAGTTTGAAAAGATATGAAAAGGCTTGAACTGGACAACAAAAATGACCGATGAAGAAAGATTCATGAATTCAATCTCAAATAGTGGGAAAATGTTTTATGATTATGGTACTCCAATGATGTTTAACCTCTTAAGGTTCTACATGGAGATTAAATGGTTTCTACTTCATGGGAACCATTTCACAAAACAGAGTATTTGGTATTTTTGGCCCAAAAATGAAAGAGGACATATATAGTTCTCTTGAATCATAGAGGCACACTATATTATAGGGCTGCAACTCAGGCGGGTTGGGTCGGGTTGAGGGTCAACCTAAGCTCAACCCAAGTACTAAAACCTCCAACCCGAGCCCAACCCAACCCAACCTCTAACCCGAGATGCCTAGCCCAAGCCCAACCCAAGCAAAAATTTCTATGCTCGGGTTGGGCTCGGGTTACCCCAAGTTGGTAGGACGGATCGGGTTGTGCAAGTTCGAGTATACTTGTTTAAAATTTTAACCTTCGAAGATCAAAATCTAAAAAAAACCTTTTACTTGCAAACACTACCATACAACTTTTTAAACATTTCTATCCATGCAATTTACTAGATCATTAGATAATGCATTTATTTGATGAGCAAGAAGCTAATAAATAATATGGTACTGGGTGAAACGGATGACTGTGACTACGGTCCCTCAACATATGAGTACTCAAGATGGTTGTGATTGTTACCTACATATCATAGACTCGTAGATATACAAGAGTACTTGGGTTCGGGTTGGGTCAGGTTGCCCGACTCCTCAACCCGAGCCCGACCCAAATTCAACTCGGGTTGTATTTTTTCAACCCTAACCCAACCCAATCTTCAAATACATCAACCCAAACCCGCCCAAAATTCGGGTTGGGCTCGGGTCGAACCAGCCCAAGTTGCACCACTACTATATTATGCAAATTTTTGTCATGAACTCATCTGGTGAAAGCTGACAATGCTCAGTTAATAGCTGTCAAAAAGCACCACCAAAATCATCGCAAGAGTACCTGTGTTTTTGCAAATTCAGTTTCTTCCTCTACCATTTTAAAGACCTCCTTGCTAGATTCTTGAAACCGTGTTGCAATGCCTACGGCTGCAACCCTGTCATCAAAACGCATTGGAAGATCTGCACTGCAGAAGAATGGCTTTTATAAGCAACTAAAAGTAAGTACCATAACTATTACCTATTCTTGAAATTGAGATGGAATCTCAATGGTATAACTCATGCAAAAAGGAGAAACTATTTGGAACAAAATATCAAAAAATTCTTGCATTGGAAATTACGAAGTGTGTCTCCCTAATAACAAACGGCTAATAGAAATGTGGAAATGAGGTTTTAAATACCTTAAATTTATTGCAATGCGATCTAGTAAATGTTCGCGTACAGAACCTTCTTCTGGGTTGTAGGTAGCAATAAGAAGTGGCTTGCAAGGATGACGGAAGCTTATTCCCTCTCTTTCCACAGTATTAACTCCTTCAGTCAGAACATTCAGAAGCAAATTGCTGATGCCCTCATCCAAAAGGTTTATCTCATCAACATATAAGACACCTCTATGAGATTCAGCAAGTAGTCCAGGTTGGAATACTGTTGTTCCAGATTTCACAGATTCTTCAACATCGACTGATCCGATAAGTCTATCTTCTGTGACACCAAGTGGAATCTGTGGCATATACAATAATTGACATCAGCTAAGAACTACAGGTAAAGGAAAATAGGTGCCAATGTTGAACTAGACCTGGATGAAAGGTGTCCTGACAATTTCAGTCTTGAAATTCCCAGAAGCATCATACTCTACTCTGTCAGCTAATCCTTCTTCCCACCTTACAACAAACAATACCATAGAATATAGCTAAAAGGAAAGATAAGTAAACAATTTAGAAGTTGTTATTAAATCAAAGGATATATAGTTTAGATCAAGATTCCTAACAAGAAGTTTGAGATTTCTGGCATATAGGACAAGCAACCGTAATGATCATAGGAACGCAAGATCATACAGAACTGCTTGTCAGTCAGCTCAAAATGTTTAGCCATTTGAAGGATCTTTGAAATATCTGTAAGCATTTCAGATGCCCAATGACATATACAGACGAGGATCTTAGGTTATGTGATGATGAACGATATGGAAACAAACAAAATAAAGCTTATCTTGAGCCATGATGTGAAATCAAAAGGAAGAGTCATTTTTTTAAGTTGCCAACCTAAAAAATGCCAACCTTGCTCACCTTTTATGTTGAAAGTTGTGCCTTCTCTCACCTCTCTCGTCCCTATGCTTGGCTTAGTGATGGAATACACAAGCCCCTTGTCCCTTGATTTTGTATGTGTAGAGAGAAACCTAGACCCCTATATACTGCTCACGAATTTCTCCTATAAAGGAATTCCATTAAATATTAGGACTCACCATCCTCCTCAATTATTCTCAGATTAAATATTTTGATAGTGATGGTTGGGTACTGTATGCCGAATCCATGAACCATTACATATTGAGAAATCAAGAGACAAGTAACTCAAATGAGAGGGCAGCAAAGAAAGCCTAGGGCAAGAATGAGCTGTCCTTTCGACTAAGAGAAGTCTGTGACAACCTGCAAAAGGTCTGCGCTTTCCAGGGTGACTTCATGCTGGTGTTACCATGTAGCTCATCCAAAGCGGCCTCGAGCCCATACTGAAATTACCCTAACCACGGGTAGATCCCTCATGGAGGGACCAATGGGAGGTATGACGGTCTTTACAAAACTATACCTCCTACGATCGCCCTGATCAATAGGCACTATGCTAGATTCTGGTAGATTAAAATTTAAGCTATGCTATGTTTTTGACTCACCGCAAAATATTACAATTTACATGCAATGATGATTAAGATGTCGGGTGGTTCTCTCTCTCCCTCACTTGCAAAATATTATTAGTTTACGTGTTTCTGTGAAGTGCTGGGCATAAGCATACAAGGCTTGCATTAAGAATATTAAACTACATCACACAAATATTTTTACGAGGAAACTCTTCACAGGAAAAAACCTCGTCGGCTTCACACCGAATAGTGAGAGCAATCCACTAAGCTTTAAAGGTCCGGCTACAGACTTGGAAACAAGATCGCACGGGACCTGTTCTGGAACTACACCAATAAACCCCTCCTCTCTATGTTGCCTTTTGCCTTGTTCCTTTTAGCTTTTTGCGAGCTCCCTGTCCGACTGCCTACACAATGCTCCAACACCGTGGCCCTAGTGCTCACCCGAGTCGCCTCTCGGACTTCCGTGCTTCACACACGCGAAAACACCAACGCTCGTCCCCGCAGGACCCAAACATACCCAAAGGTGAATTGCACTCCACTGTGGCTGATAGCACCATTTAAGGAACTGTAATTTGATGACCAATTTCATTCTTATTGTTAGATACCCTCACACCTAAAAACCTGGGTTGTAAGGGGAGGTCCACAGGGGGTATATTAAGCAGGTGATGGGTGCCTCCCTCATCGATGTGGGACTATTCAACACTTATATCGGGCCTTCCCGAGCAATTTGACAGACTCATCCTTCAACTAGTTCCACAAACTCCCACACTAATAAGTGACGAACTTCATGGCGTTATCTGGACTGTTCCTCGAGCAGTACCGATGCAACTGGTAACCCCTTATGCACATCAAGACGTTATTTAGGCAGGTAATGGGAGTTCGTGAGACTTTCAGGAGTTTCTATACGAGATTCAGGGCCGCTTACCTAGCCTTGGAGAACGTAACGAGGCAGGACTTGATTGCCATCAGTGCCTTCTGAAGCGCCCTCCCAGACGGGAAGCTCCACGACGACCTTGTCATAGAGGACCCCGCGTGCTGCATGGGCTGTTCCCACATCATATGAAACCAGTATAGTCAAGGCGGTTAAGCAGGGCCCATGAGACAAGTAATTATTAAATATTTAAATATTTTTATATATAGTATGGATATGTATATACATGATTTTAGCAATCTAGTAGCATGTTGATTATAATTTTCACCACCTAAAAGTCAAATTATCTAGAAAGTATAAGAATAATGTACCTATAAACTAAATCAGAAAATTTTAAAAATAAAAAAATTGAATTTTTTTTCGAAATAATCAGAAAAATATAAAATATTAGGGTTTAGAATTTAAGTTTAGATTTAATTCAACTCAATTTTGAAAAACCAATAAATTCATATGAACCCATCATAAGAATTTGAGTTAATTCAACACAATTTGAGTCCATTTTACTCAATTTGAGTTAATTCTACTCACTTTTGAGTTAATTCAACTCAATTTTGAAAATCCCCCAAATTCTTATGAACCCATCATAAGAATTTGAGTTAATTTAACTCAATTTTGAAAACTCCCCAAATTCTTATGAACCCATCATAAGAATTTGAGTTAATTCAACTCAATTTTGAAAACTCCCCAAATTCTTATGAACCAATCATAAGAATTTGAGTCAATTAAACTTAATTTTGAGTATATTCAACTCAATTCGAGTTAATGCAACTCAATTTTGAGTTAATTCAACTCAATTTTGAAAACCCCTGAATTTCTTATAAACTCATTATAAGAATTTGAGTTAATCCAACTCAATTTTGAAAAACCCCCAAATTCTTATGAACCCATCATAAGAATTTGAGCTAAGTCAACTCAATTTTGGGTTTATTCGACTCAATTTGAATTAATGCAATCAATTTTGTGTTAATTCAACTCAATTTTGGGTTTATTCGACTCAATTGGAGTTAATGCAATCAGTTTTGTGTTAATTCGACTCAATTTTGAAACACCCCCCCCCCCCCCCCCCCCCTAATTCTTATGAACCCGTCATAAGAATTTGAGTTAATTCAACTCAATTTTGAAAACCCTCCAAATTCTTATTAACCCATCACAAGAATTTGGATTAATGTAACTCAATTTTGAGCATATTCAACTCAATTTGAGTTATTGCAATTCAATTTTGAGTTAATGCAATGAGTTAATTCAACTCAAATTTGGAAAAATCCCAAATTGGATCAAGTGAAAAGCTGCCTAGGCGCCTAGAAACTAGAAAATGTCATCTCCGACATGAGAGGTAAGACTAACATGTCTATGGTGCGGCCTTTCCTGGTCAAAGCAGTCAGAAACGGGCGAACTCCGGACCACTCCTTGCAGCAGAGGCCAAGCGCCCGACAGGGTGGATACTACCTCCCGAGCTCGACGAGATGGAGTTCACTGTGCTGACCTCCTGCCAGACCAACTTCACCAAATCAGGGAGGAGCCCTTCTTGGAATATCCTCCTCCCAACCTAGTGATCTGACATCGACGGACCTCACACGAAGATGTTCTTTCCACAAAGGGCCTTGGCACTCTACCAACCAATGAGTTCTTCCAAACCACCTTAGAGAACCTTGTTGGGGAAGGGCACCTCGACCAATACATTGCCCTACCCCCACCGCCGTCGGGTGGGCTGCCGGTGTACCATAAACGTCTCCAGTTACCTGACAGGCGCTGCGCTCCAATCAATAGGACCGCAAGGAAGTGTGTGAAGTCGAGCATGTGAAGAGGGTGCACACCGTCTCCCTCCAACCAACCTTGTCCTAGCTCAGCAACAGGGTCCCGCCCTAAAATATGGTAAATTTTTCAGAGGACGACCTGCAAGGGATGGTCGCACCGCATAACGAACCCCCGGTCATCCGGCTCATGGCTGCAAAGGTTGAAGTCCGCAGAATCCTGGTTAACCCAGTGAGGGCGGTCGACATCCTGTTCCTCTCAGCCTTAAAGAGGATGCGGCTCCAGTGGGCCGACCCTTGCCTCACACAAGCCGCATTGTGCCAACATGTATAGGGAACCTGTTATTTCTCCATTTGTGTTTCTTAGTGACTGTCTCACCTCTTGGATATCAAGAAGTAGGCATTGTCACTCGCTTGATAGCTGATATTGAGTATCATGCCATGATCAATATTGAGGTCATTTGGCTTCGTAAACTTCTTGGAGATATGGTAGCCCTTACTACTCCCAACCTGTTATATTGTGATAGCTCAATGCTATCCACATTGCTAGCAATATGGTCTTCAATAAGGGGACTAAAAGAATGTCACTTGGTTTGTCATCATTACACTTCCAAATTTTCTCCTTGTCATTTCTCCATTTGAGCTCCAGATTGTAAACTTCTTTAAGGGGTCCCACACTACGCGATGCTTCTTAGCAAAACCTATGAATGACCCACCATGAGTTTGCTGTTGTGTATTGGATACTTTACGTGGATGCATCTATTGCCTTTATAATGTAATTAATTTATTATTTCCTTAATACGTGTGATTTTTACCAATATACTTAGCACACCTTATAGATGGAGAGGTGTGCATATGGGATGCTACCTTATAACATTCTTTGCACTTAGCACTTGCTCCAGAGTTATTACCAACGATGGATTTTTAATCA
This sequence comes from Chamaelirium japonicum, assembly GCA_947650365.1. NCBI lineage: Eukaryota > Viridiplantae > Streptophyta > Magnoliopsida > Liliales > Melanthiaceae > Chamaelirium > Chamaelirium japonicum. Next base: position 87,261,559 of record OX393552.1, on the reverse strand, counting down.
AATTGAGACGATTCTCTCTCAACTCTTATTGCACGCTTCTGTGGCACTCGTGTCCTCAATACATCCTAATGACAAGTATTATTGTTAGCTTTGTCCTTTTGTAATTTAGAGATTGTTTCTTGGACTGCAATCTATCTTTTCATCATTTTCATCCCTCTTGATCTATTCAAAAAAGCTACTTTCATAAATTAATAAATGAGAACCCCACTGGAGGAATGTATTTAGAACAACCACAGGTTAGAGATTGGCATGTTCACTATCGTTCAATTAAAATAGCAAAAGTGGAGGAGACTTTGAAAATGATGTATAAAGGTAAAGCATTAGGCCCTGATGAGATACCAATTGAAGTTTGGAAAATCTTAGGAAGAACTAGATTAATTTGGTTAACTAGTTTGTTTAATAAAATCTTGACAACAAGAAAGATGTCAAATGATGGGAGAAGTATTATGGTACCTATATACAAAAATAAAGGCGACGTTTAAAATTGTTCTATTTATTGTGTGTTAATGTAGATTGCAGGTTATACATATGAGTTAGGTGTACAGGACTCATTCCCTACACAAGTATATGCCTATACATTTGTGGCTATTTGCCCTATTGAGAATCGTCCGTCATTCTCCCAAACCATAGCCGTCTTTCTCTCTCCTAGGGTTATGGTAAGTGGTAACATGGTATCAGAGTCAGGTTTAATCCCCTCGCCATCCCCTTCCGCTACCTTCCTCCTCGATCTGGCGACCTTGCCTGCGCCCGCGACGAGCCCGTCGCCTTGCGCTCTGTGTCCGAGCCCGCGCTCGACACTCCCGCGCTTGATCGACCCTCCATCAGTCTTAGCCGACCCCTCCAGCAGCCCGCCGACCTTTCATCTGCCCTCCTGCAGCCTGCCGACTATCCGTCGGCCCTCCTACAGCCTGCCGGTCTTTTGTCGGCCCTTCCTGCAGTCCACCAGCTATCCACCGGCTCTCCTGCAGTCCGCCAGTCTTCATCGGCCCCTCCTGCAGCCCGCCGACTATCCGCCGACCCTCTTGCAGCCCACCAACCCTTCGTCGAACCTTCTGCAGCCCGCCGACTATCTGCCGGCCCTCCTGCAGTCCGCCAGCTCTTCGTCGGACCTTCTGCAGCCCGCCACTGGCCCTCCTGCAGCCCGCCGACTATCCGTCGGCCCTCCTGCAGCATGTCGGTCTTCCGTCGGCCCCTCCTGCAGTCCGTTGACCTTTTCTGCAGTGCTGCCGGTCTTTCCGTCGGCCCTTGCTTGCCTGCAGATTCTTTGCTACCTGCGCCATGTAGCACGTCTTTCTGCCGACCGAGTCTCTGTGTCTTCTGTAGCTCTCGATGACTTATTTAGATCAATCGTCGATGGAGACTCCTGTGCAGACGACCCCTGTACAGTTCTCGACGACACCACTCGAGCAGACATGTGACATCCTGTCTCGACTGACTTTCCCTTGGTCGTGATTGCTAACTGGACTGCGTGGTCTGCCACCGTCCGGAGTGTCCTGGACAGTCGAGTTTTGTATGGGCATCTTGATGGTTCTACACCTACTCCTACTGATACCTCTGGAGCAGGGTCCTCTGACACCTGGAATCTTCGTGATCGTCGTGTCCGGGCGTTTCTGGTTGCCTCAGTTGACCGCTCCCTTCGAGCTGACCTGGTCACCTTTACTACTGCGGCAGAGCTCTAGGTTCATCTCGTGGAGCGCTTTGTGGAGCAGAGTGTGGGGCCCGAGAGTATCAGCTTCTCTCTCAGGCTCAGTCTGCTCAGCAGGGGGAGCAAACGATTCAGCAGTTTCACAGTCTTATCCGTGGCTATTGGCGTGAGCTCCAGGCTTTGGAGCCTCCTCTGCTGGAGGTGTCCAGAGTCAGTGCCTCCTAGCGCGAGCTGCAGTTCTTTCGGGAACGACGACAGCTCTACCAGTTTCTGAGGACTCTTCGACCTAAGTTCTCTCCCCTCGTAGGATAGCTGATCCATAGAGATCCCCTTCCTCGCCTTGATGTTGCTGTAGCTGAGCTTATTGCCGAGAAGACCCGTCTTCGTACTGCTGCAGCTCATCGGACCTCGGTACCCTCTAGTTTTGAGGGTGTTCTTCCAGCTGCTCCACCTCAGTGACCCACTCCCACTGCTCCGCTCTCTCGCGGTCCCTTCCGTTCCTCTGGCAAGTCCGATGGCCCATATGACACTCGGAGCTACACCCATTGTGGCAAGCCGCGGCACACGGTCGACTCCTATTGGTAGCTTCATCCAGATAAATGTACCACATAGTTGTCAACGCGAGACTAGGTGCCCGGAGGGAGCCTAGGAGCCTAGGCGCACCTAGGCGTGGCCTTATGTGCATAGGCGTGACCTTATATGGATAGGCATCCTCTAGGCACGGCCGCACGGGTATATATGTATAGTCTATACTTGCAGATATATATGTAATAAGCAGCAATATAACACTTTACTAACATGAAAATGATAAAATTAAGCATATTTTAGTCAAATGCATGCAACATAATGACACATAAATAGTATAAACAAGTAAACAACAAAAGGAACAAATAGAGTACAAACACTTGCTAACATAAAATTGAGCATATTCTAATCAAATGCATGCAAACCAATGAACACATAGTATAAACAAGTATACAACAACAAAATGAACAAAGAAGATGGGGGGGTTGGGTTTTACTTAAAAAAAAACAAAAATCAATGCCTAAAACTAGGCGTGCGCTTGGTGTGCCTAGGCCGCCGCTTAGTGCTGTTTGCTTAGGCGCACTGGGGCCTAGCTATCTCTGGGCGCCTAGTGCACCTAGGCGCGTGCCTTGACAACAATGGCATGCCGGGTCACCTAACCGTGGTTGAGCCACTGCTGCAGTTGCTGGCACCCCTACTACTGATGCTGCTACGACGGATTGCCTTTAACGTCTCGAGAAGCGCCTTGAGCAGCTCTTTCTGCAGCTTGCCACTGGCTCCTCCAGACTCTCAGCCTTCTCTGCCACCTCGGGTACCTCTGCACCTTGGATTATGGACTCTGGGGCCTCTTACCACATGACTCCGGACCACTCCATTCTTACTGCATACTCACCTGCCTCCCGCCTTCCTCTGATCCATACTGCAGATGGCTCCCTTTTAGCCATCTCGCAGACTGAGTCTATCACTACCGTCTCAGACCCTACTGACATTCTCTCTCTGCCTTTTGGCTTGCACGCACCTCAGCTTTGCATGAATCTAATTTCTATTAGCAGCCTATGTGATTCCGGTCTGTCAGCCACTTTTTCTTCCTCTTCTTGTGTTGTACAGGATCCACGCTCGGGACAGAGGATTTATGCTGCTCGTAGGGCTAGCAGACTATACCACCTGGAGTATCTTGATCTACCTGCAGTCCCACCTTCAGTCTTCTGTGGTGCTATCTCTTCTGATGCCGACCTATGGCACAGGAGATTAGGTCATGTGTTTGAATCTCGGCTTAAAAGTCTTTTCCAGTCTGGAGCTTTAGGCCGAGGTTCCTTTTCTACTATTTCTTTTTGTACAGGATATCAGTTGGCTAAGAATTCTACTAGCCCATTTTCTTCTAGTTTGTCGAGATCCTGTAGTCCTTTTGATCTAGTGCACTCTGATATTTGGGATCCAGCACCTTTTTCTTCTATGAATGATTATCTTTATTATGTTAGTTTTATTGATGACTATTCTCGTTTCACATGGGTTTATCTCATTCGTCAGCGATCTGACCTTCCTGAGGTCTATCAGACATTCACAACCATGGTTCATACTCAGTTCCATGCTCATATCAAGACCTTCCGGTCTGATTGTGTTCGTGAGTACCTCTCATATACTATGTGCTCTATCCTTCAGTCCCATGGGACTCTCTTCCAACAATCTTGTTCTCACACTTATGAGCAGAACGGGGTTGCGGAGCGAAAACATCGTCACATCCTTGAGACAGCTCGTGCCCAGCTTCTTTCCTCATTCGTTTCTCGCACCTTCTTGGCAGAGGAGGCCATTTTGACCTCTGTTAACCTCATTAACATCACCCCTTCCTCAGTCCTCTCGGATGTTTCTCCTCATGAGCGCCTCTATGGCACCCCTCCCGACTACAGCATGTTACGTACTTTCGGGTGTACGTGCTTTGTCCTTCTTCCTTCTCACAAGCGTAATAAGCTTTCGGCTAGGTTCACTAAGTGTGTGCTCTTGGGGCTCAGTTCTTAGCACAAAGGGTAACGTTGCTATGACCCCTTGGCTCGTTGTTTTCGCATCTCTCGACATGTTTCCTTTGTCGAGGATGTTCCCTATTACTCTGCTTCGTCTCAAGATCTCACATTTCTTGAGATTCCTATCGTTCCTTCCTCTGTGTCTCCTCAGGCTCCTTCTACGACACCCTCTCCTCCTCCTACTGCTCCTCCTCTTGCTCCTGCTCTTGAGTCCTTACCTCCTGTTACAGTAGTAGCCCCTCCTTTTCCTTCCGTCTCAGATGATGTTTCTCCCGAGTCCCCTTCCTTCCCCTTGGGTCCATCATTCCCTTCACCTATTTCACCATTTCCTTAGGTGTATTCTCGTTGTCGTCAGCCTGCCCCTTTGTTTATTCCACCTTCGTTTGACAGTGACTCCTCAGGTACGCCGTCTATCTTGAGCAACCTTCCTCTACCGAATGTGGATCCCAACACTCCTCGCTATCCCCAATGCGAGCGCCGCCACCCCGACCACTTTGGCTACTCTCCTGACCATTTTGACTTTGCTGCAGTCACTTCCTACTCGCCCTCGCTCACTGCTTACTTTACCTTCCTTCACACTGACAGAGAGCCCAGGTCCTACAGAGAGGCACTGCAATACCCTGTGTGGCAGCAGGCTATGGCTGAGGAGTTCAAGGCCTTTGAGCAGACTTAGACGTGGGAGGTTGTCCCTCTGCCTGCTGGTGTTGAGCCCATTAGCTGCAAGTGGGTCTTCAAGATCAAGCGTCGTCCTGATGGCTCCATTGATCAGTACAAGACGTGGGAGGTTGTCCCTCTGCCTGCTGTTGCTGCTGCTTGAGGTTGGCCCCTGCTTCAGATGGATGTGAAGAGTGCGTTCCTTCACGTGATCTCTCTGAGGTTGTTTATATGCAGTCTCCTCCGGATCTCAGCACGTCCTCTCAGCACGTTTGTCGTCTCCGTCGGCTATTTATGGACTCAAACAGGCTCCTCGTGTCTGGTTTGAGTGTTTTCGTCATGCAGTTACGGAGATCGGCCTCGTGGAAAGCTTCCAGGATCACTCCATGTTTGTGCGGACTTCCCCCCAAGGCAGGGCCATTATTATTCTCTATGTTGATGACATGATCCTTACTGGTGATGACTCTGGTGCCATAGCCTCTCTTCAGCAGCATTTTCATAGTCAGTTTCAGATGAAGGACCTTGGTCCCCTGTGATACTTTCTTGGCCTGGAGATTGCCGGGGGATTCTGCTTTCTCAGCAGAAGTACACGGCTGACATCTGGGGTCGTGCTGCTCTTTCTGATTGTCGGACAGTTGACACTCCTCTTGAACTTCATGTGAAGCTCTATCCTGCTGATGGTGAGCCCCTATTATATCCTACCAGGTACCGGGAGATAGTTGGTCAGCTTGTCTATCTTTGCATCACTAGGCCGGATATTACACATGCAGTCAGTATTCGTAGCCAGTTCGTGGATGCAGCTCACTCGGCTCATTATGCTGCACTTCTTCGGGTCCTTCGGTATCTACGAGGTACTATTACCAAGTCGCTTCTTTTCTCTTCAACCTTCTCTCTGGTTCTTCGTGCATATTCTGATGCTGACTGGGTCGGTGACCCGACTACTCGTTTTACTACTGAATATTGTATGTTTTTGGGTGACTCTTTGATCTCCTGGAAGAGCAAGAAGCAACATGTTGTCTCTCTCTCCAGCACTGCGGTCGAGTTTCGTGCAATGACTACTACTACCTATGAAGCACGGGTGCTGGTACGGGTACGATACGGGTACGCTGATACGGCAAAATCTAAAAAACTAGGGTACGGGTACGGCGAGGTATATATATATATATATATATATATATATATGTATATATATGTATATATATGTATGTACTTTTAGTATAATATCGTTATAGATATGAATCAGATCCAAATGCAACCATAATTTCTTCATCATTAAAGCTCTAGCTTCAAAGTTCCAAAACCATAAAAACAAGATTATTCGATGCGAGCCATACGACGATATGGTAATGCATTCATGCGAGAAATACATTGTAATCTCATGTATAGTAATTTTTAAGCATGAGCTATACGACGATATGGTCCATTACATTAGAACCAAACCAAGCAAAGTAGCAATACAAAACAAAATGCATAGCAAAGTTCATTCTCATCATCATCTCCGAATAGCACGACCTCCAAGTCGGGCTAATCAAGTGATAGATTTGCAATTTCAAGTAAATCGGCACCCTCCAAAGACTGTCTGCTGTACCGGAGCCGTACCGAAGACTGTCTGCCGTACCGGAGCCGTACCGAAGCCTGTTTGCTGTACCGGGTACGGATTATGCCGTACCCGTACCCGTACCCGGTACTGGTACGATATTTGTTCGGAGTACCCATGCTTCATAGACTACTACTAAGTAGGTTGTTCATCTACAATGTCTTTTTCGTGATCATAGTGTCGCTACTTCTGACCCTACAACTCTTCATTGAGACAACAAAAGTGCTATTCAGATTGTCAGTAATCCGGTTTTTCATGAGCGGACAAAGCACATCGAGCTCGATTATTACTTCTCCAGAGAGCAGTACGAAGCTGACACTATCTTTTTGCCCTATATGTCTTTCGCAAAGCAGATTGTTGATTTTTTTACAAAGTCACATCCCTCTCCTCGTTTACGGTTTCTTCTTAGCAAACTCTCAGTGTTTGATCCACTGTGAGTTTGAGGGGGGGTGTTAATGTATATTGTAGGTTATATATATGAGTTAGGTGTACATGACTCATTCCCTACACATGTATATGCCTATATATTCGTGGCTATTTGCCCTAATGAGAATCATCCGTCATTCTCCCAAACCTTAGCCGTCTCTCTCTCCTAGGTTTGTGGTAACATCGTGGAATTAAGCTTACGAGTCACCATGAAATTATGGGAGAAGGTGATGGAACAAAGGTTAATAAAGATGATAAGAATATCAGAGAACTTATGAAGCACGAACACTTGTTGGAGGGCCCCGTGTCGGTGTCGGACACGGCCCGGGCATTGCATTCGATCGGAGCTGAGTTGGATGGTTTGTTTGGGGCTGGGTGTAATGGATAGTTGTGATTAAGCTTTGGCTTTAACCTATATCTTCGGAGATTATAACCTCAGAGGATATAATTAATAGGTTTTTTCTTACAAATATTAAAATCATATTTTAGCAATAATTCTAGAACTTGGTGGATTTTGTGGACTTTATTGGACGGTTGTCATTACCCTTATGACCTTTAATGAAGATCCCATAGTGCCAAAACCAACGCCATAGTTAATAAACTACATTTTGCCCCCTTCATTTCAGTTTTGATTAGATTGAAATTACCAAAAGAGGAAATTAGTAGTTGACAAAAGGAGGTATTGTGCTACTATTGAAATTTCTTAAACATAACCATCAAGTTATTTCCCATCTAATTCTTCTTCGAAGTTAAGCACCTCTATGTAGTTTTCATACATTATATGTGATTTGATGAACTTTAAGGAGGAAAGGGATGCCTCAAGGTTATATTGAAGTGATTGAAGACATGTATGATGAGCAATTACTAGTGTTAGGACTTAGGAGTAACTGTGAGTCTGTGGCGACACAAATGAATTTCCAGTAATTCTGGGGCTCCACCAAGGGTCAGCCTTAAGCCATATCTTTTTACCCTTGTCATTAATAAACTTACTGCAAATATTCAAGAAGTATCGTGGTGTATGTTATTTACAGATGATATAGTGTCAATCGATGAGACAAGGATAGGGTTAAATACTATATTGGAATTGTGAAGGGAGAGTTTGGAAAATAAGGGCTTAAAAATAAGTCAAGCTAAAACGAAATATATGCAGTGCAATTTTAATGAAAATAGTAATGATAATGAAGCTCATTTCACAATTGATGCCCAAGAAGTGCAATAATGTGATTGTTTTTGGTATCTTGGGTCTGTCATACAGAAGAATGGAGAGATAGATGATGATGTATCCAATAGGATTAAAGTGGGTTGGATGAAGTGGAAAGGGGGCTCGGGAGTGCTATGTGATCGATACATATCTTTAAGACTCAAGGGTAAATTTTACAATATAGTAATGAGACCCGCAAATGTTATATAGTTTAGAATGTGGGCCCTTAAGAGAGCTCATGCTCATAAGATGGCTGTGGCAGAGATGAGAATGCTGAGGTAGATGTGTGGAAAAACTAGGACGCTAGAGTAAGGAATTAGTGTATTAGAGAAGGTGTTGGAGCGGCACCAATTGAGGACAAGATAATGGAGAATATATTAAGATAGCTTAGCTATGTACAACGTAGAGCAGAGGCGACCCCGATAAGCAGAGGGCCCAATTAGTGTGGGAGGTCCAAAGAGGAGGGGATGACCTAGTATAACATAGATGGAAGTTGTTGGAAAAGACATGGAAAAACTTTTATTGACAATAGATGTAGCCCAAAATAGAAATGAATGGCGAAGAAGGATTCATAAAGCCAACCCCAAGTAGATGGGACATGGCTTGATAGTTGATGGTTATGGTATATTGGGTCCCATTGTGTTATCCTTAGTTCACTATAATTCAAAATATCTTGAATTGTTCGACCTTTGTTGCCCTCAAGCACATAGATTCAATATCATGACAGCCCATTCTCACCATCTTTTGGTTGTGAATATATTCATGGCAGGTATATGTGTATGATCCAAACTTGATCTATGCAATTTGGCAATGTCCACCAGTTTAGCGAGTTAGTTAAAAAATAAACTTCATACGTACAGTATAAGGGTAGAGTTCAAAAGTGATGCTTAAGTATACTTCTATCGAGTATTATTTGTTCTGTAAGCTTGAATGAGACGGAAAAAAAAAATCATTGGTGCATTTATCATTTGAACTGCCCCCAAATCCCAATACTTCTCAAAAGTTAGTGTTCTTACATGCTCCGTCAGAAGAGTTAAGGAGCACTTTTATACCTTGTCTAAGAAACTAATCAAACATTTCCGTTTATGGGTGCAGGATACAATGAATCAGATTGCATGTCACGGTAAGTTCAGTTCATTTACAATAGGTGGAACTTTAAGAAATGATAGGCTATTTCCTCTATTAGATGTAGTGTGTTAAGTATTCTATTAGTCCCACCTCGGTTGTGGTAACATAATGGTGTGCGTTCTCTCTCTATATAAGGAGAGGTAGTCTTATGTAATGTAAGTGAGTTCAATGAGATAATACAAGGAGATTTTCTCCCCAATCCTATTCTCTCTCACCCTCTCTTCGTAACATGGTATCAAAGCCAACCTTCTTGGCCTAGGGTTTCGAAAATCCTTCTCTAGCCTCGGCCTCCTCGGTTGCCGTCGGCGACCTCGGGGAGGCCAGGCATAATAAAATTTTGTTTCCCTCACCTGTGCGGTACGGACTCGGACGAACAGGTACTGCATCTTGTCTACGAGGTCGTAGGTGGATCGCTCTATCGTCTCAGGTGCTCTCTCCGGTGGTGGATGGGGTTGCTGGCGGTGCGCCGGCATCGCCTCAGGCTGTGGGGCCCACTTGGGAGCGGGAGGTAGCGGTGGGTCCTCCGTGCCTGACTCGGCTGGAGGTTGCTGATTAGACTCCGGCGGCTGCTCCCCGTTGTGTTCTGGATCATTTGTGCTATTCTCCAGCGGGGGCGGAAGCTCAGATTCCGGCGGCTGTACGGACTCAGCCTGTGCTGGAGCAGCGCCGTCCGCCGGAGCTGGCGCTGCCGGTTCATTGGCCTTCTCGGCTGCATCCGGCGGAGTTGGTGCGAGGTCCGGTACGGGCTCTTCGTCGACGTAGTAAATCCTCAGCCCGATCTCGCCTCGAACCCAGTTGAAGAGGCTCTTCTTCTCCAACGGGAAGTGAATGAGCGCCACCTCGCCCCTCCTCACAAACTGCCGGGAGTCCAGCCGGACCGGCCGGATCTGCCGCTCGCCGTCGGGGCGCCTGTCGGATCTGGAGCCCGAAGCCCGCGCTCGCCGTTGCCCTGCGCCGCGCCCGCCGGATCTGCCGCTTGCCTGGACACCCTGCGCCGGAGAGGCGCCGGCCTCCTTCCCTCCGCGGCGGCCACCTGCTCTCCGCACCGACCTGTGCCGGCCCACCTGCCAGCCATCCCCTACACGATCGGTAGCCTCCGCTGCACGATCGTCTCTCCCAACCGGTTTTCTCTCTCTCTCTATCCTTCTTTCTCTCTCTTTCCCTATATATCTCTCTTTCCTTTTTCTGGTTTGATCACAGCCGTCCATACATCCGATTTTCCCTCTCTCATCCGAACACTCTCGCTGGATTTGTGGCTCTCTCTATATAAGTGATCACAGCCATCCGATTTGCCTCGGATGACTGTGATTTACGATTTGCTGGATCCCTTTTAGTTTGACTATGCGCTATGCCCTACACCCGATCCGGCCCTTCCGTATCTGGCCATCCGATTTGCATCGGACGGCTCTACACTAGATCCGACCCAGTGATCTCCTTTGAGCCGGTGACTGTGCCGTGCGGTCGTGTTCTCTCTCTATATAAATGATCACAGCCATCCATCTTGCATCGGACGACTGTGCTTTGCGACTTGCTGCATCCGACCCGACACGGCCCTTGCACCCGATCCGACCCTCTTTCACCTGGCCCTTTGCGCCGCTCGGATCCTGTGCTTATAGCATCTTGCCACCCGATCCGGCCCTTCTGTATCTGGCCGGCTCTTCCCATTTTCGCCCTGCGCTCTGATCTGTTGCGCTCTCTCTGCGGCCCTGCGCTCGAGCTGTCGCTCCTCCTTCGGCTCCAGCCCGCGCCCATCGGTCTTGCTGGCTGCCGAAGCCCTAAGTCGTTTGATCCGACCGCCTTAGCGTCCCGCGCCCGCTGTCCGCTGCACCTTAAGCTTTGTCAGCCCGCCTTGCACCCTTTGCCCTTGCGCTTTGCAGATTCGCCTGCCCCATCGCCTCACTTTGTGCCCTTGCGCCTTGGTATTTTTGCGCTCTGCGCCCTACCGATCCGCCTTGCACCTTTTTAGCTCCCCTCTTGTTCCGGTCACACTTGTTTTGTGCCGGCTTTTAGATCCTCTCTAGTTCCGGTCACACTTGTTTTGTGCCGGCTTTTTGGATCCTTTCTCGTTCCGGTCATACTTGTCTTGTGCCGGCTTTTGATCCTCTCTAGTTCCGGTCACACTTGTTTTGTGCCGGCTTTTGGATCTTTTCTCGTTCCGGTCACACTTGTCTTGTGCCGGCTTTTGATTCTCTCTAGTTCCGGTCACACTTGTTTTGTGCCGGCTTTTGGATCCTTTCTCGTTCCGGTCACATTTGTCTTGTGCCGGCTTTTGATCCTCTCTAGTTCCGATCACACTTGTTTGTGCCGGCTTTTTGGATCCTCTTCCTTTCCTTGGTCTTGTGACCCTATCATAGCTATGACTTTTCATCTTCTCCTCCTTCTTTGTCTGTGATGATTGAGATCTTCTAAGAGGTGTCAAGTACTTGCTTCGGCCGGGTGCTTGCCTCTTATGAGGTCTCACGCATTCACATCTTTTCTTAGCCGCTCTCTCTCCTTTCGGCCTCCTTTATTGCCGGCTTCCATTACCGTCGGCTTCCTTCGCTCCGATCCTTAGTGATCATTGCCAACTCTCCCGGTTGACCTGCTTACAGGTTGGCCGGGTTCCCCCGGTTGTCCTGCTTGCAGGTCAATCGGGTTTCCAGGACGACTTGCTTGCAGGTCGCCCTGGCACTATCTTTACTTTACAGCATAAAAAAAAAGGATTATTTGATGTAATTTTTTTTTTCTTTTTTTTCTTTCTTTCTCCTTCCTTTTATTAAGCAAACTGATGTCGGTTTATACCTTACATCAGTTTGACGGGGGGTATTAGATGTAGTGTGTTAAGTATTCTATTAGTCCCACCTCGGTTGTGGTAACATAATGGTGTGCGTTCTCTCTCTATATAAGGAGAGGTAGTCTTATGTAATGTAAGTGAGTTCAATGAGATAATACAATGAGATTTTCTCCCCAATCCTATTCTCTCTCCCCCTCTCTTCGTAACATCCTCGAATACAAATATAGTCAATTCTTCATATACATATAGAAACTATTAAAATTGACCTAACAACCAAAGATATAAATATGGAACAAGCAACAAAGTATATAGTGACCTTACTCTTCAAGACAGGTGGGATCTGCATTTGCAATTGAACCTGCAACTACTTCTATAGGTGGAAGCATTGCATGTAATCCACGTGCCATGACCGTCTTTGCTGTTCCACGTTTACCAGATATGGCAATCCCTCCAATTTTACGATCAATAGCCCCAAGCAGTAAAGCCGTTTTGATGGCATCCTGTATCCCAAACACAAAAGGGTAAATTACAGCTCATTGAATCAAGCTTGGTATCAATCCAAAACAAAATACCGTTTCTATATCTCTAGCTAACGTCGTACGATCAAATAAAGTCGGCATTATACAAAATGATGATTTCAACCACATTTCAAAGAGTTCACATCTAAATCATGATTTCCATCCTATGTAAATGAGAATGCTCAAGGAGTCAAGGGTAAATTACACTTTGCCCCCCTGAAGTTTAGCTCAAACACTAAACCCCCCTATAGTTAAAAAACTACATTTTGCCCCCTTCAATTCAGTTTTGATCAGATAACAATTACCAAGAGAGGAAATTAAGTCGTTGACAAAAGGGGGTATTGTGCTAACATTTCAAACTTTAGGGTGAGATTTGGAACAAAATAAACTACAGGGGGGTTAAGTGTTTATGAACTAAACTTCAGGGGGGGCAAAGAGTAATTTACGTTTAATCATTGGGATAATCAGATTTAGATTATTCACCAACCCGAAAACTATGACAAGCCATTCCACCAGATACTGAAAGACCCCACAAGCAAGAAAATCCAGCATCAAGAACTCCAATCGGACTATGAGGATGAATAACAAGATACATGTGACAAACCCTAGAGGAAGAGAGAGAGAAGAGAAAGAGAGAAGGAGAGCTAGGGTTTGGGGAGAGAATAGAATGAATCTCTCATTAGGCCAATTGCCAATATAAGGTGAATACATGTGAGTCATATATACCCTAAGTGTATGTATATACACTAATACATCTTAACACCCCCCCTCAAACTCAGGGTGGATCATGCACCAAGAGTTTGGCAATCAAAGACCGAAAACGGGGTGTAGGATGTGACTTCGTGAAGAAGTCTGCGATCTGCTCTGCTGAGGGAATGAAAGGTAGTGAGATTGTCATGGCCTCATACTCCTGTCGGACGAAGTGACAGTCAATCTCGATGTGCTTTGTCCTTTCATGAAAAACCGGGTTGCTAGCAATCTGAATAGCACTCCGGTTATCACAGTGAAGTGGAGTAGGCTCAGAGAAAGCAACACCGAGATCACTGAGGAGACGTCGAAGGTGAACTATCTCCTTAGTCGTGGAGGCCATGGCCCTGTACTCAGCCTCAGTGCTAGAGAGAGACACCACTTTCTGCTTCTTGCTGCGCCAGGATATCAGAGAGTCGTCGAGAAACAAACAGTAACCAGTGGTGGAGCGGCGTGTAGTCGGATCTCCAGCCCAGTTTGCATCTGAATAGGCTCTAAGTCTGAGAGAGGAGGACGACGACAGAAACAAAGAGCGAGTAACTGTCCCTCTGAGGTACCGGAGGATCCGAAGAAGAGCACCGTAGTGAACTGAGTGTGGAGCTGCACCAAATTGACTGACAATGCTGACAGCGTGTGCAATGTCAGGCCGAGTGATGCAGAGATAGACGAGCTGTCCCACAATCTGCCTGTACCGAGTGGGATCTGAAAGAGGAACTCCATCTGTAGGACATAGCTTCGAGTGAAGCTCAAGAGGGGTGTCTACTGTGCGGTCATCTGTGAGGGCAGCACGACTAAGGATGTCTGAAAGGTACTTCTGCTGAGAGAGCAGAATGCCATCTGCACTGTATGCTACCTCAAGACCAAGAAAATAGCGAAGCGCACCCAAATCCTTCATCTGAAATTGGTTCCTCAAGTGCTGTTGAAGACTAGCAATCGCAGCAGAGTCATCTCCAGTGATGATCATGTCGTCCACGTATAACAGTAGAATCGCCCGGCCCTGCGGGGACGACCTGACAAACAGAGAATGGTCCTGACTGCTCTCTGAATAACCAAGTTCCCGGACAGCACGGCGGAACCGCTCAAACCAGGCACGAGGAGCTTGCTTGAGCCCATAAATGGCCCGACGAAGACGACACACGTGCTGAGAAGGAACACGGAGACCAGGAGGAGGATCCATGTAGACAGTCTCAGATAGGTCACCGTGGAGAAAGGCATTTTTCACGTCCATCTGAAGAAGGGCCCATCGATGAACAGCTGCAACTGCCAAAAGAGTGCGAACGGTGGTCATCTGAGCCACCGGAGCAAAGGTCTCCTCGTAGTCAACGCCATACTCTTGAGTAAATCCACGAGCCACTACCCGAGCCTTGTGACGCTCAATGGATCCATCAGGGCGGTGCTTGACCTTATAAATCCACTTGCAGCTGACAGGCTTAACGCCAGAGGGCAGAGGAACAACATCCCAGGTATGAGTCTGCTGAAAGGCCCGAAACTCCTCATCCATAGCCTGACGCCACTGAGGAAACTGAACTGCCTCAGAGTAGGATCGGGGCTCCTGATCTGCGTGCACAGCAGTAAGAAAGGCAGTAAACTGAGTCGAGTAACTGCATACAGAGGCAAAGCCAAAACGATCAGGAGGGCCAGTGTCGTGGCTAAAACGGTCAGGCGGGTGACGCTGGCGCGAAGGGTAGCGAGGCGGGCCTGGATCCACGACTGGCAACGACGGAGCAGGCACAGGAGGCGAAAGACTAGCAGTGACCTCAACAGCAGGAGAGCCGGCATCCGCTGAGAAGGAAGGACACGGAGACACAGGGGTAGGCCGGCGAGAGTAGACCTGAGGAAATGGAGAGACAACCCGGGGAGGAAAGAGAGGCACGGGCAGAGAGGATGAAGCCTCGGAGGAGTCCCCTGGAGACGCTGGGGAAACAACTGGCAAAGGATCCCGTGGTGCCGATGGAGCTGGAGGTGGGGAAGGGGCTGACAAGGGAGGCATAGGTGTCGATGATGGAGGAGAAGAGACCTCGAGGAAGGTGAGATCCTGAGCGTCAGGAGAGTAGTAGGGCGTATCCTCGACAAAGGAGACGTGTCGAGAAATACGCAAGCGACGAGCAACAGGGTCGTAGCAGCGGTACCCCTTGTGCTCAGTGCTGATCCCAAGAAGAATGCACTTAGCTGCCTGAGCAGACAGCTTTGTGCGCTCATGGAGAGGAAGAAGAACAAAACAGGTGCACCCAAAAGTGCGAAGAGGGCTGTAGTCAGGAGTGGTAGAAAGGAGACGCTCATGAGGAGATAAGTCGTCGGGAAGAACTGACGAAGGAGTGATGTTAATGAGCTGGACTGAGGTGAGGAGAGCCTCAGCCCAGAAGCGCCGAGGAACAGAACCAGAAAGAAGGAGAGCACGAGTAGTAGCAAGAATATGGCGATGCTTGCGCTCAGCAACACCATTCTGCTCATGGATGTGAGGACACGAGTGCTGGAAAATAGTTCCATGGGACTGAATAAGGCCGCGCATAGCGGTGGATAGATACTCAAGGGCACAATCAGATCGAAAGATCTTGATGCGCCGACTAAACTGCGTGTGAATCATGGAGGTGAAGTCCTCATAGACTTGGAGGATATCCGATCGATGGCGAAGAAGGTAGACCCACGTGTAACGACTGTAATCATCCACAAACGAGACATAATCTAAATATCCAGTCATAGAGGGGAGAGGAGAGGGGCCCCAGATATCAGAGTGAACAAGATCAAAAGGAGCAGAGCTCTGAGAAGTACTTGATGAAAAAGGAAGGGCAGCAGCTTTTGCAAGCTTGCAGCCAGTACAAGTAGATAAAGATGAAAAAGGACCACGACCTAGAGCTCCAGAATGGAGTAATCTCTTAAGTCGCGGTTCCGACACATGACCTAGTCTCCTATGCCACAGGTCGGCATTAGGAGAGACAACTCCACAAAACCCAGATGATGACGGATCCAAAGAGTGAAGAAACTCCATCTGGTAGAGCCCGCCTGCCCTACGACCTGCTCCAATCGGTCGGCCAGTACGTAGATCTTGCACAGAACAAGCGGAAGGGGTAAATGTCACAGAGCAGCCAGAGTCACACAAAGCACTAACAGAAATCAGGTGCATGTGGAGTGTGGGAGCATGAAGCACAGAGGATAAGGATAGATTGCAAGCAGGGGCGGAGGCTGAAGTAATGGATCCAGACTGTGAGATGGCTAAGCGAGAACCATCTGCAGTGTGGATCGGTGGCAGGTGTGGCGCAGGCTGACAAGCAGTGAACAAGGAGGCATCCGGAGTCATGTGGTGTGAGGCGCCCGAATCCAGTATCCAAACAGTGGGACTACCAGAAGAGGCAGAGAAGGCTGAGGCGCTGGAAAGTCCAGGAGTAGCGGCAGACTGCTGAGAAAGTCTAAGCTGAGCTAGTTCTTCACGAATAGACTGTAGATCGCCAGCTGTGACGGAAGAGGCAGCAGCAGCAGTAGGAACAGGGCGACCACGACCTCGAGCTCGTCCCCGACCTCGATCTCTGTAGGTAGGACGCTTCTCTGGATGAAGCGAGAAGCAAGTGTCCACGAAGTGGCCCGGTGTCTGACAGTGAGTGCAAAACGGTCTACCATGGGAGGCAGTAGCTGGTGGGCCTGAGACCGGCGGCGGAGCAGCAGCAAGAACACCCTGAAGACCGGATGGAAGAGGTAAGGCCCTGGAGGCAAGAGTACGCAGACGAGTCTCTTCAGCAACCAGCTCAGCCACAGCCTCATCAAGACGAGGAAGGCTGTCCCGGTGAAGAAGCTGACCTGCCAGAGCACTGAACTCTGGGCGTAGGGCAGCAAATAGCTGATAGAGCTGAAGGCGCTCCCGGTAGAGCTGATACTCGACAGCACGGGACGGGTCAGGAACGGGAGCAAGATCCTGAAGATCACGCCAATAGGAGCGCATTTGACAGTAAAACTGTTGGACAGTCAACTCTCCCTGCTGTGCCGACTGGGCCTGTGTGAGAAGCTGATACTCACGTGCTCCACTCTTCTCAACAAAGCGAGCAGTGAGATTACCCCAAATCGCTGCAGAAGAGGCAAGTCCAACCATGTCCCGGCGAAGAGAACGGTCCACAGACGCAACAAGGTAGGCCTTGATGCGCTGATCGCGAAGGCGCCAGGGACCGTATTCTGCATCGGAAGCGGAAAGCGTGGAAGAGCCATCAAGATGTCCTCGAAGATTGCGACCCTCAAGAGTGGATTCCACTGTGGCTGACCATGCCGGCCAATCGGAGGCCTCTTGGAGAAGAAAGTCGGTGGCGAGCGGAAGAAAATCCCGTGGAATCTCATAGGGCGTCACCGGATGAGACAGCGGAGTCGTCATTGAAGAAGTCGAGGACATGTCCGGAGAGAGGGAAGGCTCGAAGAGCTCGAGCGGATCAAATCAGGAATGCTGCGAGCTCGGAGACGAGGAGACGCGCGACGAGCCAAAGATCGCAAGCGGAGCGTGCGAGGAGACGCGTGACAAGTCCGTCAAGGAGCTCGTGCTGCTGCTGTCTCCACAGGATCAGATCAGATCGGGCTGAATTGAAGATACAGATAAGGGACTATCAGCCATCTCGGATCGGCGCACGGTTGAAGAGCTCGGGAGCACGGAACCCGGCAGTCGACGAAGTCCTCCTCCTCTATGATCAGCAGTCAGCGAAGAGGCTTGATCAGATCTTCTCCTTCAGGATCCCCAAAACTGATCAGATTTTTTTTTTTTTTTTTTTTTTTTTTTTTTCTGGCTTCCCCAACAATGATCGCCAAAACTGATCTCGCGGGAGGGGGGGGGGGCAGAGCGAGAGCACGGGGGGGGGGGGCAGAGCGAGCGCGCGGGGGCGCGGGACCAGAGCGAGCGCGCGGGGGCAGAGCGAGGGCGCGGGACCAGAGCGAGCGCGCGGGGGCAGCGCGAGCGCACGGGGCCAGATCGCGAGCGCGCGAGCGGAGGCTGATCGCGCGCGAGGATCGCGAGCAGGGGCTGATCCCGCGCGTTCGCGAGCAGGGGCTGATCGCGCGCGAGGATCGTGAGCTGGAGCAGATCGCGACGATCGCAGATCGGCAGGCTGGATCACGCGATCTGATCGCGGGGAAGATCTGGATCTGATCCGGACGAGACAAGGGAGCCGTTGACGACACCGGCGATCAACCTTGCTCTGATACCATGTGACAAACCCTAGAGGAAGAGAGAGAGAAGAGAAAGAGAGAAGGAGAGCTAGGGTTTGGGGAGAGAATAGAATGAATCTCTCATTAGGCCAATTGCCAATATAAGGTGAATACATGTGAGTCATATATACCCTAAGTGTATGTATATACACTAATACATCTTAACAATACAAATTGAACAGAATGCATGCGTTGCTCACCTGCCCGACGACGGCGGCTAAGGGGAAATACTCCCTCCCGTAGAGCTTGATCTCCAAGAGCTCCTGCTGCTGGTTCGGTGCGGCGACGGCGCCGTTGGTGGACTCGATGGCAGTGGCCGCGGCTGCGATCGGGCGGAGGAGAGGGCGGCGTTGGGCGGTGCGACTGCCGAGCGGCGCGAGTTTCTTCTTCGAAGAAGGGGTGGAGTGCCGCTTGAAGGAAGGAAAGATGGAGGAGTGAAGGGGAGTGAGTGAGGTACCCGCCATCGCGAGGGAGCAGCGCGCGCAGGGAGCGGAGCTGGTTTGTCACCTATCCTTATCTTGATAATGAACCCGGGTTCTTTATGGGTAACGATCCTCGATTTGGAAATTATTTAATAAATTGATTGGATTCGGATCCATGATAGAAGAAAGGATTTGGATCCGAGTTTGGTATTTTTTTGGGATATTTTATTCATACCCCAAAAATCTGTAATTAGCCCCCATTTCCAACAAACTTGAACACACCCCATCTTTTTTTTTTTCATACCCCATTCTTATCCCAAAAATACCCTTCCCCCTTACACCCCAGTGACCCCACCTTCAATACACCCCAGTTAAATGGCCCGCTCCAACTTGATTATACCCCAATCAAACACATACCCCCTTAAATATACCCTAATTATATGCACTCTTGAATACACCCCACTCTTAAAAAACCCCCATGCAGTTGGCTGGTACTTGAAGGTAGGGGTGGCAATCCTTGACCCGACCCGAAGTTAGCGGGTTTAGATTTGGCCTAAACGGGTTCGGGTCATATAAGGGTCAACCCGATTGACCCGTTTATTTAATGGGTCGGGTTCGGGTTTGTACTCATAGCCCCGTTTATTTAATGGGTCGGGTTCGGGTTTGTACTCATAGCCCGATTGACCCGACTTGACCAGTTTACCAAATGGGTCGTGTCAACCCGACCCGACCCGAGCCAACCCGACCCAATCCGATCAAATCCGGCCCAATCCGACTTGTCTTGACCCAACCCGATAGGTTTACATGGGTTATATTGAGCCAACCCGACCCGACCCGTTTAGTAAACGGGTTAAACGGGTCGGGTCGGGTTTGGATTTAAGTTTTTGACTCGTTTATTAAACAGGTCGGGTTCGGGTTGGGTGTTTTACCCTTATACTTATGTCTCAACCCGACCCGACCCGACCTATTGCCACCCCTACTTGAAGGCAGACGTAGGGCTGCAACTTGGGTGGGCCAACCGAAACCCAACCCAAATCCAACCCAAATTTGGGCGGGATAACCTGAACCCAACCCGAGCCCAACCCAAATTATTTCTCCTCTACCATATTGAAGCCGATCAACCTTTCATCCCGCACAACCTACCAACCCGACGGATTAGGCTAGGGCTAAGGAAGTTCAAACAGACCTTGGGTTGGGTTGGGTTGGGGTTACAAAAGATCCTAGGTTAGGGCTTTGAGGTTTGGGGTACAAAATAAAAGGGCAATGTTGGTATTAAAGGGCCGCTGAGTAAGTTATTGAGAAACGATAGGGAGACGGGGGCTAGTTACATATTTTTGGGGTATGAATAAAATTTCCCTTTTTTTTGGTTAATTAGTCCTAAATCTCTCCACAGGTCATTATTTAAGCTAAAGAACACAAGTTGTTAGGATATTAGCTAAAGTCTCTCCCGAAGGACACATATGTACAGCAAGTCCTTAACCGAAAATATTAACTTTTTTTATTCTTTAAATTACAGAACTGCACCTCCAACAAGAGTATCCATTCACCGATTAACACTATACATGTAGCGATTGCTACAGTGAATTCACTGTAGCTACTACAGCAAAAACACTGTAGCAAGAGTATACATTTGTCTCCGAAAAGAGTATCGATTTATCATCAACAAAAGTATCTATTCATCGAGTGACACTGTGCATGTTGTGGTTGCTACAGTGATCTCACTGTAGCAAGAGTATCCATTCGGCTAATTGATACTTTGCTACAGTGAAATCACTGTAGCAACAAAAAATTCGCTAAATTGATACTCTTACTAAATCGAATTGATACCCATGCTACAGTGATTTCACTATAATAGTTACAGTGAAATCACTGTAGCAGCTATAGCGAAATCACTGTAGCAACTGCTACATGCACAGTGTCAACCAGCGAATGGATACTCTGTCTGGAGATGAATGGATACTCTTTCTGTAGCACGTGAGGGGATAAATAAGAACGAGGGACTTGCAGTAGCATGCAATGTTCGGGAGGGACTTGGTGCAATATTGAAACATAGCCTGTCCTTTAACTAATATAGCATCTGCTAAAAGAACTTAAGGCTAAGTCTCCCTTTTTTTTGGTTCGGGGGGGGGGGGGGGGGGGGTTGGTTAATGTGGCTTATGTTAACATTTTCAGTTTAGTGAAAAGCCCTTCAGTAACAAATTTATTTTAAATACATGTTTATCCCTATATATGGCTGTATAGGAAAGTATATAGAATCCGGATGTTTGACACAAATCATTGTACCCATTATTACTTTCTGTGTTGCAGATTGTTACTATTGCTATAGTTATTTCATTATATCAATTTTTATTGTAGCAAAGAGCAACAAGTTGTAAAGATTGTTATTCATTGCTTAAGTGAATAATTGTAGCACAAATCTACATAATACTGTAGCAATATGATAGGGGGTATTTTTTGTCATTTGGATGGTTTGAAAAAGTCAAACCGGTGGTTGGGGGGGGGGGGGGGGGGGATTTGTTGTAAAGTACGATAGAGTTACAACAACGAACTATAATTAAACAAATAGGGTGGTTAAAAATGTAGGATAGGGATTTCTTGAATAGACGTTAAAACGGTAAGAGTAGGGGTGGTAATGGGTCAAGTCGGGTTTAGGTCAAGTAAAGACATAGGTACAAAGGCAAAACATCCAATCTGAATCCGATCCGTTTAATAAACGGGTCAAAAACTTAAATCCAAATCCAACCCGCCTAATAAATGTGTTGACCCAACCCTTCTAATAAACGGGTCGAGTCGGATAAGGTTGGGTTTGGTAATGCAAATGCTCTTACGTACGTCATGTTTTTGCTAATCTCTGGACCATTAAATAAACGTGCGGACTGACCCGACCCATTAAATAGACGGGTTGTATCACGGATCGGATTGTATACGGGTTGACCTGACCCATTAAATAAACAAGTTGTAAACGGATCAAGTCGGGTCAACCGGGTTACAAATTTAAACCCAAACCCAATCCATTAAATAAACAAATCAATCGGGTCAACCAGTTTACGGCTCTAACACATTTATACAAAATCCAAACCCACTAACTTCTAGTCTGGTCGAGGATTGCCACCCTAGGTGGGGTGCGAAGAAGGTGGACAGAAATTGATTGTTCCAAGTGTGGTCCGAACTCAAGAGAGGGGGAATAAATAGTGGGTTAGGATCATGAGGGGCTGACGAAAATCAAGCCATAGACCAAATATCTTGTGTAGTGCGTAGCAGTACCAAGTCCACAAGGTGTCACTAATGTTGTATTGAGGTGCTAGTTTAGTCAAATCCAACTTACCCCAAAATTAGAAGTTCATAAATCATAATATAAAATAGGTCAAGAAATCCAATGCATGTGCAATCGGAGACATAGTGCAAGTGTAAAACCAAATTATTAATTTGATTTCGGGGGTGTTACCTCTGAACCCTCACCACGTGGTGTTGCCCCCGGACTCCCACGAGCTCACGAGGGACTTCAACCCCATGTGCATAGCGTACGATAGTTCGAATCAGAAAAAACAGTACATCACGAACCCTAATGCCTATATGCAGCTAATCTATCAAAGGACTTTCTAAATTCATTAGGTCATTTATCTTTGTCCTTAAAAGAAGTTATTTTAAGCAGGAAGTGTGATGACCAAAATCCAATAGGTCAAGAGCCAAGACTCCTGAGGCTGTGATGCCAAGATGGATCAGGTGAGGTGTACAAAGTCATGACTTAGCCCCACATCGTCTGGAGAGAAGGAGATCCTGAGCTACGTACTTATACAATTTTCCCTCACAAACATAGAAGACGTGTATTAAAACCGTGCGCCGCTACGGATTTCGTAAGAACTCCGTAGTTAAACGTACTCGGACGAGAATAGTACATACAGGAAGAAGTTGACCTTGAGACCTTTCATAGGTGTCTTTCTCTGAGCTTTCATTTTGGACTTTGTTCTTTGACATTCTAGGACTAGGACTCAAAACCGCACTTACAACTCAATACTTACATCAATTTGTCTAAGTTGATTAATAGCCAAGTTGTGCCAAAACACTTAAGGCTATAATCCGCTAACATCAGCTTGTCCCATCAGAACATAACCCACGTGTGTTGATTTCGTGTATGAAACTGCATTTGTCGCCCCAACATTCATGCATAGTGAATGTATGTAGTAATCATATTGTGTTTCCTCGTACCTATTCAATAACATTTAATAGTCATTTGAGGTTAATTGAGACTGTTTTTGAAAGGTTAATTCATGTTTTGTCTCTCAGTCTCAAGTGAATCACATCCCAAAGGCAGATGCGATCGTCAAAGACAGCCCTTCGAGTGCCGGCAGGCACACTGCTACCAAAGACGGTCATCCGAGTGCCGACGGGCACTGACATTTACTAGTACAGTTATAGATTAGAAAGTGGTCCTTGTAGGTGAAGGATTTCCGGTCCATATGACTTGTGGATCCTTGGTATTGTCAAGTGGGATCCAATAGTTTTCATCTGATCTCACATTTTCCTTTTATTCATAGTAATGCTATTTAAACAAACTGGTTTGATAATCTCATTTATCATTGACAAACCAGACCTATGAAGTGGTGGCGGGGTGTAGGGCTCAATGCATCGGCATTCACACGCCAAACGGGCCCGCCACCACTCCATGGGTCTGGTTTGTCAATAAGATTGTCAATCTAGTTTGTTTGAATGGCATTACTCTTTTATTCATTGACACAGTATGCTTTTCAATTAAAGTTAAGAGCATCTCCAACTGACCGCCAAATTGACATATTTAGAGGATGGAGTCTTCCAACCACTCGTCATATCTTCCTGCAAAAATACAGGGAGCTCATTTGGCTGCCATATATGCCGGCGCAATCCAAATGGAGGTGACTGCCATATCTTTAAAGATTTTAAAAATACCAAAAGTACCCTTCAAAACCTACAACAATTAATTGTAATAACAAGAATATGCTAAAAAATAGAGTATACAGTTGGAGTGTAGAAAAAATAAAGGGCCTCCATTTAAGTATATTTCTGACATATTCCGATTTGCCAATGATATTTTACATACCACGATTGAAGATGCTCTAAATCATCTAATCCAATCCAAATAGTGGGAAAGATGGTTGCGTGAGTTCGAATCCCACCATGTCCACTCAATCTTACTGATTATATTAACCATAAACATATTTTCTTGATAAGCTGAAATATTATAATATTATACTATTAAAAAAAGGAGAGACTTAGCCTTAAGTCCTTTTAGCAGATGCTACATTGGCTAAAGGACATGCAATGTTTCAATATTGCGTCAAGTCCCTCCCGAACATTGCGTGCTACAGTAAGTCCATCGTCCTTATTTACTCCCTCACGTGCTACAAAAAAAGTATCCATTAGTCTCCAGAAAGAGCATCAATTTGCTAGTTGACACTGTGCATGTAGCGGTTGCTATAGTGATTTCACTATAGCTACTATAGTGATTTCATTGAAGGAAATCACTATAGCTACTAGCAAGAGTATCGATTAGCCGAATGAGTACTCTTGCTACAATGAAATCACTGTAGCAACCACAACATGCACAGTGTCACCTGGTGAATAGATACTTATGTTGATGACGAATGGATTCGCTTTTTGGCGACGAATGTATACTCTTGATGTAATGTTTTTGCTGTAGTAGCTACAGTGAAATCACTATAGCAATTGCTACATGTATAGTGTTAATTGGCAAATGGATACTCATGCCAAAGATAAATGGATATTCATACTAGAAATGAATGGATACTCTTGCCGGAGGGGCTGTTTTATAATTTAAGGGGTAAAAAAAGTTAATATTTTCGATTAAGGATTTACTGTACAAACGTGTCATTCAGGAGGGGCTTTAGCTAATATCATAACAACTTGTATCCTTTAGCTTAAATAAGGACCTGTGGAGGAATTTAGAACTAATTATCCCTAAAAAACAATCAGAAGTAGGTACCATAAGTAATCATTATAATCGTTATCATCGATGTCCTATCCCGACAAGATGGGGTATATTATAGGAAACATTTACAAGGAATTTTCAACCGTCAACCCTTCAACAGGTGGCAAGTAGGGAGGCCTTAGATGCCCATGAGGTTTTCCCCTCGTGGTGCATGCGGAAGCTGCCAGGCCTGCATTCGGACTCAAAGGTGATTTCAACATCCTGGGAGCCGTTATGATCGATTCGTACATGCAGAGGTAGTCAGGACTTCTCTCTTCTATCTCTCGAGAGTATGTTAGTGTTTTATGGCCCTCCCTGCTGCTGCAGTCGGTGTGGCGGATCTGAACCCCTCCTGCTCGGTGTGACGGTTTCCTGGTTATCCCTTCTCTGCTTGGTGGGGCGGCTCCTGACTTGGCTCGATCGGCTCTGTGAGGGCTTGGGGGTGTTGTTGGGGTTCCATCCTTGACTCGGCGATACTGATATCGCTCCTCCTTTGAGCCATATGGCAGCTCCTTTCTGTGTGTTGGGTGCGCTATCCATGTGGATTTCTTTTCTTTGTTATTGTTTTTGTTTATATATATATAAGGTCTCCATCCAGTGAGAAATTCGTATATGAGAAACCTTGTGTGAAACCTTCTTCGAGGTTTCAAAATTTGATGAAACTTGATGGATGTGCTATGTATAGTAAGTTGATCATCCTCACCAAAAAAACATCAAATTCTAAAACCTCTAGGACCATCAATTGTTAGACGTCTTATCGATGATTTTTGATAAGAATGATCAACTTGACATAGGTAGAATGCCTACAAAGTTTCATCAAATTCTAAAATCTCTAAGTTGGTTTGGCACAAGGTTTACCATATAAGAGGCTTCTCACCTGATCGGGGGTGGTGTTGCCCCCGCGCTGTGGTAACTTTAGGGGTCTTGTGGTGATCCCCCTCTTCCAGATAACCAAAAAAAAAAAAAAGAATTATGGCCCTATGCGGTGTATCGCCAAAGCCCAAAGGGCCTCCAGGTGATTTACATCCAACATAGCATCAATCTGCCATCCACGCAAACGAAGAAGGAAACCCGCACAAGAACAAGCTTACCTGCAAAGGAACAATTTTAAGGAGTAAGAAAAAGGAAATCTTGCAGAAGAACAAGCTTAAGGCATAAGTCATCGGTTCGAATCCGAGAGGCTTCTTTTTTCTTTTTTTTTTCTGTATGCCACTCTGCATGCAAGGAGCACCGATAGCGTGATTTTTTTGTAAAATGTCATCTAGACCTACCATGTTCGTTACAAAGTTTAAGCTCATCCAACCAGAGAGCAATCCTGTAAGATTCCAATATAATAGGAAAGAGTCAAGAGGAAAAGGGTAGAAGACAAGATCGGCCAGGCTTTCACAGTTCATTTTCGCACTGCAAATCAGAATCAATCGAAGATGTACGATGAAGACTTGCTTATAATAAAAAATGTTCAAGAATTCATAAGCAGCAAAGAATTTCTATCATAAAGATGACGTAAATAAGATAAAAGAAAAACCATGCTCACCTGGATGGCTTCAGATGATTTAATCCCTCTGAACCAGGATTTAAACAACATCAAGAAATACTAAACATCATCAACATTGGGAGGAGACAAACCAAGAAACCTTTCACGGTATCGGCTGGTAGGGAAAGGGAGCATAAGCAAGAGAATCCCATATATCCAGTTTAACTGGGAAAAAGGCACAATGTGCACCTAAATGAAAACCCAGCATCCTGAATACAGACTTTCTGACTCTATACATGAAGAGAACCATGACATGCTCAGCTCATTGGTCCATGAGCCCAATTAAACCAATGAGGAGCATACACAACCAAACCATAAATTTCTCCACCACCTATGTCAACCAACTGTGGTCCAGATAGAATGTGGGTGCGACTCAGCAGAGTCCCCCCGTGCACTAGTTACCAGCAACTCAGGGACTGTCATACTCTTCCCCATCTTTTCTGATGCTACTACTATCTGGATTCCATTCTCGTTTCAAGAAGATGTAACTTTTGCTTCTGCTTCTTCTAGTCATTGCACAGTCATATGCTCATCTGTTGAGCCGGTTTTACAGTACAATACACGTTCCTTTTGGGGCGTTTAAGACCATCTTCTCTTTGTTCCTGCTTCACATGATCCTCACAATGAACTGTAGCAAGACAATCTTCAATTGTTCCACCTTGACGCTTCTCCTCTTCGTTTTGATACTTAACACCCGTAGACTCTGCTCCAGCATTGCATTCTCTGTGTTCGTGAATCTCAGCAACTGGCGCGTTATTCAAAAATGGACACATAGGCATCTTTTTCATGCGACACTTGGGACACTTGAAACCAATTAGATTATCAATATTCTCAACGGTAAGGCAAAAGACTTCCCCATGAAACCAATCTGCATTTTGACAGGAATAAAATGAAGATAAATAAGAATTTTTTATTATATAAAAAACTTTCTGAAGCCCGCAAGAAAAAGCTGACTTTGAAGCATATGGAATCACAAAGGCATAACATGCAGATATAAGAACCCCAAGAAGAAAAAAAACCACAAAGGTAAAAGAAACTAATTTACCTCCACAGCTTTCACAACCAATATAAATAATGTTAGAATCATATTTTTCATGACATAGAGAGCAGACAGGCTGCAAAAGACGGTCTTCTGTACGTTGGGATGGCAGAAGAACTTTCTTCTCTCTAAAATGCATTGCTCGTTCATCAAATGATTTGTGTGTCCGTAGAAGGCCACTCAGCCAGTAAGGATGGTGCACAACAGTTCTCTTCCCCTTATGCCAGTGGATGCTATTCTCATATTTTTTGGACTTTCCCCTTTTAGGTTTACCTCGATTGCCTCTCTTCCCACCACGAGACTTCTTTGTAATTTTCACCACCACTTTTTTTCCTTTCTTTGATAACTTTTCCAACTGATTTCCTCTGGAGTTTTTTCTCCTTTTTAACACCACTTTATGGGCTTGAGTGTTTTCCTTGATGGTTTTTCTGTCCTTGCATCTACAGCATGTGAAAGTAGTAGTGATAGCACCTTTAGGCACCCTGAAATGTTTTCTATGAAGAAAACCTGTAAAGAAGAACACAATGAGATAAGGAATCAGACATTTGATCAATAGGAGAAGAAAATTAACAGAAAGCACTAATTTAATTCATACCACTATTTCAAAGTTTATTTAAAAGAATGAGAGGAAAACAATTAAAAAATACGTATAAAAGTACCGTACATAATTGGAACTATAAGATTATCTGCTGCCTCTGATCCACTAAGTTTAGTTTGTCAATAAACGCAGTACGTCTATTATGAACGACAGATAAACTTATGGTAGTCATGCAACGGATACACCTTAAAGTAGTGCCCTGAATACAAAGTAGGCAGTTTTGACTTTTGAAACAA
The DNA here is from genome assembly GCA_947650365.1 of Chamaelirium japonicum. Classification (NCBI taxonomy): domain Eukaryota; kingdom Viridiplantae; phylum Streptophyta; class Magnoliopsida; order Liliales; family Melanthiaceae; genus Chamaelirium; species Chamaelirium japonicum. The sequence continues at coordinate 87,233,367 of OX393552.1, read as the reverse complement.
CACAGCTGACTAATTAAAGAGTGATACAACTTCAACTTTTCCTATACTTTTTCTTTTTTTTTTGTAACTTTTCCTATACTTACTACCTCTGAAGTTCTATTTCAGCATGCAGAAATTGAATTCAAGTGTGTCAATTTGGGGAAGCCAAAAGCTTGGATCAATTGTAGGGATCGAGGGTCAAATATACAGTGTAAATCGGGTAAGGCAGGCCTAAAAATACTTCAAGCCGGGCTGGGTCGGGCCTAGAGAAGTGAAGCTTGGGTCAGGCAGGCCTGTGTGGCCGGCCTCGAGCCAAGGGTCTAAACTCGGAGCTGGCCAGGGTGTACACAGTTCAGATTTTTGAGGCGGGTTGGGTAGGCTAGCATAGTGGGTTTTATTAAAAATAATATGTTCTGGGGCAAGGTAGAAGTCGAACCCCTAGCCTCATGACATATATATATATATATATATATATATATATATATATATATATATATATATATATATATAGTAGTGATACATTGCGGCCGGGTAACGTACGGCCACCCCCTTCCGGGGTATTTTCGAATTTTTTTTTTTTTGGGACTGATTACCCACCCTTGGATAGCACACACAAAAAATTTCAGCTCGATCCAAGACTTGTAGGCCATCCAAATGTGATCGACTTTTATCGGTCGTTCATTTTGTCGTCATTTTGATCAACACATTTGGACGGCCTACAGGTCTTGGATCAAGCTGAAATTTTTTGTGTGTGCTATCCAAGGGTGGGTGATCAATCCAAAAAAAAAAAATTCCGAAAATACCCCGGAAGGGGTTGCTGCACATTAAGGCCGCACGTTACCGGCCACAATGTATCACTATTATATATATATATATATATATATATATATATATATATATATATATATATATATATATATATATATATATATATATATAGGGGGCGGGGATGCTGGACCTGAGGTGCAGCAAGAACGCTGCACCTCAGGCATTGTTTTACCTACCTAGAAGTTTTGGAATTTGATGAAATTTGGTGAGGGTGTTGTCTAGGGTAAGGTGATCATCCTCACCAATTTTCATCAAATTCCAAAACTTCTAGGGGGGTCAAATGGTCGAAGCAAAATCAGCCGTCCGCAGTCACCGTTAAAATATGCAGATTTTGCTTCGACTATTTGACCCCCCTAGAAGTTTTGGAATTTGATGAAAATTTGTGAGGATGATCATCTTATCCTAGACAACACCCTCACCAAATTTCATCAAATTCCAAAACTTCTAAGTAGGTAAACAAGCGAGAGGTGCAGCGTTCTTGCTGCACCTCGGGTGCAGGCTCCCCGCCCCCATACATATATATATATATATATATATATATATATATATATATATATATATATATATATATATATATATATATATATATATATATATATACACCCCCGAATGGTGTTTGACCCCCTTGTAGGTTTTAGAATTCTCTAATTTTGGAGGATGTACTATTTATGAAAAGGTGATCATCCTTACAAAAATCGGCAAATTCTAAAACCTATTGGGGCATCAAATATGCTATTCAAATTAAAGTTTAAAATAGAGGAAAAAAACTTCTAGAATTTTTATGATCAACTAGTTTTAGAATTAACTGATTTTTTGTGAGGATGATCACATTGTCATAATAGATACCATATCCTCCAAAAATTAACAAATTCTAAAATGTTTAGGGGAGTCAAACACCATTGGGGTAAATCATTCTTTCCTACACCCGGGATAAATAAACTAAGACAAAGGACGACAGGGATTCAAGGGAGAGGGGGTTAAAGGATGGCTGAAATTAAAGGGAAGGAGTAGAGAGAAGGATTGAGTGGGGCAATTTGAATTTTGAATCCTCTGAAACAAATCAATGCTTTAATGGGGAGGAGTGAGCAGAAAGCGTGATTAAAGGAGAGAGAGAGAGAGAGGATGACGGGGAATACGAAGTGCCCCGTCTCTCTCTCCTATCCTATCCCACTAAATGCATAATACTCGACATCTCCAACAAATTTAAATTTAAAATCAGGTATCACTTAGTTGATTCTCGCAGTGGATTTGAACGTGGGGTGCTTACATGCAGCGTGACATCTTGGAATCAAACAACTAAGTCTTGCAGTGGCCTTGAACAGAGGATGTCTCACAGAGGATTCACATGACAATAGATGTGAACGGGGGGCTGTTATAGCGCGTCCCGCTTCCCCATAACACCCCTCAGCATGCTATCCCTCTCCGCACCATCCTGTAACCCTCCCTCTCTCTCTCTCCAACTCCTAACCCACTCCTTCCAAGCAAAAGCGAGCTTCTGGCCTCCGAACCCCGCTTTACATCCGTCAGCGTTGAGAACCGTCAGCCAGAGGACGAATGGGGCAGCGGAGATGTCAAGGGTCTAGAGTTCGTTGAAGATTCTGTGATGTCACCTCAACCGTTCCCTTAAGCCAGCGGCGGTACCGCAGGAGGAGAGCGGGGAGAAGGTTGCCGACTGTGAAGGCGGCTAGTGCTGTACGCCTTTAGACCGTCAATGGTGCTGATCCGATCGAGGAACATGAGATAGATGTCGGGGTATTCAAGCATAAACAGCTTTTCCTCCATTGCCTTCATAAAATCCAAAAGTTTCTAACAGTCAATTGTATGGCATGTCAGATCTAACAGTGAATTGCACTTGATCAATGGTAGATATGAATATGGAATCAAATGTCGACAAACTTACTATGAAATCACCGAAATGTCTTTTTTTCAAGGATCCGACATTGAAATTGACCGAATTTTTAATAGTACAAAATTTCCTTTCGATATAACAAAATGTCGACCGAAATGACCGACATCTGATCGAAATTCGACATTATGTCATTTTTCCAGGCAATTTCACTAAATTTTTTTTTATCCTTGTTAGTAAAACAAAACCCATCTTATCATAGAAATTTTATTTTTCGTTAATTTTGATTTTTTATTTCATAATAGACAATATTTTACTAACATTTGAACTGGAATTGATCGAAATTTGACCAAAATCCAATGAATTTCGACCGAAATCTTTCCTTAAAAAATACAAAATTTCCACCGACATTTAATCGAAACCTGACAAATTTCTTTTTTTTTTTACTAACCGAAACCAACATGGAAATCGACATTTAAAACCTTGGATATGACGTTCCACAGAATAAGAGACAATGGTTTTTTTTTTTTTTTTTTGGGGGGGGGGGGAGGGGGGGAGGGGAGGGGACAAACTAAAACAAAGAATGGATAGGATTTATCTTAGGGGAGACAAGTGCAGCTGAGATTTATCCAAACGACTAGGATGAGTTCGATTCACCAAGGGAGTGGGAAAAAGAAATATATGATGTGAAGAGGTTTTTGTAAAAAAAGAATCACTAATAAATAGCATAATAACTTTCTCTCTCTTTATCTCTCTCTCCTTAATAACCTGACATTTATTAGAGAAATAAATCATTCTTTTTTTTCTCGGAAGTGCCGCAAGAAATTTCCCCATAGCTTTTATACGTGAAGGTTGTGTTCGTGCGTGCTTTTTTTTATGGGTGTGGATAGTGCTGCTCCCTTTATTCTTTGTGTGCATGTGCGCGCATACGCATGCGTGTGTGTGTGTGTGTTTCGAGGTTGTGTGTGCGGTGGTGGTGGTGTCTGTGGGTGTGTGAAGGTTTTAAATTTTGGTTTTTGTGTCGGTTTCGATCTAATCTTAAACCAAAATTTCGATTGAAATTGACAAATTTATATTTCCAATTTCGAAATCGAAACTGACAAATTTTGACCAAAATGGACCAAAACTGATCAAAATATATAGTTCCAGTTCCAGCTCTGAAAGTCTAAACCAAAATTGACCGAAATTTTGATCAAAATTGATCGAAATTACCGAAATGGCAAGCCCCCTAGTTTCAACCCTCATTTTGTTTTGGTCCTAGCTGAAACCGAAATATTTCACCGAACTTTCATAATTTTGACCAAAATTTGAAACTGTTGTGTGTGTGTGTCTGGTGTTCTAGAACTACATTCCAGCAATAATGCTTGTCATCTTAAAAACAATCTGTTTGCGGTGCGATTCACATACCACTCAAACTTGACATTTTTTTACAGAAATGAAATGAAATACTAGAGACCAAAAAAGGAGGATACAAACAATAAAAAAATATTGGTGTCGATTCAGAGCACATTTAACATATACTGAAAATTTGACATAAGTGTGATAATGGTGACTCCTGTCATTAAGATTGTGATCATAGCATACTATTGTCAGTATTGTAACCATCAAATAACTAAAGATTTGGGCTGATGTGGATGGGGGAAGGACTAGATCTGACATTGTAATTTTACCTCTTCTACAAGATATATTATTTCCCTTAGCTATATCAACTTACGAAGTCGAATGTCCAAATCGAACATTCATGAAACATAAAAAGAAAGTCATTATCATCTATATATTATCCCATCAAGACTGAGAGGACCAACATTTATACTGCTATATAATGGGAGAAGGAACCATTATTGTTCTCAGGAAAATAAATACACAAGTAGAGAGAGACACAAATAAAGAAAAAGAGATGCAACAGAAGAGGAGAGAGAGAGTGGGCGGCAGCGTCTGGCGGCAGCGGTAGAGATCAACAATGGCGGACAACGACGGTCGACATGGTCGTGGGAGATCGACGGTGGCAACAATGGTGGGTTGGAGGTGACTCATGCATCGCACAGTTGAGGGAGAGAGAGACACAAAGGGAGATAAGGAACAAGAGGGGAGAGAGAAACAGAGATTGAATGGAAGAGAGAGAGGAGAGGGAGAGAGATGGAGATATGGAATGTCATTCATATCACCAAAAAATGTAGCATCAACAAACTCTTAGTTTGTTGAGGACTAATGGTCAACCAAATGTAAACCCTTCATTTTCCATCTTGCATTAGAAGCACTATACATTTCATTCGTTCCGATATTCTGGGATTATCAAATCCAAATAGTTAACACCACATATCAACCTCGTTGGCAGGATGTTAAAATCTAATATTGCTTGGTCTTTTATTGCCAATAAAAATTATAGCCACTAGCTTCATTTCCGTTTTAGAAGTACAAGATGATGAGCTCCTATATTATAGTAAAGGGACCTCATTCCCATAAACTAATACTAGTATGCAATCAGACGATTCCTAGGGCTACTATCGCTTGTTTGGCGCGACTCTGTCGCCCCCGTGACCAGCTACCATGTCTCTCCCCCCTCTCTAGTTCTCTCTTTGAGGGGGAGCAACCACCACTGGCTGGCCTCCACTCGTCCTGCGTAGATTCCTTCCTAGTCTAAAAAGACCTTGGAGGATTGCACTGCATAACCAACAAGAAAGGTCTCACTATTCACCAATGGGACTTTTCGGTATTTTAGTAGGCCCCTCTCTTGACATGTTGCCTTCGTAATGGTTTCATCACCAATCTTAGAGGGCTTACATTAGGTTGACATCGGTTGGAACGTTCTATCAATCTTTTGTGGAAAATTCTTAATTAGAGTTGTGCTTTATAGTCGACTACCCTTGGTGTGATAAAACTTTGAATGATGATGGTGAATATTTAAACCAGTAAAATTTTGGGGAATGTTTTTTTTACTATTTTCTGGAAAACAAAGTAAAAAGCATTACCTTTGCAAATCAATCAAATTGTAAAGTCGGAAGCTAGGAGCAGTAACAAGATTGATGGAGAGAATGAAAGCTTTTCTAATTCTACAGTACAAAGTGGCACAGGGAACAAAAGCAGAAGAAATGGAAACACAGTCAGGGAGCATGTTTGACCCCCATAGTCTATCGATCAATGCTTCAAAGTCCATAAATAACAATGCTGGAATAAGTACAGGACATGCTTCAATATTTTGGTGGCATTGACCCCTGCCAACTTATTTGGTAAAGTAGCTGTGAAGTGTGAAACAGTACAAATAAAGCAACTGTGAATTAAAACCTTGCCAATATAAATGATATATAAATAGGACCAACATGTCACAAGTGTAGTATAGCAAACAAATAATGTAGAGAAGTGTTAAATGTAGATAGAATGTGGCACGAGCACAGCACAAGGTGAAAGTTGCAAGTAAGAACATATGAAGAAAGGATGAAAATTTTAAAATAATCAGAAATTTCAATAGAATTACTCAAAGCATATGGCATGCTATCAAACTATGCAAGGCAAAGCATATGGCATACTATCAGACACGTAAGTACAAAAACTTGGTAATTGACTGGTGATACAAAACATATGCAATTACAGAATACATACCATTACAAAATTGGCAGTTCACAGCTTCCCTGTGAAAACACAGAAGCATAAGGTGCAAGATTTTGTGAGAGAACATAATAATAAAAAGGATAAATTAACACGCATATCTTTCATGCAGTATAACAGATAAGCATATCATACAGCAAATTGATCAGTGAGCATTTATAAACAAAGTTGTAAATACCTGCATGCTTTATATATATCTACATACATTCCACACAAAAAAACATAAGATGGTTATGTAGTGCCGCCATCATCAGCAAACAAAGGCATGCTTCCTTTTTCTAATAAGTTGAGCATGGATAGTTGAGCATTTATGAACAAAGTTGTGGGCATCGTTTATACTCGAGCATGTATAACTTCAATTACAAACAGATAAATAGCCGTATTTTAGGTTCATTTTTTAAATAAATAAGAAAAAACAAATTTTAGCTGAGTTTTAGAATAAATTGATCTAATGCAGTTTTTAAGCTTGACCTACATGTTCAAGCATTCAGAATGTTGATCTTATTTTGTTTTTTGGTTATATAATTATATAAGCTTTAAAGGATTAGGAAAGAACTTCAGATTAATCAAAGTGAAGCTTACATAAACAGTTCAACACATTTAATTTCAATGCTCCTTTTTTTATGAAGATGGAATATCATTTGTTTAGATTCCTTACGACACTTCCAAGCTAAAACCAAAATGAACCTGTGTAATCTTCCAGCCTGATAAACGATGATGTCTGACATCAGCCTTGTTATGCATCAACTTCTCCAACAATAACTGAATCTGAGAAAATATCTTTTCATTGAGATGCAAGAATAGTAAATGGAAGACCAATTAATACAGCACCTCGATGCCGCACCGTCAAGAGAGAGAGAGAGAGAGAGAGAGAGAGAGAGAGAGAGAGAGAGAGAGAGAGAGATGAGGCAAGCATTACACTTCCATGGGAAAGTAAAACTTCTTTCATTTTTTTCATTCTTACATTGTCTATCCTCCAAAGAAGGCATGTATATGAGAGCCAACCAAAACCCTATTTTTAAAGCCCAAAAACTATAAGGAAAAGAAAGAAAAAAGGGCTTGGGCTAAGCTCAACCCAAAGACACAAAGAACCACATAAAAGAGGTAAAACCCTTCATAATAACTCAACAACATAAGAGCCAAAAAGTAAAGGACCATCACGACTCATACTTCGAATTCCGTGGAAAAGAAGATCCGCTTCAATAATCCCTCATATTAGATTCGCTGAATGGAAGTTTGCTTCAAGTTCAAAATAAACTAGGTCTTCCAAAACCACATGGGTAACAGGGACCCGAACCGATAATCGTGCATTTGTGGGCCGAAATCTGCATCACCAATGTTCTTTTTGTGAAAAGCATGTATAGTTAAGACAACCTAACTAATAGAAAACCTGTTGGCACTCGGTAGCATGTTAAATCTGTTTGATGTTCGACATGAGGTTTGATATTAGTTGATGATCAAACAACTCCAATGACCGTATTCTCACAGTTTTATGTTCCAAGCACAAGAATGATGGCAGTGACGCTCAATGCAGCGTAGGTATCAAAATCATTCTCACAGTTGTATGTTCTAGAATCTAGACACAAGTTTCACTTCTATTTTCATCCATGATGTCTAGATATTCCTCCACGGATGTCATCTGTGTCCCTTGTTCTTTTGCCACATGAAGTCTCAAGCAAATGAGGGAGAAAATCCGAGGAAGTTACGAAAAGACAACATTCGTAAAAAAACGAGCAAGAGCAATAAGGACTAGGCTGGATTGAAATTTAGATCAAAATTATGAAATTTCGGTCAAATTTTTTGAGATATTCGTTGAACGCTAATGATGGACATGTGATGCAGGAAGGACTATGCATGGATTGAAATTTTGGTCGAAATTATGAAATTTCAGTCAAAATTTTTGGTTTCGGTCCATACCGAAGCGAGAGGCAGGTGAGAAACCCTGAAAGCCAGTGGGGCACATGCTGAGCTGAGAGATTTCGAATCTGTTGACAAAAGCATTGAATTTCGTGTGAATTTTGATGCATTTCGGAGAAATTTCGACCGAAAGCATGTGGGGCCCACAAAATTGACCGTGGTCGAAATCTGCCTGCTGCTTTCGGTGGTTTGTCGATGACATGAAACAATTTTTGAACATTACTATCATTTCGAAACTAGACAAATCATTTTGAGGCTATTTCGATCATTTCAGCGCCGGCTCAGGTATAAATAAAGATTTGGTGACTGGTTTCGGCAAGATTTCAACCAAAGCCACCACATTTTGATTGAAAACGCACCATTTTGACCGAATCCACCAACCGCCTCTATGTCACCTGTTTTCACCCAAAACCTCAATATTTCATCGGACCCAGCAAGATTTTGTCGAAATTCATCAATTTTCGCTGTGGTTCGTTGGAAAGTTCGAAGGAAACCGCCAAATTTTGCCATTTTCTAGCCAGATACACTCCAAAATGTGACAACGAAATGCTTCAAAACATGGTAGCACCCAAACGTCCTATGTTACATCTCCTTATGTTGCCAATAGTTTTTAGTGACCTAAACATACTTTACCAGTGTAGTGTTTAACTACAAGCTAAAGTCGAGAGGGTAGAGTTTAGTTTTGGCTCATTTGTAATAAAGAAGTATCGTTGGGACCAAGACCACTCATACCATCCTTTCCCCCATACTTAGGCCTGGAAGTTATATTTCTAACTCTTTGGGTATAAATTTTACTCTTGAGGATAGGGTGTTTTGGATGCATGACTAGCTATCGCGCACACACACACGCTTTTTCGATCGAATGTCTTTCGATTGAGTTGATTGCATGCATGTACATTCTAGACCTTCAAGTCAAGATGTATTGGCATCTTTAAGATAGGAATAACTACATGGGCATGATAAACTTCCTCGACCACTTCGTTTTGGAGCAAGGGCCCATGCCCTATTTGAGTATGTGCATAGTGGACTAATCGTGCACACGACTTCAAGGTCGTGCGCACGACTATGCCTTAGTTGTTTGTGGACTAGTGATGTAGTCTGCCAGACTAAGTCGTGCGCATGACATTGAAATGTCATGTGCACAATCCTAGTCGACAATACTCTATTTGATGTCCACCTTATGCCCCACATGGGATGGTCCTATGGCATGTTGACACGTGGTCAGTCGTGTGCACGACTTGACTTAGAACATTTACGAAGGCTTGAGTCGGTTGGCTCAACCTATCAGATTCTGCCACTTGTTGATCATGCACACAATTGTCCAGTCGTGCGTACGACATGGCTGAGACAGACCACTTGACATCTGATCTCTTGGTTGGTCTTAGCCATCCACTTAAGGGCTCCCTTGGGCTATAAATAGCCCAACCCCTACACTATAGGAGCTAATGAGTTTTTGGTTTAAGTGAGGAATTATAAGAGAACTTTAGATTTATCGTTTTTTATTTAAGTGAGGAATTATAAGAGAGCTTTAGGTTTATTGAGTTCATCCTTGAACTCCATCTCCTCTCTTCTTCCCCTCCTCCTCTCTTCAACCTTCTACCAAGATCAAATTTATGAAGGTTGTACTCATTGCTTGCATGGTCACTTGAGAGTCTTCCAATTCCTTGTGATCATACAATTAAGAGCGGGCAAAGCTAGTGAAGAATCTATGGTGTCATCAAACACCTAGATCTAGGACTAGTTTTTGAGGGGGGGGGGGGGGGGGGGGGGGGGGGGGTTTGTGCTTGAATCTTTGAAGTGTATTATGCTTTAGAAGCTTGATCTAAGGTCATGAAAGATATCAAGATCACCATTTTCATTAGTCACACCTTAGATCCAAGATCTTTCGTTTTCATTTTGTTTTCCCCCACTTCACCTGCACACACTGTGTGCTCCCAACGTCGTGTGGAAGGCTCTTGCGATAGAGCTCCGTGACGTCGTTCACGTTGAGCACTCTTAGCAACACAACTCGTTTTTGGAGAGCCCTTTGGAGAAAAGGACGAGGGGAGAAGATGAACAACAACGGAGGTGCAAGAGTCAGCTCTGTTCAGCACCTATGAGGTGAGAGCACTGTCTCTACTTCACCGAAAGCGCATGTTGCGGACCTAGGGGGCTAAGGGGTAATATCTGTGTAGTCACATCGAGTTTGCTTGTAACCTTGTTATGATTTTCTAAGGGAAGCTAGACCTTTCTGTATGAAGGATCTAGGCCCGGTTTCGACCGGAGGGTGGCTTTCATCCCTGTTAAGGGTTTCCACCTTGTAAGTGATTGTGTTTGCTCATTAGTGTTATCTTGTTGATCACTACTCATAACTTCTGCAATATATAAATAGTGTGATCTAACATGTGCTCGCATCTGCCCGTTGTTGGGCGCCCCACTAGATTTGACTAGTGAATTTATTTTAGCACAGTTTTTTAGAGCTTCTAAAATAATTTTCATTCAAGTCATTTCGTCTACCACGAGAAGTATGCCACTTGCGACTGCATGTTATGCACTCCACCTACAGATTCTGCAATCCTGAGAATACCAGTTTGGCAGATTTGAGGAAGTGGAGGAATTCAAACGAATGTCACAACCCAGCCAGAACCATATTGGCTCAATTTGGTTGCTGGGCTCACACCTCGACGGCAAGAAGCACAAGACAATATCTTTGAGTAGATCTCGTGTTTGATGTGTATTTCCTAAAAATAATTCATTTAAATAGAGGCAGGATGCAAACTTACTATGTATTTAATGTTTATATTCTAAAAACAATTCATATAAACTTGTATGCACAACTATAAAAGATTTAAATTTAACTATTCAAAATTAAAACTAAAAAATTCCTCTTTTTTTGCCATTTCAATTTTTTTCCCACCATTTCAGTCGAAATTTCGGTTTTGTTCTGGGCCGAAACCATACACGAAATCAAAATCACAAACCATGGGATTGGGGAGATCTACAAAAGCTTGAATTCTCGCCTTAGATGGAAAATTAGTATTTGAAAAGGTGCAGAAATTTGGGATAGTGGATGGGTATTTTGGCCTTTTCGGTAAGTTCAGTTTTTCAGGTTGCGGTAAAACTTAGTGGGTAGGTAGGTATGGATGTTGAGAAGATTGTGTATAAGTTTTGGCTTGATCGGACCGTTGGATGAGGAAAGATCAAGGAATTACCAAATCTGGATTGTGTTTCAAGATTTGGAAATTCTTCGAAATAAGGGTTCAATTCGATCTTACAAATTGGGGATTTGTATAATAAGGTTTCGGATGGATTTAAGATTCAGGTGATGTATTTCTATGGTTAACGATGAAAGCGAATGATGATGGGTTTTGAAGCTATATTTAAATCTGACTGCACAGAAGGATTTAAAGAGAATAATAAGAACTATCTAAGAAGCAAGGACATGGATAAGGCTAGAATACGACAATTTTTTATATATACGCACACACACACACACATACACTATGGTAAGGCCACCTTAATGTGTGGTTAATGTACAACCATGCTATGGAGGGTTATTTATTTATTTTAGGATGATCACCTTCCCTTTGATAGACCACATGTCATAAATCAACACATTCTAAGACCTCTACGTGTATCAAATGTGCTCCTTAATTTGACGGTTAAAATGAATGGTCAATAAACCCGAGCACATTTGATGCACTTAGAGGTCTTAGAATTAGCTGATTTTTGACATGTAGCCTATCAAAAGGAAGATGATCATCGTAAAAAAGAAAAAAACCTCCACGTGCCCGTTATGGTGGCCGCATAATAGCATAACCCTATATATATATATATATATATATATATATATATATATATATATATATATATATATATGGGAAAGAGGTTGGTGAAATTGAGTTCACCATTGAATGGTGAAATCGACTTTTAAAAAAGACATGCGTCCACAATTTTTTATATAAAACCAAATGATTTCCAACCACCCTCATTAATGCTACCATGTGGAGTTGTAAGGAGCAAAAAGGTGGACACGTGGCGTGGCTAGAACGTTGTTTCACCATTCAATGGTGAACTCGACTTTACCTCCCGACCCTATATATATATATATATATATATATATAGAGAGAGAGAGAGAGAGAGAGAGAGAGAGTAATTAAATAAAACATATAGAAATAAACAAAACAATGATCAAGGCCGCTCGCTCTCACAGTCGACCACCTGACCTGCAGTGACATTGCAGCAAGGAGGTGGCTAAAGAGACATGAGAAGGGAACAGAAGAAAAGAATAAGGAGAAAGGGGAGGGGTGGATCAGCAGCTGTGGGGTTTTCCTCCTCCGCGGTTGCTTCTCATCTGCGTCGAGTCCTCCGCCGAGATGACTGTCGCACTCAATCAAGAGGGAACAAAAAGAAAAATCAGTGAGGAGATGAGGGAGGAAGGCAAGGAAGGAAGAAGGGGGGAAATCGGCCAAATCAGAGGAAGGAAGGGAGAGGTAGGGAAGGAGGAAAAGGAGAGGGAAACTTACTTGAGTGGTTGTCGGATTTCTACTCAGTGTCGACTTCTCAAATTGGACACAGTTCGAGAAAGAGGGGAAGGGGGCTTAGGCCTTCAGTTGTGGGGCTTTCCCCTCTACATTGCTCCTCTTTGCGATCAGCTCTTGGACGCGGGCTCGAAACCCTAACCCGAGTTCACGGACGCGGGCTTCCACTCTCTCTCGGACAAAACTGATGAGTTATATAACTTATAACTAAAATAATAATTTTATAATATATATATATATATAATCATATATACACTCAGTCGTATCCATGCCATATCCCGGACGTATCTTGTCTGTATCCATGCAGTATCCCAGATGTATCCCTGTCTGTATCTATGCCATACCCAGGCATTATCCAGTATTTTTTTTTGTTTTTTTTATTTGGATATGTTTTTGCCGTATTGGTATCCGATATGGGTACGGGACCTCTTTCGGAGTATCGGTACTTCCTAGAGAACAATCAAACAACTATACATGAAGAGAAGGAGAAGAAGATACTTGGGTCTCGCACCCTCCGGACTCGCTCCAACTCAATGAAATTACTCCACGAAAACTTCAAATCACATGAAGAAGATTGCAGCAATCATCCTTTTTTTATTCATCAATAGCATGGTTACAATGAGAGGCAAATCCCACTTTAAATAAAAAATAGACAGACTTCCTAAAAGATAACAATAATAAAAGATATTGACTACCTACAGAAACATATTTTAAATCAAACCAAATCCTACCACAACTTATCCCAAATAATTAATAAATATTTACCATAATTAATTAATCCCAAAATAAATTATTTTCAGATTAAACAATTTTTTAATCCAATATTTTTAAAAATCCTAAACCACCAGATGCTCCCGTATCAAATTCCCCGACTGTGGTAGAACTCGACCTTGTGTTCTGTGAAGTCGAAGCAGTCACTAAGCCTGAAGCTGATAATGTAGGCCCAGAAGATGTGATCGTGCGATACCGTAGTCACCTCCCGGATCCCATGTGAAAATTTCTTGATGTCGAGTTTGGATCGGAAGCTAAAAGAATGGTGGCGCGAGCAACTTATGACAGTCAACTAGGCGTGCGGATGTGCTAACGTGGAGGAGGATATCACACCCAAGTGAAGAGCTCCGGCCCGGGGATGGAAAGTCTAGCCCGAGGAAATCGATCATTGGGTCTAGTGTGCTGAAGTCGACATCCGTTGACGACTCAGCTAGCGAGGAGTCATCTAATGAAGGTGGTGGCAGAAGGTCCACCACAAGCAGTTGTAGAAGGTACACCTTTGGCGAAGGCTCCACTGGAATCGGAGACTTTGACGAAAGTAGATGCTCCCTAGTATCCCTCATTAGTGGATGGGGCAACTCTATTGGAAGTGGTTCTAGTGGCACCAATGAAAGTTCTAGAGGCTCGTCTGGAGGTGATGGTGCCATTGTTGGTGCTTGGTATGCCACTGGTGATGCAGACTCTCCTAGAGACAGGGACCTGGCTAATGAATGCAAGAACTTGGTTCAGCTCTGACCCATTTGTTGCCAACATCGGACATGCTCCCTATTCTCCTGTCGTCTCCACACCAATTCATTATCAATGTCGTCAAGAATGGAGTGAATCTCCAAGTCTAAGGCCTCATGCGATAAGTGCACACGAAAAAACCAGTTAATGAAAGGTTGCATGAGTAGGCCCAATGAAATGGATTGTCCAACAAAGGAAAAATTTGTCCAGGATTTTGGAAAGCGAAAGAGATGAGAAGATTGTTCAAGTTGCCAGAGGAAATTCTGGTAGGCATTTATGTCAATGCCGTAAGGGAATAAGAGGTTTATAGTCATGATGAGAGCGAGTCCAGAAGGGCCGGTTACTATGGTATAACATAATAAATTTGTGCTCTGATACCAAATTTGATGCAAGACGGACTAGGGGGTCCTACAAAAGCATGAAACACCTTTGTAGATGGAAAATTAGGATTTGGAAAAGTTTAGAACTTTGGGACGATAGAGGCGTATTTTAGTCTTTTCAGTAGGTTCAGCTTTTAGGTTTGCGGCGAAACTTAGTGGGTAGATAGGTATGGATGTTAGGAAGGTTGTGTATAAGTTTAGGCTTGATCGGACCGTTGGATAAGGAAATTTCAAGGAATTTGCAGATCTGGACCGGTTTTCAGATTTGGAAATTCTTCAAAATTTGGGTTCAATTCGATTCTACAAATTAGTGCTTTGTATATGGGAGTGCCTAGGGTTTAGAGAGGCTTCTTTAGGATCAAGTTTGATCCTCGATCGATGTATATATGGGTCAAGATCATGTGCTTAAATTTTTGCCTTCAAGGTTATCTGAGATGCCTAGGGTTTAGAATGTGCTGATTTTTTGTGGATGTAATCATCCCACCATAGATAGAACATCCACAAAAAATCAGCAAATTATAAACCTTCTACGGGTATCAAATATTACAAGTTTTATACACAGTCCATTTTTATCCGTTAAATTTTATTGTATATTTGATCCCCTAGAAGTTTTAGAATGTGCTGATTTTTTGTGGATGAAATCAGTCATCCACAAAAAAATCAGCACATGCTGAACCCTCTGGGGTATCAAATCAAAATTGAAGGCAAAAAATGAAGGCACAGGATCCTGAGCCTACACACACACACACACACACACACACGCAGTGGTTGGGTGCATTGTTTAAAAGCTGAGGTGCAGGGTTCAAAGCTTATTGCGGCATATTTTTGTTATAAAACTTGCTTAACCGGTCCAAAACACGGCCCGATCTACACTGGCCCGGCCCAAGCAGTGTCAGAGGGCCAGTCCCTAGTTGGCCCGGCCTGACACTGCCAGCGCAGCCTGTTCACACCCTTAAGTGAGCATTATCCCCAATTTGAAATCAGAATTCAATTAAACGAAAGCTTCATGCCATGTACAGCAGAAGTGATCAATCACTAAGGTGCATATAAGACTAATTTTATTCAAAGATTAATATAATGACATACCTTACAAGTACATCTTTGTTACAGTGCCCACAAAGTTGACTCTTAGGTTCTCTTGATAGAAGATAGGAAAGTCCTTTTGATCTTTCGGGCTTTTTGCTTTTGCGCTTGCTTCCCTTATCGGACAGAAGCCCTAAATCTGGTCTTCTCAACATGCGGGCCAACTTTTTCTCTTCAAAAGCCTTCAAAAGATTCAGCGGAACATGAATTTCATTCAGCCAATATTTTTTCCTTCCATTAGAGGATTCTTCGAGTATGACTCCATGCCTGGTAACAACAGGAGGGACAGTCTCTCTCCTGCCAAAATCAAGTAGGTATTTCACATCTACTCCTTCAATGCGCTTCCTGCGGATTGTTACTTTCTTAAATAGTCTTGCAAATTTCCTAGATTCCTTGGATAATTGAGGGGAAATCTGGGCATCTGAAAGTTCTGTCAACCTAATATTTGACTCGAAATCTTTGACCTAAAAGCATGTCGATCAAATTTCATGTCACTAATTAAGCCTCCAATTCAGAAACTCACCACATAAATGTGAACTTTTGGCAAACAGATAAACAAGTGGCAGTTACCTGGCAAATGAGCTGGGCTACACTATCTGACATCTCAACAGCAGCTCGCCAGGCAACAAATTTGCTTCTCTTGGCTAACTCTGAACCATCAGGATATAAAATGTTTGGAATCTTTCTACATCCAGCTGCACCATTTTAACCTCAACTGACATTCAGCATGATCATTTCATGTGGTCAAACCAAAAAATTCAAAACAATAACAAATTAGCGAATACAGACCTTGTCGGCCACCTTTGTAAGCCAAAGACCGAGGCAGCATCTTCCAGTGAAACATTTGCCGTGATAGTCTTCCACCCCTCCACCAATAAATACCAGAAGGTGCAGCAGCATGGGAGTCGGGAGTAAATTCAGTACCAGAAATTAATTTTTTGGCCTGCCTTCTACTACCACCATGATTTGATGATGCATGCACTGAACTCGTCAACATATGAGAAGCCGAACCACCAGAATGAGCTGAATCCACTGGTTTCAGCCATTCTGCTGAAAGTGAAACACGCCGCAAATTTGATTCTAACTGCAAAATAACTGTTTCCATAATTACCATGCCTATGGAATAATGAAGGGAAACCGAATATTATACCAAAACACCTAGTCAGTTTCATTTTTAGGCTTAATATTACATTTATAGAAGCACTTACAACAAGAAGCAGGTGTTTCAGTGATGAAACATCAGATGCCTTCGTAACAGCCTTGCGCCAAAGCTTAAAGTAATATGGATTCTCCCATGGACCGGACAAAAGGCTACGCACGTGATCCTCGATTGATAAAATATGATGCATGACAGAAACTAAGTGGCTTTTTTTATTCTTCTCAGAACGAAGTCCAACCATTCGGTTTTTTGAACCTTCTAAATGCTTGTCGTCAGCAACTTTAAACAAACAAGCATTGTCACTTGAAGTTCTGCAGGAAAAGCACCAACCACATTTTTCCTTTTGTACATCTATGGGAAGTCTCTGATAATTATACCAAGAACGTTTGATAGATTTCTTAGAAATGGCCTTTAACTGTGCCAACTTTATATCCTCGACAGATTTCTTGCTCTCCATATTATTGTTCTTAGATGCTGCATTCATTAGCTCTTCCGCAATTGATGAAGCTATTCGACCAAAACTGTAATAGTTCATGTAACCGACAGGATCATAACTTAGTTTTGAAGCTCCAAGTTTGCTTCGCTCAGTTAACAGTGAAATAATGCCCCAACCAGGGAATCCAATGCACTTTTCCTGACCAACAACTAGGTCGGTGGTCTTTAAAGAAGCAACTTTCTTAAGAAGGCTAGTAGAATCCATGGAGCAATCAGTGTCAGTTTGCTGAGATATGTGAATACACGCCACATCTTTGGTTACTTCATCAGAGATCTCCGGACATGCAACTGGAAGGGTCATACAAGCAAGTTGGTTTGAGGTCACCGGATTCAACTCTGTTAAATCTGTAACTTTGGAGCTTTTAGGACCATATTTCTCAGGAGCACAACTTTCCTTTTCTGTCCTTTCAATGACGCCATCAGTGACAACATCTTGTTCTGAGGGTGAGAAGGGCTTGGAAAACACCTTAGCATCTTCATGTATATGATGAATCCCATGGCCAAGATGAACACTGGAACAAGAAGCTTCAATAGGAATTTCCCAATGCATGGATATTGCATTTACAATTGCACTATATGAAGGATACGATGACTTCAGTACTTTGATAACAGC
Source organism: Chamaelirium japonicum (assembly GCA_947650365.1). Lineage (NCBI taxonomy): Eukaryota > Viridiplantae > Streptophyta > Magnoliopsida > Liliales > Melanthiaceae > Chamaelirium > Chamaelirium japonicum. The sequence continues at coordinate 87,215,447 of OX393552.1, read as the reverse complement.
ATTCAAATCATTCTTGTTGTAATAATTATATGAAGCATCTGTGTCGCATGAATCAGACCTGCAGATATTCCATGAACAAGAATTTTTATCAAGGACATTTTTTGGGCAAAAAGATTCAGAGAATCACAAAATATTAATACTCTATATACGACCAGTAAAATACCTCCAGACGAATTTGCAAATGACAGAAGAGACAAGTCCATAATAAATCAACATGGACAGATATAAAGAAAACCATCATTGAATGCCATAAATACTAAAACCAATGTATGTAGATCGATTTTTCAGTGCATTATTAGTACATAATAAGAAAGATAAACCACATCAAATAATATTCTTTCATAAGCATATATATATATATATGGGCAGGGATATTCTTACTTATGGAATGGTTACTTATGCAATTACACACTGTCTTTTACCCACTCTAGTGGTTTCAGAATTTGCTGAAACTTGGTGGGGATGCTATCTATGGCAAGTTGATCATCCTCACCAAAAATCATCAAATTCTATGACCTCTAGGGGCATCAAAAGTTAAAGGCTTTATTGACCGTTCATTTTAACCGTTAATTTGAACAGCATATTTGATGTCCTTAGAGGTTATTGAATTTGATGATTTTTCGTGAGGATGATCAACTTGATATAGATAGCATCCCCACCAAGTTTCATCAAATTCTGAAACCTCTATGTTAGGTAAAAGGCGGTGTGTAATTGCATAAGTAAGAATCCATAAGTAAGAGTATCCCTCCCATATATATATATATATATATATATATATATATATATATATATATATATGAAAAATGCGGCGTGCGGTGTCGCACCGCAGTCGTCTGATGCACCGCTGCGTGCATCCCACGCACCACAGCGGTGCATCAGACGGCTGCGATGCGACGCCGCATGCACCGCACGCCGCATCCTAACACGCCTCTCTCTCTCTCTCTCTCTCTCTCTCTCTCTCTCTCTCTCTATATATATATATATATATATATATATATATATATATATATATATATATATATATATATATATATATATATGGGTCAGGTTCAATGGACACTGTTTTTGCACTCAAATTTTTACACCGATTTTCAAATCATTAGATAGAGGTCTTATAAGTTCTTGATTTTTTATGAGCATAATCACCTTGTCTTAGATAGCGTCCATAAAAAATCAGCACATTCTAAAGCTTCTAAGTACATCAAAACTAAAAGGCTTTATGAACCGTCCATTTTCATCGTTAATTTGATGAGCACATTTAATACGTCTAGAGGTTTTAGAATGTGCTGATTTTTTGTGGATGTGTTATCTAAGATAAGGTGATTATGATTACAAAAAATCAACAACTTATGAAACCTCTATCTAATGATTTGAAAATCGGTGTAAAAAATTGAGTGCAAAAACAGTGTCCATTGAACCTGACCCTATATATATATATATATATATATATATATATATATATATATATATATATATATATATATGGGAGGGATGCTCTCACTAATGGCCTCTTACTAATGATCCGGGCCGTCCGTTCCCATTCGGATGGATCCGATTAAAACCTCCCCCCCCCCTCTCTCTCTCTCTTTCTCTCTCTCTCACCGTGCAGCACCCCGACCCCCCAGACCCCCTCCCCGACTACCTTCCCCTCCGGCGGCAGCCCCTTCCCCTCTGGTTCCGGCGCCTGATCCCCTCCGGCTCCTTCCCCTCCGGTTCAGCGCCCCCTTCCCCTCCGGCTCCGTCACCCCCTTCCCCTCCAGCTCCGGCGCGCCCTTCCCTCCGGCTCCGGCACCCCCTTCCCCTCCGGCGCCGGCGCTGAAATAGAGGCTGCGGGGTGCTGCAGTCGGGGAGGGTGATCGGTCGAGGTCGGGGCTGCAGGGGGGATGGCCGGAGCCGGAACCGGAGGGGAAGGGGGCGGGAAGGTTGGGGTCGGGGAGGGGGTCGGGTGGGGGGATTCGGGGGCTGAGTTTACTCCATAGAGAGAGAGAGAGAGTGGGAGAGAGAGTGCAAATCAGAGCCATCCATCGGATCCGATCCGATGGATGGGATCATTAGTAAGGCCCATTAGTAAGAGGCCATTAGTGAGAGTATCCCTCCCCATATATATATATATATATATATATATATATATATATATATATATATATATATATATATATGGGTTGGGATCTATAGACCCATCGTTTTCTTACCCATACTTTTACCCGTCATCCACACCGTTGGTAGAGGTTTTAGAATTTGCTGATTTTTTGTGATGAGGATCACGTTGTCTTAGATTGCACATCGACAAAAAATCAGTACATTCTAAAACCTCTTGGTGTATCAAATCTAAATGTCAACCGTCTATTTAAACCGTTAATTTGAGGAGCACGTTTGATGCACCTAGAGGTTTTAGAATGTACTAGTTTTTTGTGGATATGCAATCTAAGGCAATGTGACCCTCCTCGCAAAAAAATCAACAAATTCTGAAACCTATATCCAAGGGTCTGGATGATGGGTAAAAGTATGAGTCAAAAAACGATGGGTCTCTAGTGCGATCTTGTTGGTGCGACCCAGTTGGTAAAATTGGAGTATTCTGGACCGTCCGATTTAATTTGTAAGGTTGTGATGCATTGTTTGGGCGGTGCATGCATCACAACTAAAATATGTTAGCTCATTGACGGAGTTGGATTTAATTTGTATGGTTGTGATGCATCATTTTGGGTAGAGCATGACATGTTTGCTGGCTAACTTCCATATGTTGCGGTGCACCATAGCATATGTTCCATTACTTCCATTGCATATGTTGCACTAGGCGACTAGGCGGGCAGTGCGATGCATGCACGCTAAAATCCACATGTTATTGTGCTCCGCTGTATATGTTGCAATATTCTCAGTGCATATGTTACTCGTCAGGGTCGCAGCAAGTGGATCACACTTGAGAGATTATATATATATATATATATATATATATATATATATATATATATATATATATATATATATATATATATATAAAGAGAGAGAGGCCCGCTCTAGTGCGATCCTTTTTATGAGACCTAATTGGTGTGATCCGAGCATTGTGGGTCGTCCGATTTAATTGGTATGATTGTGATGCATTGTTTGGGCGGTGCATGCATCACAGCTTACATATGTTGGCTTGTTGTGGGTCGTTGGATTTAATTTGTATGGCTATGATGCATTGTTTGGATGGTGCATGCATCACAGCTAACATATGTTTACTCGCTAACAGTCATATGTCACGGTGCTCCATTGAATACGTTGCACTACTTCCATTGCATATGTTGCACTATGCGGCTGGGCGGTGCATGCACGCTAACATCCATATGTTGTTCTGCTCCGCTGCATATGTTGCAATACTTCTAGTGCATATGTTACTCGTTTGGGTCGCACCAACAGGATCGCACTTGAGGGATTATATATATATACATATAGAGAGAGAGAGAGAGAATACGAGGTATGAGCTGACAGCCCATTTCTTAATTTAGGCTATCAGATAATAGCCGTCCAATCCCCATCATGCACCATTGATTTTAAAAAAAAAAAAAAAACAAACCCTCTCCTCTCTCTCGCGAGCGGCAGCATCGTCCCCGACCTCCCGCGATTGCAGCCCCCTCCGGCACCGGCTCCCCCTCCGGCACCAGATCCGGCTCCCCCCTCCCTATCCGGCGGTGTCCTTCCCCTCCCCCTCCGGCAGCGTCACCCCCTCCGATCTCCGGCCGGATCCTCCGGCAGCAGCCCCGACCCCAAAAAACTCTGGCGCCCCTTCCCCTCCCCCTCCGGCGCGGATCCGTGCCGGAGGGGGAGGGGAAGGGGTGCTGGAGTTTTTTGGGGTCGGGGCTGCTGCCGGAGATCGGAGGGGGTGACGCCGCAGGAGGGGGAGCCGGTGCCGGTGCCGATGTCGGAGGGGGCTGCAATCGCGGGAGGTCGGGGACGGGGCTGCCGCTCGCGAGAGAGAGGGAGAGGGAGAGAGAGAGAGGGTTCGGTGTTTGGTGTTTGTTTTTTTTTAAAAATCAATGGTGCATGATGGGGATCGGACGGCTATACTCTGACAGCCCAAATTCAGAAATGGGCTGTCAGCTCATACCCCGTATTATATATATATATATATATATATATATATATATATATATATATAGGGAAGAGGATCCTTATCAAGAATTAAAGACGAAATGGCTCAAACTCAGGATGCAAGTGCATAGCAGAAAGGAACATCTGATAATGATCGTGTTGACGTTAATGCTACTCCGCAAGTCCAGTGGAGGAACGATATCTCCAGACTGAAGATTCTCCCAGTAGCCAGACAACCGAATATTGAACTCCTGACACCTGTATAGAGTGATCGCCCTGCTGGGAATGAATCATCTTACGAAATAGTTGATACTCGTGTGTGCCACCGGACTGAGCATACCTTCACTAATTAGTCCAATCGTGTGCGATATGTAGTAATATGGATAATCTAGAGGTGAATAGAAGAACCCACTAAAGTTAGAATATCGCACAGAACTCAGCGATCAACCTTGCTTCACTCGGAAGGCTCAGTCGTTGAAGAGGATCCAATAGCACCTGAGGTAGTGGAAGTGGTCACGAGACTCACATCTCACGACAGCGGAGTAGGAGACAATGGATGTCGGATGAATGGTCCGTCACCATAGTCCACAGGTCACTTGCCTACATATTCGACTGGAGGGTGAGCGACCACATGGCATAACTATTGGATCAAGTAAACTGGATGTCCATCTTGGGAACATGTTTGTGTCCTATAGGTGCACCTAATGAACCGATCGCTATAAGCTCGAAGTTACGTTCTCTATGTTTTGTGATCATAGCATGGCTAAAAAGTTTGTAAAGCTTCAAAAGTAGTGGCTGGAGAGTAAGGTTGAACTCATGTTGCTCTTTCTCTAAGGTGAAGCTTATATTCAGCAGTGGCAACAACTGTTGCAGTAAGAGGTAAATGGAGAGATGAGGCAATTTCAGCAATGGTGGTCAATAGAACTAAGGTGGCGAACATGCTTATATATATATATATATATATATATATATATATATATATATATATATATATATATATATATAATAAGCTACAGTTTTGTGAGGGGTACAAACAACGGCTGTGATGAAAAATCAAAATCATTTTGAGCCATCGGATTGTTAAAACACCATAAAATGTATCCCGCGCACCTCTATTTCTCTATTCATGAATCCCAAATAAGATGAGCTGCATTAATGGGGGATAGCTGTTGGTCCATATTTCCTTATTAAATAAGGCAAAATAATAATTATGTGATCTTATAAATAGGGTGAAATTTTCCGCACATCCATGTGCTGGGCCCGTTTACCCCATGACTCTTGAATTGAAGTGGGTTTGCTGATGTATGGTATGCAGGATATGCTGAAATTTTTTCCATAGGCACTGAACGACGTGTCGCGATAACATGATGTTAGTTTCACCTGGCCCTGATCATTGAATCGCACTCAACTCAGAGAGGCTGGCGAAGGGACTGTGTGATTGGATTCCATGTCAGTCTGTGTAAACCTCATAACCCACCCCCTTCCGCTACTTCTGTAGAGAGAGAGAGAGAGAGGGAGGGAGAGATAAGAGAGCAGCAGGTACCCTGTGAATTGCACATGGCCTCAGCCGACAAGATCCCTCCTCCTTCCGCTCCGGTAGGCACCCCACCTGCCTCTCTCTCTCTAAATTCTTCTCTTAGATCCAGCCTCTCGGATCCAGCATAACAACCCCTAATTTCAAATTACCCTTTGTCCTCCTGAAGTTTAGGTAAAAAACACTTAACCCCCCTAAATTTAGAAAACTACATTTTGCCCCCATCAACTCAGTTTTGATTAGATAAAAATTACCAAACGAGGAAATTAAGTAGTTGACAAAAGGGGGCATTGTGCTAATATTTCAAACTTTAGGAAACGATTTGGAACAAAATAATTTATAGGGGGGTTAAGTGTTTCTGAGCTAAACTTCAGGAGGGGCAAAGTGTCAAGTGTAATTTACCCTTATAATTAAGAAGCTTTCACCCTAACAACACCAACTTATACAAATCCTATAATTGTAGTCTTGGAGGCCGCGAGGGGTCTTCTCTTGGATCTCTGACGGCCGAAATCCGACAAAGTTCAACCACCAAGAAGGCTCCCGCAAGAAGACCTCCGATCCTGCAAGATCCATGTGGGAGCCTCCTGGTTCCAGCATTCCCTCTTACCGCAACCCAGAGAGAGAGGTGGTTCAGTGTCATTAAATGGTCTGATTCTTCCTACCCAAAACACAAGATCTCTGATTTTTTCTATGATCGACAAGTGGCATCAAGCCACGTGTCCCGCCAATAGATGGGTTCATCCAACATCCGTCCAATAACTTACCAAACAATGAGTAATGCTATTCCAACAAACTGACTAACAAAAACCGTGGGACAATCCACTCCAATATCACTGTAGCAGACCTCTGGACTCAATGCATGGGCACTGGTGTCCGCCACAATGATATAAGAGTGAATTATCGCACGGTTTTTGTCGATTAGTTTGTTCGAATAGCATTACTCTCGATCAATACTACAACTATTGTTCTTACCGTCCGCCTAAAATCTCAAACAATTTGGAAACTCAAATTTACCCCCTTACTCAAACCACAGTATTGATTCTAGATCCGACGACGACAAGCCCTACACGTCAAATTCCACAAGAATCAACGCTGGGAAATGATCTAAAAATTCAGGTTGCCATGTGAGGTGGGATTGTTTTTTTTTTTTTTTTGCATAGAAAATATTAAATAAATAATATATCTAAGCGCTCTGTAGGAGTCGATGCTGATTATTAGCTCACTTTATATATTAACCGAGACAAAGTGGTAAAATTTTTATATTTGATTCATCACCAGCCTTTAGGGTCCGTTCTTTGAGCGGAATGGAGCGTTGAAATGTATCTAACTAAAAATGGTTGCCACGACCGAATACGTGTCACCAACTAAATGTGGGCAGCCTCACCAAATATAGGCGCCCTGGTCACTCTCGCCTAATGTGGGTGCCTTCAACAAATATGGGTGCCCCCGTTGAATGTGGACGTCTTCACATAATGTGGGCTCCCACATTGAATGTGGACGCCTTCACGAGAATTTGGGTGCACTCGCAGACTGTATGTGCCGACATGATCATCTTCATATATCTTTTATATTGTTGTCCTAGAAATATTATCACCTCCCTCGAAAATATTATCATCCTTTTGAATTATTATTGCCACTCTTAAAATATTTTCTTCCTTCGAAATTTTGTCACGCCCTCATCGAATGTGCGTGCCGACAGGCACGGGCATTACTAGTATATATATATGGCACAGCGGTCTACACGCTGACTAGATAAAATGGAACAACAAGCTGACTAGACAAAAACAAACGAGTTGACAAGACAAAATTGACCGAATAGATCTAACCATTTATTTAAAAATCAACACACAATCTTTGTTACCCCATCAACCAAACTTTCTCTCTGTGATTCTCTCTTTCTCTCTATAATCATGGTCAATTGCTTCTTTATCTAGCATCTCTAAAAATTTGGAAAGAAATAAAATATTTTTCACATAAATATCCTATAAATCAGCTGGATGATCCAAAATCCTCTCTCAACTTTCTAATCTGGACACTCGATTCAAAAATCGGGCCAAAAAAGTGATCCCACCCACACATCTCTCCCCTCTCTCGCTCTCTCCTGATAGTTAGCGCCCCCCCTTTTCTCCCTTTCTCTCTCACCTCAGAAAGGGTCAAAGACACTCGTCGATCAAGATCCACTATGCAGCACCTTCGACTGAGATTTAAAAGAAAGGGCACGCGCAGAGAGGGTAAACACTTTGTTAATCGCAGCCTCTCTCCCCCTCTCAAAATCCTGCAAAAAAAGCCCTAGTCGACCCTCTTCTCTCCCGTTCCTGATCTCTCCCTCCTCTGATCCCCTCTGGCGAATCGCAGGCTACCCGACCAGCACACAGCCCGGCCAGTGAGTCGCATGCTCCTTCCTCCTCTGATCACCTCCTGAAGAACAAATCGAGGAAGAGGGTGACCAACCCTCTCCTCCCTCCTCTGATCCCGTTCGGTAGCAGTAAACTGAGGTGGTTGAGGAGAGATCGAGCGGCCAAGTTCCGTTCGAGAAGCCATCTCATTCGTCCGTTGTCTCCCCCACCCCCCCCAACAGTGGGTGCGGGGCGGACGCCCTGGCGATGAATCGAGGCTGCCGTTATCGAATCAAGAGGGCGACTGCACTGGTCCACGTGGGTTCATCCCTTCTCCCTCCCAGCCAGTTGCAGGTTTTTTTTGGAATGTTTATTTAATCTCTCTCTCTCTCTCTCTCTCTCTCTCTCTCTCTCTCTCTCCCTCTCACTCTCCCTCTCTCTCTCTCTCTTTAGCAGTTCTCATTTGAGAACGATTGGAAGAAAGCAATCAAAAGGGGTGGTCAGAGCAAAGGCGAATATTGTAATCGAGAGGTGCTGGTAAGGGAACATGGTTTCCCTCTTCCACCTCTAAGCCTTCTCTCTCTTCCGTTGCATACCTATCCAAACCAAAAAAAAAAAGATGAAGCAGAAAGACATCAAGAGAGAAAGAGAGAGATAGACGAGTTGTGTGACCTAATCCAACCTAGTAGCATATCTTGATTTGGGTTTTTTTTTGATTGAGAGGGAACGTGAATTCAGAGAAAGGAACTTGGATCTTACTACAAGGTCAACTACTTTATTTAACATTTTCGAGTTTTTGACAATTTTTTTTTAATGGGCATGGGTTTTATTGTACTCTTTTTAGTGTACAATGGAGCAAGAAACCTTCAGTTTAGGATCTTCGAGTGCTATTATGATTTAGGAGTTTCTTATATACAAACCTTTACTTGAATGTTTATGAATTCAAAGAAGATGATAATGTGAGGACCAAAACCAATTCGGAGTTTATTTTTTGGTAAACCAAAAGCAATTCGGAGTTGAATAGGGAGACACACGTTCACCTTTTGGGAGTTTCCATTTGTAACAAAAAACTTTAGGCCACAATGTTTTGTAGGGGAGTAGAATTTCAGATGTGTATGCAAAGGGCGTATAGAAAGCACGAGTCTGGTATTTGAGGAATGTTTCCACCTTATTTTTTATTTTATTGATATTTGAGATTTAAAATATAGCTTTTTTTCAAGGGTTACAGTCGGTTTTTTCAAAAAAACTTACATAATCATTCTTTGATGTGAATATTATTTATTTTGTTTTATTATTTACATTGTTTTTTTTAGGTATGTTTGCACACCAAGATATGGGTGCCGCGATCGAATATGGGCGCCTCTGCTAATGTGGGTACCACTGAACAAATTTTGACATCCCTGCCAATTGTGGGCGCCCCCGCCAAGTGTTTTGGCTGTCGAAGGTGGTCGTCGGAGTGCCGATAGCATCTCCAAAGACCATGCAATACGATTGTCGTCCAAAGACAATGCTGACAGCCTGACACAGGTACTTATTCAAGTACTTACTATTTAATATTTTCAAAATTATTCTCAGATATTGCATAATTATCATTTTGATGCCTAATTTTATCATGTAGAAAATCAGAGTGAATCATAAGTTTTTTGTTTCAAATTGGAAATATATTTTGAAGTCTTTTTTCTGAAGTATTTAACTTTTCATCATCAATTTCCTATTGAGATTTCCAACACTTGCTCAACGTGCCTATTTTCTTTTCAGGTAAGAAAAATCTTCTTCTCCAGCTAATAATTTTCCGCCGTAAGTACTCACATGGTTTTTTTTTTCTGTGTATATAGGGCAATGTTGGGTTTTTGTGGCTCTGCCTTGAATCCTTGATTAGTGTGTTAGAGATTCTGCATATGTTTATCCCGATTTTGTGATCGCCCCCGTCTCTCCGGTTCAGCACCCTCAGCAACATGCTAGCGCTCATCGACTTCAGATCCTACAATGTCAACCCTCCTCACTTGCAGCTTCGGGCATCCGAGGTCCTAACAGTATTGGAAGGCACACTCGACGTTGGCTTCATCACGTCCAACCCCGACAACCAATTCTTGGCCAAGGCCCTAAGCATAAAGCTTTTAGTTGCGAGCACTTTAATTGTGAATGACTATATAGTATGAGCCAATAGAATGAGTGTTGTAATGATTAAACGGAAAGTAAGTTTTTTTTTAACATAGAATTTGATTCTTTTATTGTTAACTTCAACTTCACTGTCACAACATTAGACTTGCAAAAATATGCCTAACTATGCATCTCATTTCAAATTGGTTCAACTTTTTTTTAGAACAATTTGAACCTTGAACTATGCTCCGTCTGCATTTAGTCCCCCTCCGGCAACTGTTATTAAAAAATGGACGTTATGGCTATTTTTGGTGGTGGTGGTCGCCACAGAATGCTGCCATAGTGCCGAAGGAATTTTGCCCTCCCCCCAGTCGTCAAATTTGCTCTGCTACCAAAGACGGCCGCTGCAGTGCTAAAGCAGCCGAAGGCGACAATTCGAGTGCCGATAGGCACGGGCCTGCACTTCCAAGACAGCCTAAGTGTTCTAATTGACCACACTGAGGTCGCAGGCGTAAAAAAGGAGGAAGTCAGCAGCTAAGATTTCACCTTGCAAGAACTTCGCCTCATTACAACCAAGGTTCGAAATTTCCATTTCGGTGAATATTTTGACCCTCTGGCTATGAAGCACGGGTACTCCGAACAGATACCGTACCAGTACCGGGTACGGGTACGGGTACGGCATAATCCATACCTGGTACGGCAAACAGCCTTCGGTACGGCTCCGGTACGGCAGACAGTCATCGGTACGGCTCCGGCACGGCAGACAGTCTTTGGAGGGTGCCGATTTACTTGAAATTGCAAATCTATCACTTGATTAGCCCGACTTGGAGGTCGTGCTATTCGGAGATGATGATGACAATGAACTTTGCTATGCATTTTGTTTATATTGCTACTTTGCTTGGTTTGGTTCTAATGTAATGGACTGTATCGTCGTATAGCTCATGCTTAAAAATTACTATACATGAGATTACAATGTATTTCTCGCATGAATGCATTACCATATCGTCGTATGGCTCACATCGAATAATCTTGTTTTTATGGTTTTGGAACTTTGAAGCTAGAGCTTTAATGATGAAGAAATTATGGTTGCATTTGGATCTTATTTATATCTATAACGATATTATACTAAAAGTACATACATGTATATATATATATATATATATATATATATATATATATATATATATATATATATATATATATATATATATATATATATATATATATATATATACCTCGCCGTACCCGTACCCAATTTTTTTAAGATTTTGCCGTATCAACATACCCGTATCGTACCCGTACACATACCCGTACCAGTACCCGTGCTTCATAGCCCTCTGGATATGTAAATATTTCGTGGAAATATTTCGACAGTGTGGAAATATTGTTATTTTATAGAAATGGTGAAAATATTTATTTTTTAATGGAATTTTTCAGTGAATCTCTGCATAGTCATAAACCAAGTATTTATACACAATTTGGAACACTCATATAATATGTGTACCCTATTTACGGACGTAGAGCTTCACAAAGCATGTATTCTGCATTTGAGTCTGTGAATCTTGTGCAGTCTTATTTGGTCCTATTTTGATCTATGTTTTTAAAATGGTTTTAAATCTTTTTTGTGGATAAAAATGTTTTCAAAATAAAGATTAGTTGATTGTTAAAATAATGCTTCAAACGATTTTGAAAACGGACTTAAAGAAAAAAAAGTTGTGCAAGTTTGAAATCGTGCAAAAATTATGCTGAAATGCAAAACATTATTTTTTTACTAAGTCAGAAAAAAAGAGTTTTTATAAAGAAACGTTTTTATACATTCAAAATTTTCTTTGACGGACCATGGTTTTCTAGATGTACTTGTAGTTCTACATCTTGTGGAATTTTTTGAGCTAAAAATGAGTTGATTTAACCAATTTTTTCAACATACAAATTTTATAAAAAACCGAAAAAACTGTTTTCTTCTACAAAAACTGAAAGTATACTTTTTGATTCACTTGGTTTTTTATTTTTTTGATATTTTTATTGAAATCAAATGGGGGGTATTTGCTTATTTACATATAATAACTTAAAATAAATGGAGAAAATAAAAATTAAGTATGACGACATTTACTTAAATGTTATTATATGTAAATAAGCTGCTGAGAACGAAATCCCCAATCCCCTTTTATAACCAGTCAGTCCCAATATTTCGGTGCCAAAATCCCGAAATATCTCGAAATTTCGTGCTGACAAATATAACAATATATCGCAATATTATCGTGATTTCCATTCCGTTCGATATCGCAATACGAATTTCGTGCCGAGGTATGAGAAAACAGAAATATTTCGCGATAATTCGCGAAATTTCTCGAGATTTTGTACCTTGGTTACAACTCCGTTAGGAAGAAAAAGGCATAATGGCGGTGGCCGGACAGCCTGCATAACACGGGTCGTGTAGATGTATGGAGGTGGATCAGTCGGCGGCTGCAAAATAGAGCCTCTATTGTCTATTGATCAAGGAGCACTATGGGGAAGTGTTCAGGGGAAGCCGTGGGGAAGAAGAAAATGAACGAATAATGGTGAACATGGTTCGTATACTCGCCACTTGAGTATAGTGGATATCCGACTTAAGTAAAGCTGGTCAAATCCAAAGACTTAAAACCCAAAAGAATATTTAAACTTTTAAGCTAAAAGGGTTGGATACTGACTTATCTCAACTCGAGTTGACTTAATCTAAGTCGTATCACCAACAGCTGATATTGAACCTCTGTATCTTCTTCCCCCTTTTAGGGTTTTCACCCCAATTTAAAATCAGACTCACCGCTAACGAATAGGAGAAGGGCTTGCCAGCAAGACAAATCCTCGATCTGTAGAAATCTCTCAGAGCAAAGTCCTCAATCTACAAAGGACGTTGGCGTGAAGAAGAAGACAATGTCGACCTATGTACCACAGAGGATGGAGAGCTCGGTATACAAGGGTGAAGATAGTAGGATGTTCTTCCTCCGAAATCACTCAAAGCTACGATGACGGGGCCAAAGGATGTTGACATGTGGTGGCAACCCTAAAGACTAGTGGATCTGACTTGAGGGATGAAGATGACAGGGTCGGAAATGAATCGATCTGACAGTATGAGACTGTTGGAGTAGTGGATGAACTATTGTTGAGGACGAGATTGAAGATGGTGATAGCAACGACTCGTGGAGAGGACAATGGTAAAGTCAATGGATGAAACTCTAGCTTTGACGGATTGAGGAGTTTAGCCCTAGCTCCGAGGAAGGAGCCAGAAAATGATCATCGGTAATTGACCGAGTGCTGAAACGCATCCCATTAGGGCATTAATCCAAGGAAAGCATACAAAGCGATGAGTGTGGTCACCAATGTGGTGAAAATACCAAACAAGGAATGTATAGAAAATGAGAAGTTATACAAAGCATACACAACTGCATATTCTTTAAAAATTAATTTTTTAACATATGATACGAATAGAGATCTACCTGAACAGATGGCGCCCTCCTCTCTCTCTAGCAGAGATCGAAAGTTCAAATCGTCATGAATGCTCCACGTTCCAAATAAGCCATTTGTTTAAGCGCTCAAGGCTTAACGAATAGTCTTAAGTGGATTATACTACACGTAGAAAATAGAAGTAATAGAAAGATCGGAGTGGTTAAAAGTGAGAAAATGCTACAATTTAGGCATATTGGGTTTTTGGGAATATGGCTTATCAATAGTATGGATATGAGAGAATTTTTACAGGTGGGTTTGGGAATGGTTCAAAAGATAGTACTTAAACAAGTTATTGGTGCTTATGGCGCATGCATGGTTTGGGGGTAGAGCATTGACTCGATGTGGTCAAGGTGCTGCTCAGAATGGGCGTGGTGCGCTGGCAGGCCTCTGGTGTAGGTGAATTGCAACTTATAGCACGATCTGTAAGGGATTAAAACGGGAGAGTGAAGAATAAAGTGCAAGAATATAGAATGATCAGGGTGGGGTGGAGATGTGGATTAAAGCTTGAAAGTGAAAATTAAATCTTAAGAATGCATGCCTTACACTTAGAATGAATAGCCTAGCATCCTTGTAACTAGGGGTAGGGGATGAAGTGAAGGTACCAGTAAAAGAGAAAACATCTAACCAATGTAAAGCATTATCTAGCTATGACCATCTCAAAGATGTTACTGTCATGATGTCACTTTAAACCATCATGACATCTAAAACCCGCTTATAAACAATACCTAAAGTAGACACAACTCTTCCATTCCATTCAGCATAATATATATCACTTTCTCCAAGAAAATGAGGGACACTCCAAAAGGAATAGCCTATTATTTTCCACAAAAAGACTTTTTTGAACCAAAAGCATCAACTGTCTCAAAAAAATTATCTATTCTTATATGAGGAGTTTTGTCTCCTTAAACATTATCCACCTGAAAGTGAGAAGTTGTCTGTTTGTATTTCTTAAGATAAACATGGTAGTTAAATCAATGTATTTAAAAAGCATACTTTTCCAAGAATGAAATATAAAAATTTAGATTTAATGTAGTTCAGTTTAAGATTTCGGTCTGTGAATGCATCAAGTTTTGTTAAATTTTGTTCAAGAAGAAAGTGTTGTGTGCCCGTAAAAACAAAGATAATTACACTAATGTATAAACTTGTTTATTAAGTGAGTTAATGATACCACACTAATGCATAAACTTGTTTATTAAGTAAATTTAGATTCAGACGTAATGCAACAAAATGAAGGCAATAAAGCAAGATATTAAGGAAACAGATATATGATGCAAATTTTAAGGGAAAAAGGACAAGGATAATTACACATACACCAAAAGATAGCCACAGCTTCCGAAGTATAGGCGCCCATGAGGATCAATTCCTAGTATCTCTGCTCCCCGGAAAGGCTTTGACGACTTCAAAAATCCATCACCTTTCTCCATCAGGCAGTCAGGACAATACCACTCGCCCTCGGGCAAAAGATCTTTGGCCAAACCCACGCACCTAGAATGAAAAGCAGCAGGACAACCATCGCAGCATATTAAATTACCATCCATACTACATAGGCAACACTCATCGATGTTCCCATCTGGAACATCGGCAGTTTCTTCAAAAACCTCTTGGGCCAATAAAGAACTCCCTGCATCTATCATAGTAGAATCTTTCCATTTCTTGTCCACATTCATGTTACAGTTGGTATCAACATTGACCTCACACCCCATCATCCTTCTGTTAAGTTCCGATCTTATGGCTTCCACTTCAATGACATCATCACATAGGCAACGAAGTATCTCAAGCTTAATCGCAGCTGGTTGCTTGTAGTACTCAGAATTCACGAGTTTCAAACGAGTAAGTTTGAAGTCTGGTCTCATCGTCTGACCATGAGTTAGAAAGTATTCCACTAGATACACAGGCCATGTAACAAAGTCTAACAGCCCCCAATCGAGGTTCCTACAAACATAAGCAAGCAGATAACAGGACCTTTTAAAGCTATTGAAATAAAAAAAGGAACGAAAGTCTATGTAACCGCATATACAATACCTAAGGCAATCAGTAGCTGACCGAGATCCCTCTTCTGAAAGGGTCTTCAAATGTGGTTTAAGAGCTTTTAACACACAGAAATGTATGGAATCGATCAAATTATTAGAGTATCTGCATCTCAACGCCTCGACAAATGCTTCCAGACGAAAGGGGCTCAGAAACAGCAGCCTGCTAAAAGACCTTAAACAGGCATAAACAGAGAAGAGATCGAGGGCAGGGAGACCTTCTATATCCAAATCAGTGGAAGAAGGCGGTAATGCAGGCTTAGGATCCTCAGGAACAGCGTCGGACATTTGTTGCCCCTCGAACGCAGCTTCATCAGAGGCCCATATATCCTTACAGAGAACATGATCCAGAGAAGATAAAGCATTAGTCGATCTCCGACTCCGAGCACTCCTCCTCAAAGGCATCTCCCTAGTGGATTTCGGTCTTCCGGATAGTTTTTGCCTCTTGTTCGGGCCTTGCTCATCCTTCTTTGAGCCGCAAGAACTGCTCTCACCTTCTTGATTGTCGGAATATCCGATATCGTCCATTGGGGTATCTCTACAACCTCCAATAGAAGCATTTCCCTCCGAATGCCCGGCAAAGCCCCGACCTTTCATCATCAGGGTTTCCTCAAACCACCAAGAAGAAGAATTCCCTGCCGATCCTCCATTGAAACAGCTATCACCAACTTGAATTTCTCCTGAAACTCCCAAAAAAAGAGTTTCCCTCGGGATTCCATCAGAAAAACCATGGCTTTCCCTCAAGCTCCCGCCTTCCTTTCCTAGGGTTGGATCCCCCGCAATTGAACCCTCGCTTATCATCTTACCTCTTTGGAGATCATCCTCCACACCAGCATCGGGAGCGGATCGGTCGGTCCGGCGCCGCTTCTTCGGACTACGCCCCCGATTGCTCATGGGGATCTGCGGCGCCAGGGAGGGCTCTCCCATCTCCTTGAGGATCGAGGTGATCTCCTCGAAATCTAGGTCCTCGGAGTCCCCGTCCTCGTAGTGTATCTTGAAGTAGCCGGCCGAGGGGTCGTAGGACTCCACGACGCCGGCGAACGTCCCAAACCCCTCGAAGGCCTTCCTCACCGCCCGGCCCACGAGCTCCATCCCCTCGCCGCCTGATCGGGGTTTCCGTTGGCTCCCGGGATCGGATTAGGGCTCGGGTTGAGGGACGGGAATGAGGGGAAATGGCGAAAGATTGTCGCAATTTCGCCGGCGTGAGCTGCTGGAAAAAAAAAAATTTGGAAACGGTAGCTCGAGTGCTGTGCTGCCTCGCAGGAACATTGTAAGACAAACTGTCCCGGTGATTCTCTAACTGTGTAGTTACTCTTTCTATGGATGAGATTTATCAAGATATGATTTTCTGAAGAAAATATAAATTGGATGGTCTGGATTAGATGAGAGAGATGCAGGATGTTGGCTTGTATTTTAGCTAACATGTGCCGGGGGAACACTGGAATTTTGTTTTTCTGCCTTTTGAATACTGGAATCGGTGAATGGAATTGGCATTGGGATTGGGGAGCGAGAGAATGACAAGGAGTGTGACTAATTGGAAGGGGAGGGCAAACGGGTAGGGGAAGCGCGGAATGGAAAGATTAGAATTTAACGTAGGATTTTTAGATTTTTTTAAAAAAAATCTATCTATAATACATGCTAAGTCATGTTTTGGTTAATTATAAATGTGCCACTATACCCATAATATATCGGGCTGTCTGAATAATCATCAACGGACGCATGTGAATTGATACATGATATTATAAATGCTATGATGCATCGCGTGCTGAAATCGAACCCTAAGTCCCTCCCCTAATTCTCTCTCTCTCTCTCTCTCTCTCTCTCTCTCTCTGGTGCTGCAGCGAGCCAGTAAGGAGGACACAGATCCTCTGCACGACGGCCTCTCCTTTCTCATTTGAAGTAGGAAAAGATCCCCGTCGACAAGGCAGCAGCAAGGGGAGGAAGATCGTGACCTCTTCTCCACCCTCGGCAGCTATCGAAAGCGAGACGGCCATAATTTTGCACTGCTACCTTTCCTCCCCTGCACTAATCGTACAGGGAGACAGAGCTCGGGATCCACGATGGCCGGGATGTATATATATATATATATATATATATATATATATATATATATATATATATATATATATATATATATATATATATATATATATATATATATATATATATAGGGGTGGGATCCGTTGACAACCCAAAATGGGAGGTAAATTTACCTCCCAGTTACAACTCGCCATAATCGTTGGTTAGAGGTTTCCGAATTTGCTGATTTTTTGTGAGGATGATCAACATGGCAAGTTGATCATCCTCACAAAAAATCAGCAAATTCTGAAACTTATACGGGCGTCAAATGTGTTATTCAAATTAACGGTTCAAATAGACGGTTCAGAAACATTTGGTTCAATCGGCGCCCTTAAAAGTTTCAGATTTTGTTGATTTTTTGTGAGGATGATCATTATGGCAAGTTGATCATCCTCACAAAAAATTAACAAAATCTGAAACTTCTAAGGGCGCCGATTGAATCAAACGTTTCTGAACCGTCTATTTGAACCGTTAATTTAAATAACACATTTGACGCCCTTATAAGTTTCCGAATTTGCTGATTTTTTGTGAGGATGATCAACTTGCCATGTTGATCATCCTCACAAAAAATCAGTAAATTCGGAAACCTCTATCCACCGATTGAATCAAGTTAAAAATGGGAGGTAAATTTACCTCCCATTTTGGGTTGTCAACGGATCCCAGCCCATATATATATATATATATATATATATATATATATATATATATATATATATATATATATATATATATATATATATATATATATATATATATATATATATATATATATATATATATATATATATATATATATTGTGTCAGGTTTCCTTTTTGTGGCCCCTCTCCTGAACCCCTGCAGCATCCCCTCTCTTCTGGTGCCACTGCTACATAGGCGAAGCTCCTATATCTCTTTTGTCAGATCTCCGACGGTTTCTCGAATGATCTGTCTGGAGATCCTAGAGCTTGAATTGCTCACCGAATCACCACCGATCTATGTCGACCACTCGAATTTGTTCGACCGATGGTTCAAGAAGTTCTCCAGCGGAGGGGATGACGATCAAAGAGGGTCCATGATGCATTAGAATGTTGTGCAACTATGTAAGAGAAGCACGTGAGAGAAGTCCACCACCCCTTTCCATTTCCCAACTGCTCTCAAGCCCCTCTCCCCTCTCCACCACGCAACCCAGTGGATGAGAGGATTTGAGCACCATGCTATGTTGGGATCAATCTCTCGGCAACTCCGTCACAGTGAGGGTATGGGATCTGATTTAGAGAAGGTGAATCCTCCCCCAAATCACAACTATAGTTTACAAAATTTGCTAGTGTTTTTTTTTATCCCATCTGATTTACAGAAGGTCATTCATGAGTATGTTGTGTTTTATAAAGGACATGTGAGTGTTGTTTTATATTTGTGAATCATCTAAAATGAGAAATTCTATTTGTTGATCTCGTGTAAAATCTTGCCATTGGAATGTGGTGTCGACACTCAAATTTGTTTCCCTTTTGTTGCATAGGCTTCATTAGTTAAATTTTTTGGAATTGTGGAGAGATTAATTGGGAAGAGTCTAAGGGGGTGTTAGTCAATTGGGATTTTAAACTCATTATTCAGGAGTTCGTGGACTTGCGGTCTTTGAGAGTCCGCGGACTTTTTTTAAAGAGTCTCTGAGTTTTTTTAGGAGTCTGCAGACTTTTTTGAGAAGTCCACGGTCTCATAAATCCCTTTTTTAGCAGTTCACGTGAGATTTTTGTTGTGGACTTGGACATAAAATCTCATTTGACTAACACATTTGAAGAACAATTTTGATGAATTTTGAAGGCCTAATACAAAAGGTATTAATACGTTCATTAAAAAAATGTACAAGAACAATGAATCAAAATTAAGCTCGATTTAATCAACATTGCCTCTGCTATCCAAGATTGCCTCACCATGTTGGATAAATAGTTTGACCAAATTTTTCATAAGTCAAATGGTAAAAAAAAATTAATATCAAAGATTTTAGTAATTTTACAAATAGAAATTGATAATTTTTTTATAAATAAGATCATATTTCAAACAAGATTACCAATTGTATCATGCCAAAATACTTTAACATACCATCAACCAAGGAGGTCATTTCCATAAATAACATACAAATTGGAAGTAGCATACTAATTAAAATAATGAGTCCAATATATGATCGAGGAGGCAGGCGTCAAGACGGAGCTGAATCGGTGTCGCGATCGGCACCGGACGGGCGTTACGATCGGAGCCGGACGGGCATCGTGATCGGAACCGGATGGATCCAGAGGGTCTCTCTTTCTCTCTCTCTCTACTGTATTTTGTTCCGACCGGGGGGGGCGAAGAGAGGGCAATCGAGAGGGGTTGGGTATACCCAAAGAAGAGGAAGGAGGGAGATAGAGAAATACTTGGAAGAGGAGAATGAGGGTTGCTAGGGATCCAACGTTTGCTTCCATGATCACGAGCACGGGTGCTAGGGTTCTAGGAGATGCCGATGATTAGGGGTGGCAATGGGTTAGGTTGGGTCGGGTTGAGACATATGTATAAGGGCAAAACACCCAACCCGAAACCAACCCGTTTAATAAACGGGTCAAAAATTTAAACCCAAACATGACCCGCCTAATAAACGAGTTGACCTGACCCGACCCGTTTACTAAACGGGTCGGGTCGTGTTGGGTTGGGTTGGCAAGGGTTGGGTCAACAGAACCCATGTAAACCTGTCGGGTTGGGTCAAGACAAGTAGGATTGGGCCGGGTTTGATCGAGTTGGGTCGGGTTGGCTCAAGTCGGGTCGGGTCGGGTTGGGTTGACACGACCCATTTGTTAAACGGGTCAAGTCGGGTCAATCGGGTTATAAGTACAAACCCGAACCCGACCCATTAAATAAACGGGTCAATCGGGTCGACCTGTTTATGAGCCGAACCCGTTTAGGCCAAACCCAAACTCGCTAACATCGGGTCGGGTTCGAGTCGGGTTGGCGGGTCAGGTCAAGAATTGCCACCCATACCGATGATACCTATCAAAGAGAAAGTCTCATGTAGGGGATTTAAAATTCCACCTTTGAGGTGGAACTTTTGATGGGCAAAAAGTATATATACTTGGGTTTGTAAATCCCTTTTGTTATGAAGTCATGGATTTGTACCATGATTATTGACTAACGCCTAACTTATGAGTCCAAGGTCATATAAAATATTGACTAATGCCTGGATCAGGAGTTCACGTTGTGGACTCCGCAACCACTAACGCTTAAATCTACAATACCACAAAGAAGTTCGAAACCACTACTGATGTAATCCTAAATACAAGGAACTCTTCACCAAATCCTAATTGACTAACACCCCCTAAATGAGCAGTTTTGTGAATTCCCGTTTTGGAATGTAAATCTTTTCTCTTCCCCTCTCGCTTCTCTTCTCTTCTTTGTTAATCCCGGTCCCCACCCCTCTACGAAGAGATCGAAAAAAATCTTGGCCCCCATTCTCTCTCTCTCTCTCTCTCTCTCTCTCTCTCTCTCTCTCTCTCTCTTCCCCTTTTTTTTTACAGTGTTCTTCTCCCCTATTCCGTTCAGAAAATTTCTCTTTAGAGATGCAAGCAAATATTATGGAAGAGCATACACGCACCGAGGAATCTGAGTAGTGTCTCATTCCACCCCATTATCTCCCGTCAAATAGAATTTCAAGGTCAGCTTCCAAATGCCCTATTTTCATAGTTTGCATCGTTTATACATTATTTTTCATGTCTTCTTTTCCTTTGAGCTGATGGAGACAATAGATTTAATATATGTAGGTTGAATATTCTCACCAAGTGATCAGATTCGAGACCGACATCGTATCAGTGAATGAGGTTGTCAGGTGGATGAAATTCGTGGAGTCCAATTGCCAAGCAAACTCTCCCCCTCCTCGATCTGTCTTGCATTTTTCTTTTTGGGTGCAACTATGATCTTCAAGGTTCAATTCATTTATTTTTCTAACATTATTGTTGACTTGGCAGGGTAGGGTTCTGAAACTTCAATCGGGTCACAAGTATCGCCTACTCGACCAGCTATCTTCTGTGGTCAGATGGAGTCACAAATAATACTATCAAAGTCAGATCTTATTGACTCTTATACTTTTATTGTAATTTCTATATTTTTTTGATATTGGGATGGAAATAAAAGTAGAAGCTATGTGCTTATTACTAGTAAGTATTTTCATGTGTAAAAATACCAAATTTGTCATGGCATTTTATCTTGCATTAAAGAAAAACTTGGTCAGCTGGGTAGGGGTGCAGCCGTTTGGCTCAATTCCTTACTGGCTGAGTATCACAACGTCCGTCATATGAAGGAAACAAAGTGGCGTCAGAAGTCGCGTATTGCGTGGCTCCAGAGTGGTGATTGGAACATTGCCTATTTCCACCGTACCACCCTTATTCGGAAGAGCTGTAATAGGATTCACTCTGTGATGGATGATGGTCATACACATACCTCCCTTGATGATATTAGTCGCGCTTTTGCGCACTACTTTAGGAATAAGTGGGCGTGACCCCCTCTTACTGGTGGTGGGTTGGCCCTTAGTGCTATTACGACTGTTCTACAGCTGGAAGTCAATCTTTGGCTTACCTAGCCGATTTTCTTTTTGGAAGTTAGGGAGATTGTCTTCAGTATGGCCTAAACAAGGCTCCCGGCCTGGATGGATTCACTAGTGAATTCTTTTCATCTAATTGGGCAATCGTGGGAAAAGATGTGTTTTCTGCCGTCACTGATGTTTTTTGTTTGGGGTATATGACACCAAGCTGGAAGGACACCTTATTGTGTCTTATCCCTAAGACAATGGAGGCCTCTAGGCCGGAGCATTATCAGCCAATTAGTCTTTATAACGTCTTGTATAAAATTGTGTCTAAGATTCTGGTCAATCGCCTCAAGCCATTTATGTCTCGCCTTATTTCTAATGATCAAGCTGCCTTTGTCAATAGGAGGAATATCTCAGATAACATCATGCTAGCCAATGAGGCCTTTTATTCCATGGAGTATGTAAATATGGAGGCTGACGTGATGGCACTTAAGCTGGATAAGGAGTAGGCGTATGGTCGTATGCCTTGGCCGTTCATCTATGAGGTCATGAGAAAGTTTGGGTTTAGCGATATGTGGATTAAGTGGGTGAGTATCGGTATTAAGCACCCCACTTTTCTCGTGGTTATCAATGGCTCTCCATCCACTTGATTCCATTCAAGGAGAGGCCTCTGACAAGGTGATCCATTGGAACTTACCTCTTCATTCTAGGTGCTGAGTCGCAACCTAGAAATAGGCCAAAGACAAGGGAAAATCACTGGTGTGTGACCGGGTGTTAGGGTGCAACCGGTTGTCTCCCTCTCTTTTGTGGATGACTGTCTTTTGTTTGCGAGGGCTGAACCCACCCAATGTGATGCCTTGACATCTATTATCAAAGACTATTGTAAGGCTTCAGGGAAGAAGGCCAACCTAAACAAGTCGTCCATCACCTTTGGGAAGAAAATCCATACCCGTATGAGGTGTAACATCTCCAATTCTCTTGGCATTGTTGAAAATATGGGACTCATCCGCTATTTAGGGATCCCAATATCTAGGAGGAGGATCCCCATGGAAAACCATGTGAACGAGCTGGTTGGTAAGATTGCGAAGAGAATTGCCAATTTGAAGGCTAAGACCTTGGCCTTTAGTGGCAAAGTTACCCTTATCAAAGGTGTTCTTGCTTCTATGCCTTGTTACCTACTCTCTTGTACCTGGGTGCCTCGTCGTATCTTTGAGCTTATTGGAAAAGCCATGCGACATTTTTTTTGGTGTGGCCAAAATGAGAAAAGAGGTCTTCACCTAATCGGGTGGGAAAGAGGTTTGCTCCCCTCTTGATGTTGGGGGATTGGGGATAAGCCTCTGAGGTCTCTCATGGTTGCTCTAATGGGCAAGAGAGTCTTGGATATTGTGAATAGCCAAAACAATCAGTGAGCGAACTTCTGTAGGATGAAATACAAAGTTGGATCCAATGTTTGGGCTTGGAAGCATCCTACGCAATGCTCATGGGCATTGCGTGCGGTCCTGGAAGGGATGCCTTGATCCGGGAGCACTTGACCATTAGAGTCACCAATGACACGGATGTGGAGCTCTGGGTCGCCCTTTGGATTACCTCGATTCTTTTATGTCGGTGGCCTACGACGATTAATATACAGACGATTATTGAATAATAAAGGTTTTTCAGTTTTATTTGATGCTTCGGGTGTGTCAATTAAATTGAATGGTTCATTTATTTGTTAGAAAAAGACACAGAATGATCTCTATGTAATTAACTCCAGTCATAAGCAGGATAACATAACTAAAGCATGTATGATTAACTCATCTAAAAGGAAAAATCCCTCAGAAAACCCAACACTCCTTTGACACCTAAGGCTTGGGTACATAGTCTCAGACATGATTCACAGGTTGGTTAAGGTAGGGCTTATGAGTCCAGATGTTTCAGAAAGCCTACCGATGTGTGAGTCTTACCTAGAAGAAAAAATGACTAAAAGAACTTTTCAAGCCAAATGTAGGAGATCTCAGGAAGTATTGGAGTTAGTACACACTGATGTATGTGGGCCCATAAGTGTCCGTGCTATAGGAGGCTTTGAGTATTTCATCACCTTCACGGATGATCACTCGAGGTTTGGGTACATATACCTAATACGGTGGAAGTCTGAATCCTTTGATAAGTTCAAGGATTTCAGAGCTGAAGCAGAAAAACAGACTAGTAAGAGTATCAAGTCTCTTCGATCGGATTGAGGAGGCAGATACCTATCGGATAAATCTATTAGGTACCTGTGTGAGCATGGGATCATACCCCAGTTGACTGCACCAGGAACACCACAACAAAACAGAGTATCTGAGAGGAGAAACCAAATTTTGTTAGGCATAGTTCGAACTACGATGAGTTATACATCATTGCTACCCACTTTTTAGGGATATATCCTAGAGACGACAGCGTATACCTTGAACTTTGTTCCATCAAAGTTAGTACCCTTGACTCTTTGGGAGCTGTGGTTGAAGTGAAAGCCAAGCCTGCAATACTTTAGGATTTGGAGTTGTCCAGCACATGTACGGAAGGACAAGCGACATAAGATAGAGTTAAATACTAAGCTATTTCTGTTCGTTGGGTATCCAAAAGGGACAAAAGGTGGTCTGTTTTATGATCTCGAGGATAGAAAGGTTGTCATTTCGACGAACACCGTATTCCTAGAGTAGGATTATTTAATGGATCATGAGCCCACCAGTAAAGTAGTTCTTGAAGAATTACTTGGTGCTGATGGGAGTACGCAGACAGAAGACGTAGTGGGAGCTGATACCACTGAGATTAACGATACTGTATAATCGACTCCTATGGAACCACCACAGGGTCGTCGTAATGAGAGGACCATAAGAGCTCCTGATAGATACATTGGAGAAACCTTCTTGGTGGATCCAGAGTTTCAGGAGGATGATCCTCTGAACTATGACGAAGCGATGATATCTTCTAACCATATAGCATGGCAAAAAGACATGGAGGCAAAACTGACATCGATGTCCCAAAACTTGATCTAGACACTTGTAACACCACCTCACAATATTAAATATGTTGGGTGTAAGTGAGTGTACAAAAGGAAAGAGGTCCAGATGGTACCGTTGAGACTTAAAAGGCTAGACTAGTCGCTAAGGGTTATACCCAACGAGAAGGGATCGACTATGACAAAACCTTTTCACCAGTGGCTATGCTTAAGTCTATCCGGATCCTCTTGTCCATTATAGCCCATTATGATTGGGAGATCTGACAAATGGACGTCAAGACAGCACTCCTCAAAGGGGATTTAGAAGAAGACATCTATATGTCTTATCCTCCAGGCTTTGTCGCAAAAGGGCTAGGAAAGTCTAGTGTGCAAGTTGCAAAGGTTCATTTATAGGCTGAAGCAAGCATCCAGAAGTTGGAACATGTGTTCTGACTAGACTATCCAGTCTTATGGATTTGAACAAAACGTGGATGAACCATATGTTTATAAAAGGAGCGATAAGACTATAGTAGTTTTTCTAGTTTTTTACGTGGACGATATCCTGCTCATTGGAAACGATGTTGAAACATTATCTATAGTGAAGGTGTGGTTATCCTCTCAATTTGATATGAAAGACCTGGGTGAAGCGAGTTATGTTTTGGGGATCAAGTAACTCAAGATCGCCAGAACAAGATTCTCTCACTATTACAGTCAGCCTATATAGATACTATATTGGTTAGATTCAGTATGCACAACTCCAAGAAGGGACTAGTTTCATTCAGACATAGAATGAAATTGTCCAAGGATCAGGGTCCTAAGATCCTTAAGGAGAGGGCAAAAATACAAAAGATACCTTATGCTTCGACTGAAGGGAGTCTGATGTATGCCTTATAGTGCACAAGACCAGATATTGCTATGCAGTAGGCATAATGGGTAGGTATCCGTCAAATCCAGGTCCAGGGCACTGGATTGCTGTAAAAAGTATACTCAAGTATCTCTATAGGATGAGAGATTATGAGTTAGTTTACTCTTCACAGGAACAGACGTTGATTGGATACACGTATTTTGACTTTACAGCAGATCCAAAATCTAGGAGTTCAACGTCGGGGTTTGTGTTTTCATTGGAATAAGGAGCTGTCAGTTGGAGGAGCGTGAAGCAAGGATGCATTACGGATTCGACGACAGAGGTTGAGTGTGTTACAGTGTGCGAGGCGGCCAAGGAGGCGGTGTGGCTCAGGAAGCTCCTCACAGACTTAGGATGTATACTGGGAGCTCAAGATCCTATTGTCCTTTACTGTGACAATAGTGGAGCAGTAGCACAATCCAATGAGGCAAGATATCACTAGAAGAGTAAGCATATCGAGCGAAAATACTACATTATCCAGGACTTGCAGAAGCAAGGAAAGGTTACAGTGACTCAAGTGGTATCTGCAGATAACATGGCAGACCCTTTCATAAAGGCGTTATCGACCAAGACTTTTGAGAAGCACGTTGATGTCATGGGAGTAAGATTGTTATTCCCTGCTAGGCCAAGTGGGAGATTGTTGCAGTTCGTGTGTCCTGAGTGTAGATTTTCTATATTAACATTGATAAAGATGATTTTGGTTATTGTTTTAATTAGAATACTACTTTGGTGTATGTTAATTTATATATAATAAAGGACACTATGGAACACAATAGGCTACTGAGGCGCATAGTGGGTCCATGTTTGGGAGACCTAGTGGACTGGTTCTGTGTAGACCTAGAACTAGTTCACAGCTTTGGTGATGTCGGTTGTTTCACCAAGAATAAGTTGTTGGCAGGTAGAGGATGTGGTGAAGTCTCCACCATAGGAATGTGATATTTTTATTCACCTGACCAAGCACGATGATCGTGTTGAATAAGAATCAAGACGGTGAACAGTTCAGTGATTCAGGCACTGGTGCATAAACCATCTTACTACTATAGATAATTTATCCTTAACCCTAAGGGACCATACATACTGAGCCAACCAGTTATGTGGTGCTTTGATGTGATAATGTGTGCGGACCTACCATAATCCAATACCACGGTACGTTGGGTTACCTGACTGGCGCTAGAATGGCATGCAATCCCTCAGGTTATCCGTCGCCCGGTGTTGGATAAGTGCGTTTTGATGAGTCAATCTGTCCACATAATTAATCCAGGTATGTTAGTTGTCAGTATGATTGACGATGTTCCGGATGCTAGGCATAGCATCGGAAAGTGTATGGTGTTATAGATGACAAGTCATCAAATCCTAGTCAGATGATTGATCGGGATTTGATGGTGCTCCCCACCGCCCGAGTCGAATCATGGCACCAGTAATAGGAGGGACTAAAGATTATCAGAGTATAGTAGATAACAGGGTTATGAGGGAGTAATATAAGTTTAGGATCACTAGAGTTCAACTCGCATCGCACTCTGGGTGGCTAAATGGGTTAATCGGATTAGGGCTGATTAACGAAACTTTCGATGTCACCGGAATAGTTAATCAGGGATCCGATTGGAGTTAGAGATCCTAAACCCTAAAGCTTTCACCCTGTCGTTGCATATAGGAATTGTTCCCTGACCTAGTTGGATACGTTAGATGCGAAGTAGCGCGATGGAGCGCAAGCCCGAAGCCTAAGAACCTAATTCACATGTGTTAAGGGGCCATAGGGGTATTTTGGTTAATACTAAAATATGGCTCAGAACATATTAAATATAGATATCAAAATGAGTGGAATATTTTCAGGAGCTCATAGGCGCTGACGGAACTCGATTCCGACTAGTGTACCTCATTCTATCTCCCTATCAGTTGTATACCGACAAAAGGGCATTTTCGTCCAATGTGTCATGGAGATAAGGGAAACCCTATCCCATGGCCTTATCCCTTTGGAGAAATTCGCCTCCCCCCCCTCTCTAGTTGCCATCACAGGGCCGGCCACAACTAGTTTACGCAAGCGTAAGCTACTTGGGAACCGATTTATAAAGGCACAAGGTGAGGGGGAGGGAAAAACCATAATTTTCTCTCCCTCCCCTTGAGAAATCCGACCCCCCCTCTCTCTCCTCGTGGTTTTGGCCAAGAAAAAGGAGGAAGAAGAAAGATAAAGAAAGGAGGAAGGAAAGGAGAAGGAAAAAAGAAGAGAGAAAGAGAAAGCGGAGGTATTCGAGACACGCCATCGACTTCGTTACGTACCATCCTTCGTCGGCGCGTCATCCTTGCACTCAGATATAGGACGCTGTGGGTTTCTCCCTTCGCAAAGGACAAGGTGTTATCTGACAACTTCCCTCTCGATTCTCGTGCGGTTCATTATCGCTCCATTCTCTTCGGATCAAAGATCCATAAGGTATGCTGATTCTAATCACCTAACTAGATGCATGCATGCCTTCTGTAGATCGTAGTATGCCTCTAGGGTGTCCGCACATATGCTAGGATCATATATTCGCATGCAGATTATTTGAAAGATTGATTGTAATGAAACATACACCATGAGATCCTTGGATCTATCTTTTACTTCTGTTGCGACTCTGATAATATGATTCAATTCCAACAGTAACCCCTAAGCGGGCCATGTCACTGGCTAAATCGGAAAGAAATAAATAGGGAGAGAAAGAAGGAAGTTGGGCTGCGATTGGGTAGGAGAGAGAGGGGGTTCTGGAAGAAGAGAGAGAGGGGCTGTCATAGGATTTTTAGGGGGAGATCGAGAAAACTGTGCAAGGAGAGAGGATCGGGTGAGATTGATGGTTGCAGTCAAGTTTAAAGAGAGATAAAAATGGGAGAGAAGAGAGATAGAGGGAGAGAGACGGATAGAGAGAGAAAAGGGGAATAGAGAAAGAAAAAGGGGAAAAGAGAAGCGTTTTTTTTGTCTCGTCAGCTTTCGGTTTTGTTTTGTCTAGTCAGTACAAAACCCACGTACCTTATTTTATACTAGTGCATGCTCGTGCCTATCAGCACTGAAACAGGCCCCCTTCAGCGGCAACACACTTGTCAGCACTACAGCGGGCCGTCTTCGGTGTGAAGACACCCTCCGACACTGCAACGGGGTCATAAAAGGGGGCTCGATATGGGCGACTGGATGATCAGAGAGGGGGAAGAGAGAGAAAGAGAGAGAGGGTGCAGCGGGGTCATGAAAGGGGGCTCGATATTGCCGACTGGATGATCAGAGAGAGGGAAGAGAGAGAAAGAGAGAGGGGGGAGAGGGATTTTGTCTAATCAGTGTTTGTTTTGTCCTAGTCAGCTTTCGTTTTGTCTAGTCAGCATAAAACCGACATCCCATGTTATATATATATATATATATATATATATATATATATATATATATATATATATATATATATATATATATATATATATATATATATATATATATATATATATATATATATATATATATATATATATATATATATATATATATATATATATATATATATATATATATATATATATATGCTATAATGTGGCATGCCGAATGTATATGATCAATTGGGACCGGATGTATATCCGAGTCTCCCCTGCTATTATACATCCGACTCGACCACCGAGTCTCCCCTGCGATTAGATCTGCACCGATCTGCTCATCACCCCTGCGATCTGATCTGCACCGAAGTCGCAAGGGTCGTGGGGGAGAAGGCGTGATCAGCGGGAGGAGGAAAGGGGCGCGGATGAGGGAAGATTAGGGGGCGCAGGCTTCTAGAGGGGAAAGGGCGCGCTCGATCAATGGCAGAGAGAGCAGCCTCAGTTTGACATGTAGAGAGCACGCTCGATCATAATCGTTGTACAGCTGTTCATTTAATCCAGTTCCATTTTTAGATGGCTGGTCGGATCAATCATAGCCGTTAATCTAATTTTTCCAAGTGAATGACACTCACCCTAACAGCAATGAACGGCTGTGTTTGTCTCTTACGTTTGTCTCTCGACTCAATTAAATGTTTGTCCCCCCCACAAAACCCTGAAATATTATATATATATATATATATATATATATATATATATATATATATATATATATATATATATATATATATATATATATATATATATATATATATATATATATATATATATATATATATAGGGGCATGCTATGCTGCGCATGCGGTACGTGCGGCACCGCACCGCAGCCGTCTGATGCATGCATGCACGCAGCGGTGCATCAGACGGCATGCGGTAGGTGCCGCACTTGTCGCATGCCGCATTATAGCATATATATATATATATATATATATATATATATATATATATATATATATATATATATATATATATATATATATATATATATATATATATATATATATATATATATATATATATATATATATATATATATATATATATATATATATATATATATATATATATATATATATATATATATAGAAAACGGGAGGTGAGCTGCCAACCTAAATGCCCATTTGAGCTGTCACCGACAACCGTCCGATCCCAATGATCGGACCGTCCCTTAAAAAAAAAAAAACACAAAACAGCTGTTAACACAGCTGTGTTACCCCTGTCCCGTCTCCCGTCTCCCTCTCTCTCTCTCTCTCTCTCTCTCTCTCTCTCTCTCTCTCTCTCTCTCTCTCTCTCTCTCTCTGCCCAGCCCGAACCACCAACCCCTCCGGCGGCACACGCGATCCCTCCGGTGACCCCGTCCCCCTCCGGCACGACCCCGTACCCCCTCCGACGATCCCGTCCCCCTCCGGTGCGACCCTGAACCTCCACCGACCCCCTCCGGCGCGACCTCGTCCCCCTCCGGACCGTCCTTGTCCCCCTCCTGCGCGACCTCGTCCCCCTCCGGTGTGACCTCGTCGCACTCGCTGGAGGGGGACGGGGTCTGCCGGAGGGGGTCGGGAGTGCGGCCGGAGGGGGACGGGGTCGCCGGAGGGGGTATGGGGTCACGCCGGAGGGGGACGAGGTCGCCTGAGGGATCGGGTTTGCCGCCGGAGGGGTCAGTGGTTCGGGCTGGGCAGAGAGAGAGAGAGAGAGAGGGAGAGGGACGGGGGTAACACAGCTGTGTTAACAGCTGTTTTTTGTTTTGTTTTTTAAGGGACGGTCCGATCATTGGGATCGGACGGCTGTCGGTGACAGCTCAAATGGGCATTTAGGCTGGCCGCTCACCTCCCGTATTCTCACTCTCTCTCTCTCTCTCTCTCTATATATATATATATATATATATATATATACTAGTAAAAACCCCGTGCCCAAGGTCACGAAAAATATTTCGAGGACGACGAAAATATTTCGAAGGCGGTGATAATTTTTACAGGGTCGCAGCAATATTTTGAGGGCGGCAATAATTATTTTAAGGGCGAAAATTATTTCAAAAAAGGTGACTTATTTCGAAGGTGACAATAAAACATACATTTCGAAAGTTGCAACAATCACAGTCGTCCGTTTCCTAACCCCAACCAACGAATCCCACTCACCATCGTGAAGATTTCATGAAAAAGTGGCTACTAATTTCAAATCTTCACGATTATGAAGAATTCAAACCCACCTCCGTTGTACATTAAATACAATAATGATCTCATTAAACATATTAGGTGCACGACCCTCTGAGATTATAACCGTCCGTTACACATCAATGACGGGTGAATCATACTCATCCCCATCTCCTTTCAAAGCAACAGCTTTGAACATATATTTTGTAGACTTCGATGCAGTCAAACATACCAATCATGATTTAGTGTACTATTCATGGGTGTGGGGGCTGATCTCAAATCTTAGCGATCGTGAAGATGTCATGTACAGAAGGTGAATAATGTAAACATATCATCCATAATCCATTACAAACATTTTAGAGAGAGATATATGTAACAGTTGCAACTCGAGGACTTAATTAGCAATACCAAATAATGAAACCCATGAATCCCGATCTATACCAATACTATTAAGAATCTACATAAAAATAAAACAACTTCTTTCAATTTAATCTAATGTCACAGAGAATTACAACTTCTTTCATCACAGTAGTTCTATGTGATGAAATATGACGCATTGCATATCAGAGAGAGAGAGATATCCACATATCTAATAATAAAATATATCCAATATAATCGACTAACATGGACAAAGGTACCAAAGCAGAGCCCCCTTTTCTTCAGCTTTATACATTGTCCCCACAATGAAACATAATTCATCTTTCTCAGCCCTCCCCGACTCTTCCTAATTTTCACAACCAATATCCTTATGCTGCAAAATACACAATAAAAAAAAGCCTGTTATGCAAAAATAAACTACCTAAATCCCAACCAACAATTAATAGAGTTAGAGAGAAAGAGAAACACTTTTCGCAGGGGCGCCCACATTCTCGAGGGTGTCAAAATTTCATGGGGTTAAGTGTAATTTGATCAAAACTACATGGGGGTTAAGTTTTTGAATACGTACATATCTAGATTGAGCGTCATTCTCTCGCAGAAATCAGCTGGAATTGTAAAGCTACAGGCACGCCTGGCTCATTTTCAGAGGCATTTGACCGAGCACAACGTTCTCGTTTCTTCTCTTGGCCCGTGATTACTCTTTCCCATCGCCGGTTTTGAAGCTACCTGCTCACTTGATAGCCGGTTCGCATACTTAATAGTGTGAGTGTTGTCGGCACAGAGTGCTGCAGTTTCATAGCATCTCGGCCTGCAGGTTTTCACTGGTTAAATTCATTTTCTTTGGCATTATTTTGCTATTCATTTATTGAAGTGCATCTGTGCCTGGTGTTCTCTTTATTCTAATTTTTTGTTTTTCTGTTGTTCCAGCATGAGATCCCATTGAGTGGTAGATGTTTACACATGTGGAAGAAACAATATATAATTCTATGAGAGGATCAACTAAGGATCTTTACACTACTGCTTCATTTAAAAATGGCAGCTGTTGCAGGCTATCTCGAGGATGTCTACTTCGATCTTCGCCCATCATCAAATTAACTTGCATTCTGTTTCTGACTTTAAAAAAAATCATGGAGCTCTGTTACCTCTGTCGTTGTCCCGCCTCACCAGTTACCTCATTTGCTGCCCTGTCTGGAGGGCTCCATTGTCTGGAGCTCTGTTGCATCTATCATGTTGACTTAAGCACAAAAATAGGTGAATTATGGTTTTTGCATCTACTATTGTTGCAGCTTGTTTGTGTGTGGAGATTTCTATATAAGACAAATAGGACTTTAAGAAGGATGAGCGAGATAACTAACAGCAGGTCAAAGTTTTTGTTGATTAATAGAATTAGATATGCATCTAGATGAGTGAGATTACTTACAGCAGGCCAAAGTTTCATTGATTAATAGAACAAAAATTATAAGATTGCTTATCGGGAAAGTTATAGAACGTACAATAATATAAATTCATAACCATTTTAAAAAAAAATCAAAGCCATGGGGATTTTATTGGGGACCCGTCCCTCAAAAAGGAAATCGCATTACATCACTGGCCTAGACTCAAAAAGTGAGAAAAGGAAAACAAAATACAATATAGTATGCAATCTCACAAACCGATCACTCAATAGGGTCAGTTACAGCAACCATCTGGGATAGCTTTATAGCTGAAAACCAAAAAGTAGCCCCACTTTGGGCTCGAAGTATAAATAGGAAAAATCGGCAAAATCTCTCCATCTCTCTCTCACACACATAACACAAATTGAGATGGATCTCATCTAGTTGAGGCTAGCTCTATGAATGCCCCCTCCAAATTGTTCTAATAAAATTAAAGTCTGCAATTACAGCAAACCCATTCACAGCGAGATGGATCCGAAAAAACCATTTAGAAATCAATTGCATAAGGATCTAAATAAACCATTCTTCACAGAAAAAAATAAAAGATTGATCCATTAAAAAATCAAAATTTTTGCATTGGATCATTCAAATATTAGAGATTAAAAGTTTTATCTTTCTTCTTTTAGGTATGATAGCCAGAACTTTAGAACATTTACTTTTTCTAATAAAATAGGTTTTGTGCGATACGAATTGCACTCACCTTAATTTAATAAACAAAATCTCAAGCTACAACAGAAAAATAAAAAAGTAAAATCAGCAAAATCAACATAACCTTAATTTAATACGAATTGTAATGCCTTAATTTACATAGGGTTTTCTTTTTAGATCGATGGGAAAAACAAATTAGCAAAATGAGCCTTCTGGGCAATGACCCCGCTTCGGGATCGAAGTATTCATAGAAAAAATCAGCAAAATCTTTATCTCTCTCTAGTGTTTGCATTGGATTATGCAAAATTCAGAGACTGAAAATTTTACAACATTATGCTATTTGACATTACTTTGCATGACATTGTAAATATATTAAGAATTCATAGGCAAAATCAGCAAAATGAGGAAAAATAAGGGTCATCAAATCAGTTTTTCGGGCAATGAATTTGGAAAAATTATTTAATAATCACTTGCGTAAGGATCACTTGCAATGGATTTGGAAAAATAGGGGTCATCAAAAACCATTCTTAACAAAAAAAAGAAGATTGATCCATTCAAAAATAAGAGTTTTCTGCGATACAAATTGCACTCACCTTAATTTAATAAACAAATTCTCACTCTACAACAGGAAAATGAAAAAAAAAATCAGCAAAATCAGCAAACCCTTAATTTAATACGAATTGCAATGCCTTAATTTACATAGGTTTTTTTTTCGATCGACATAAAAAAAATTAGCAAAATGAGCCTTCCGGGCAATGAGCCCACTTCGGGCTCGGAGTATTCATAGGAAAAAAATAGCAATATCTCTCTCTCTCTATCTCTCTCTCTCTCTCTCTCTCTCACACACACACACACACACACACACACACACACATTGAGATATATCTCATCTAGTTGAGGCTAGCTCTATGAATCCCCCCTCCAATTTATTCTAATAAAATTAAAATCTGCAATTACGGCAAGCCCTTTCACAATGAGATAGATCAGAAAAAAAACTATCTAGAAATCAGTTGCATAAGAATTTGGAAAAACCATTCTTCACAGAAAAAAAAGGATTGATCCATTAAAAAGAAATCCAACAGGATATCTAATATGAGTCTTCCGCTGACCATTATATTCAATCTAAAAGCAAGCTAAAATGCATCCATTTCACTAAAAAAAACTTGGAACCTAGCATAGTTAATCAATAAATAATAGATAGCCGAAAGGGTTGAATCGCCAAGTTCAATATCATAGTTTTTAGTTTTCCCCTTTAGATCTCTTCATGCTAGCATAATAAACTTCCAAACAATTTGACACAAAATCCAACTAATTTGAGAAATAAAAAATAAAATTCTTTGGGTATTGTGAGATAACCGTGCAACCTGACCTGAGGCCCATACCGTAGTGGGCGAAGGGAGGAGGTCTGGGGTCGGTCAACGTCACCGGCCCATGTCGCGTCGAAGAGGTCCCCTGCAGAGACATTCTTGATGGGGACCAACTGTCGGAGGACAACGGAGGGCTCTATGAACCTCGAGGCTTGCACTCAGATACCGGCCGATCTTCGACACGGTGTAAACTATGTCCGCCCTCAGCTCCGCCGCCAATGGTTTCAAATCCTACAAAGTATCACATACAGATCAATCAATTAATCACAAAAAAAAAAAACAAAATTGATCATCAAAGAAGAGGTTGGAGTGAAAACCAACCTGTGTGGAGAGATCGAAGGGATGAAAAAGGGGAATAAGGAAGAATTGTATCAGTATATCTGACTGCACCCTAACATACAAATTCCACTTCATTAAAGGAATAGATCAATGAAGCGAATGATGGAACATTCAATTGTTCATAAACGTAGAAAAATATCAACAACCAGAAATATTGAGAGTGTGCGTGTGTGTGTGTGTGTGTGTGTGTGTGTGTGTGTGAGAGAGAGAGAGATGTACCTGAGTAAACAAATCAAGTTATTAACTCCGAATGTCCGGGCTACAGCAAGCGTGTCGAGCAACATGAGGTGCAATGGGTGTACCTGACTGTGGAGGTGCAATGGGTGTGCCATCAATCCCTCTAGCCACAGAGACTGGTCATTGTCGAGGAACATGAGGTAGATGATCCTCCTCCCATAAAAAGCAAAGATTCTCAGATTGAAGTCAAGAGCAAACCGGAATCGTTTAAGCTACTGATAAAAACACAATGGAAGAACTTTTGAACCCCAGTTTCACCTCAATTTCCACCTAGCAAACAGAGTCAGATACAACAACAAAGGCTACCACAAATCTACACCCTCTTCAATTTCACAGAAATCCCACATCCCTAACAACCCAAAGAGCAAAACCCATGAAGAAGCCACCAAGAGATTACAAACCCAGATGCCAGCATTGTAGAAACAAACAAAGGAAGCAAGAGAGAGAGAGAGAGAGAGAGAGAGAGAGAGAGAAAGAGAGAGCATGAGGGCGTGGTTGCAGACGCCGCAGCCTCCACCCTCCTCGAGCGCTAGCCCTTACCTATAAAACATTTAAAGAAATGAGAGCGAGAGAGAGAGGAAATGGGGACGACCAGTGGCGTGAGGGGGTGAGATTTGAAGGCCTCAGCCACCGCTACCTTGAATCTGGAATTCGAGTCGATGGCCGCCGACGCTCCTCCGTCCCCACCAACGGAGATCGAAACCTCGGTTGCTGGAGACCTCCCGGACCATGATGGCCTTGCATCGACGGCCGTCGCCACCCTGATGTGCGGTAGTTCTGAATCCAAGGCGGCGACCAAGCTACAGAAGGTCTACAGGGGCTATCGCACACGGCGCTGGCTAGCTGACTCCGCTGTGGTTGTCGAAGAGCTCTTGTAGGTTTCAAGATCGCATGACAGAGAGGGAGGGGGTCCTGGACTCCGACGGCGAGATCGGGGCCGGATCGCAGAGAGAGGAAGGGGGTCGGAGCCGGATCGGGGCCGGAGGAGAGAGAGAGAGGGAGGGGGTCGACTGCGATCGGAGATGGTGTGGACTCCGACGACGAGATCGGGGCGTGGCTGCGATCGGGGTCGAGATCCGGGTCGCGAGAGGGAGGGAGAGGGAGGGGGTCAGGGCCAGATCGCAGAGAGAGGGAGGGGGTTGGGGCCGGATTGCATGATAGAGAGAGGGAGGGGGTCGTGGAGGTCTCCGAAGGCGAGATCGGGGCCGGATCGCAGAGAGAGGAAGGGGGTCGGAGCCGGATCGGGGCCGGAGGAGAGAGAGGGATGGGGTCGACTGCGATCGGGGTGGGGCGGGGCCGGAGGAGAGAGAGAGAGGGAGGGGGTCGACTCTGGCGGCGAGATCGGGGCCGGATCGCAGAGAGAGGAAGGGGGTCGGAGCCGGATCGGGGCCGGAGGAGAGAGAGAGGGAGGGGGTCGACTGCGATCGGGGCGGGGCGGGGCCGGAGGAGAGAGAGAGGGAGGGGGTCGACTCCGGCGGCGAGATCGGGGCCGGATCGCAGAGAGAGGAAGGGGGTCGGAGCCGGATCGGGGCCGGAGGAGAGAGAGAGGGAGGGGGTCGACTCCGACGGCGAGATCGGGGCACGGCGGGGCGCGGCGGGGCGGGGCGGGACTTCTCTCCCTCTCTCCCTCTTCTATCTCTCTCTCTCTCTCTCTCTCTCTCTCTCAAACGATCTCTCTCCCCCTCTCTCAAACCTCTCTCTCCCATGAGTACGTTGCTCCCATGAGTACGTGGAAAAGAAGCATGGGGCTTTGGGCTGAGTGTGAATCGTTCGGTGCTTTGGGCCGAGTGCTCTGTCTCTCTTCCCATGCATTCGAATTTTAAATTTTTTTCTCCCTCCTTCCCTCTCTTTCTGTTTCATCTCTTTACATCTCAACCCTTGCTATGTTTATCCCCCTCCTCTGCATAAATCTGAACCGTCGCTTTGTCTCAGTTCATTTGTCCCCCCCACAACCGTCGTCCCTTATTATATAGATATATATATATATATATATATATATATATATATATATATATATATATATATATATATATATATATATATATATATATATATAGGGTCAGGATCGGATGACCCAGCAAATTTTGACCCATTAATAAGCCAGCACCCTTTGATGCACTTAGAGGTTATAGAATGGGCTGATTTTTTGTAGACATGTCGTCTATGGTATGTTGATCATCCTCACAAAAAATCAGCCCATTCTAAAACCTCTAGGTTCATCAAATGCACTTTTCAAATCAACAGTTTTTGACTGTCAATTTTAACCGTTGATTTGAAGATCTCATTTGATGCACCTAGAGGTTTTAGAATGGGCTGATTTTTTATGAGGATGATCAACATATCATAGACAACATGTCTACAAAAAATCAGCCCATTCTAAAACCTCTAGGTGCCTCAAAGGGTGTTGGGTTATTTGCTGGGTCATATATATATATATATATATATATATATATATATATATATATATATATATATATATATATATATATATATATATATATATATATATATATATATATATATATATATATATATATATATATATGGGCATGCTATAATGCGGCATGCGGTAAGTGCGGCATCGCATCGCAGCTGTATGATGCATCGTTGTGTGCATGCGATGCACGCAATGCGTGCATCAGACGGTTGCAGTGTAGTGCCGCATGCCGCATTATAGCATGCCCATATATATATATATATATATATATATATATATATATATATATATATATAGAGAGAGAGAGAGAGAGAGAGGAATGATAAAATGCGGCGTGCGGTGCGTGCGGCGTCACACCGCAGCCGCCTGATGCACTGCTGTGGTGCGTGCGATGCACGCAGCGGTGCATCAGGCGGCTGAGGTGCGACGCCGCACACACCGCACGCCGCATCCTAACACGCCCCTATATATATATATATATATATATATATATATATATATATATATATATATATATATATATATATATATATATATGGGGAGGGATACTCTTACTTATGAGATCTTACTAATGATCCCAGCCATCCATTGCGATCTTGATGGCTGGGATCAATTC
This sequence comes from Chamaelirium japonicum, assembly GCA_947650365.1. Taxonomy (NCBI): domain Eukaryota; kingdom Viridiplantae; phylum Streptophyta; class Magnoliopsida; order Liliales; family Melanthiaceae; genus Chamaelirium; species Chamaelirium japonicum. The sequence continues at coordinate 87,176,460 of OX393552.1, read as the reverse complement.
TCTCCCTCTCTCTCAATCTCTCTCTCTCAATCTGTAACACCAGACCCCCGACCCTGACCCCGACCCCAACCCCATCCCCTCCGGCTCCGGGAGCCCCCCGACCCCCCCTCCGGCAGCCCGATTCCCCCCCCTCCGGCAGCCGCGACCCCGACCCCTTCTCCTCCGGCTCTGGCAGTCCTCCGACCCCGACCCCGCAGCCCCCCGTAGCTCCGCGCCCGCCGACCCTCGCCGGCCTGCGCCCGCGCCTGCTCTGACCCCGCTGCCCCTCGCGCGGCCCGTGCCTGCTCCGACCCCGACCCTGCAGCCCCCCGCAGCTCCGCTCCCGCCGCCCCTCGCCGGCCCCGCTCCGGCCCGTCGGCCCGTCGCTCCGCGCCCCGTACCGGAGCCGGTGGGGAGGGTCGGGGTCGGGGGGGGGGGGGGGGGGTGGTCGCTGTTCAGTGTTCACATTAGAGAGAGAGAGAGATAGAGGGATGGATGATCCGGGCCCTCCATCATGATCGGAACGGATGGCCCGGATCATTAGTAAGTGGCACTTGTAAGTGCTCATGAGTAAGAGTATCCCTCCCTTATATATATATATATATATATATATATATATATATATATATATATATATATATATATATATATAGGGCTGTTACAGTGAGCTGTGGGCTGCCGGGGGGGAAAGTAAGATGCGGGTATTTTGATCCCCCAAGAAGTAATGAAATTTGATTAAATTTGGTGAGGTTGTTGCCTAGGATAAGATGATCATCCTCACCAATTTTCATCAAATTCCAAAACTTCTAGGGGGTCAAATGGTCGAAGCAATTTCTGTCGTCCGTAGTCATCGTTAAAATTGCTTCGACCATTTGACCCCCCTAGGAGTTTTGGAATTTGATGAAAATTGGTGAGGATGATCATCTTATCCTAGGAAACAACCTCACCAAATTTCATCAAATTCCATAACTTCTTGGGGGGTCAAAATACCCGCAGCTCACTTCCCCCCCGGCTGCCCACAGCTCACTGTAACAGCCCTCTCTCTCTCTCTTTCTCTCTCTCTCTCTCTCTCTCTCTATATATATATATATATATATATATATATATATATATATATATATATATATATATATATATATATATATATATATATATATATATATATATATATATATATATATATATATATATATATATATATATATATATATATATATATATATATATATATATATATATATATATATAGGGGAATGTTAGGATGCGGCGTGCGGTGCGTGCGGCGCTGCACCGCAGCCGTCTGATGCACTGCTGCGGTGCGTGCGATGCACGCAGCAGTGCATCAGACGGCTGCTGCGGTGCGCCGCACGCCGCATCCTAACACCCCTCTCTCTCTCTCTCTCTCTCTCTCTCTCTCTATATATATATATATATATATATATATATATATATATATATATATATATATATATATATATATATATATATATATATATATATATATATATATATATATAGGAAACGGGAAATGAGCTGCCAGCCTATTTCAACAAAATGAGCAGTCACCCATTTGATGGCCCTAGGACGCTTAGAATGTGCTAATGTTTTGTGAGCATAAGTACCTTATCTTAGATAGAACACCCACAAAAAATCAGCACATTCTAAAACTCCTAGGGACATCAAATGTTAGATGTTTTATCGAGCGTTCGTTGTCACCATTAATCTGAAATATTATATTTGATGCCCCTAAAAGTTTTAGAATTTGTTGATTTTTTGTGGGTGTTATATCTAAGGTAAGGTGCATATGCTCACAAAAAATCAGTACATTCTAAGACTCTTAGGGGCATCAAATGGGTGGCTGCTCATTTCATCAAAATGGACTACCAGCCTATACCTTGTATCTATATATATATATATAGAGAGAGAGAGAGGAATGATAGGCTGTGGCGTGCGGCGTGGCAATAGATGCGGCGTGGCGTTTGGACCGTCCGATTGGTTTTTATCGAACGGTCCAGGATCGGTGCGGATTAAAAGAAAAAGAAGCCCGTACAAATCTGCGATTTCTGAGCGCTCTCTCTCTCTCTCTCTCTCTCTCTCAGATCTAAGGTCTCTCTCTCTCTCACCGAGCTCAGATCCCTCTCGTCGCCGAGCTCAGATCCCTCTTGCCAAAGACCGCACTTTCTCTCTCTCTCAGATCTGAGGTCTGTCTCTCTCTCTCTCACCGAGCTCTGATCCCTCTCGCCGCCGAGCTCAAATCCCTCTCGCCGAGAGCCCGGAGAGGGAAAAGAGACCGCACTCTCTCTCTCTCTCTCTCTCTCTCTCTCTCTCTCTCTCTCTCTCTCTCAGATCTGAGGTCTCTCTCTCTCACCGAGCTCAGATCCCTCTCGCCGAGAGCCCGGAGAGGGAAAAGAGACTGCACACACTCTCTCTCTCTCTCTCTCTCTCTCTCTCTCTCTCTCTCTCTCTCAGATCTGAGGTCTCTCTCTCTCTCGCCGAGCTCTGATCCCTTTCACCGAGAGCCCGGAGAGGGAAAGGAGACCGCTCTCAGCACCGTCGTAAGCTCCTCGCCGCGCGGCCCGTATCCTACTCTTCTCTTGCGCCCCTCCGTCGTCTCTCGCAGCGGGTAAGCGAGCTCCTCCTCTCTATCCTTCTCCATGTCTGTTGTTCTGTTCTTGATGCAGGCATCAAGTTTTGCCCTTTTAATTTCATTTCTTTTTTAGATTTTCGCTGTGTATGAGTTTTAATCATCGATTGAGTTGCGGTGTAAGCCTTTCCGGTGTTAAATCTTTTTTCTGTATTGAGAAATTTTGAAAAACTATTCTCTAAGTAGGTACCGACCTATCGGGTGATTTTTTTTTCTGAACTTTTTTGTTTGAGTTTTGCAGTTGTTCTGATATCTTTAGCGGAGCCTACCTTTCTGCATTAGGATTTTTGAAGATGGGTTTGTATGTTGGAAGGTCTTTTTATATTGGGTGGTGAAATCTGTGATTGTATTCAGTGTTTGTGTAACATCCGCCCCAAACACACAAGATATTGTCCGCTTTGCCCGTGCCCGCACGAGAACTTCCCAGGGAGGTCACCCATCCTGGTACTACTCTCGCCCGAGCACGCTTAACTACGAAGTTCTTACGAAATCCGTAGCGGCGCACGGTTTTAAAATGCGTCTTCTATGTTTGGGAGGGGAAATTATATAAGTAGCTCAGGATCTCCTTCTCTCCAGGCGATGTGGGGCCAACTCATGGCCTTGTACACCTCACCTCACCTCACCTCACCTCATCCATCTTGGCATTCCCGCCTCAGGAGTCTTGGCTCTTGGCTATTGGCCTATTGGATCTTGGTCGTCACAGTTTGATTGTTTCCTTCTTTTTTTTTGGGTGGGGTGGGGGGGTGGGGTTTAAAGGGTTTTGCTTGTGTTGCTAGAAAACTGACATCTTTGTTCGGTTAATTACTGTGCTTATGGACTGTGTGATGGATGACGGACACAGAAGTTTAGTTTGATTTTGTGAGGTTGGGATTTGGTTTATTAAATTTTCAAAATTCAAACTTTATGAAATGACTTATAGAAATTTGATCAACAAAATATGGCTAAGATGCTTTAGAAACCTGATGCTTTTAATTTCCAAACTAAAAATATTAATTTTTTTTCTGTAAATATGTGGGAATCTAAACTTATTTTCATACATTTATTATGATAGAATTAGCACATGAAAAATGTCTCTTCACTTTTAAACAAAAACAAAATACCTTCTTATTTAAAGTAATAAGCCGAAAATGTCTCAATTTTCTTCCAAATCACATTTATACTTAATATTTATCACAATATTTAACCCTATATTTAACCTCATACTTAGTATTACGCTTTATTAGTTATTATATACGAATTCTATCAATTTAACACTTTGCTTAAATATTTAGATTTCGATGGTGCAAGACGAAGCCTCTCTGAATATTGAAGACATGGAAGATTCTGAAATATATATACCGCAGACTAACGAAGAATTGAAACAAAAAATAGGGATGATATTTGACTCAATAGAAGAAGGAAAAGATTTTTCTACAAAATATGCAAGGGAGGGAGGGTTTGGCATACGTAACTCGTCTACGGGATATCATTCAAAAACAAAAGAGTTACAATCTAAGGTTATTGTATGCGATAAGGAGGGAACTCCCAATATAAGGCCAAGGCCTTTGGATGTTGAAGTTATACAGAGAAGAAATGTTGTAAGAGTGGGTTGTAAATCATATATTCGGTTTACTAAAAATTCGGAGGGAAAATGGTCTGTCACAAAGTTTACGGAAGAGCACAACCACCCTCTTGCAACACCAAGTAAAACTCATTTGTTTCCATCACACCGTCAAATTATCCCAACAAAGAAGATATTGTTTAAATAAGCAAGAACAACAAATATAGGCATTTTAAAAACCATCTCACTTTTGAGAATTCAATCTGCTGGGTACGAGAACATTGGTTGCACAGAAAAAGATATCAGAAATTTGAATCAGAAGGAAAAACATGCTGAAAAGAAATATGATGCGTATAATTTATTGGAGCATTTTAAAACTCACCAGGAAAGTAATCCTAGTTTTTTTTATGCTTTCGAATCTGATGATGAGGACAGATTAACACACTGCTTTTGGACTGATGGTAGGGCAAGAAAAGCATACCACTATTTTGGGGATGTTGTTGTATTCGATACAACATATAAAACAAATATGTACTCAATGATATTTGCACCTTTTACTGGAATTAATCACCATGGTCAGTCAACAGTTTTTGGTACTGGATTTTTAAATGATGAAAAAGCAGAGTCATTTGTTTGGTTGTTTTAGAAGTTTTTAGAAGTCATGAGTAATAAAGAGCCCGAAGTCATCATTACTGATCAGGATCCGGCAATGGCAGCTGCTATTCGGATAGTACTTACACGAGCACATCATCGATTCTACATGTGGCATATCATGAGTAAGGTTTCTGAAAAATTAGGTGCAACGGCGTATGATAATAATTTTATCAATCCTTTTAAACATTGCATTTGGAACTCAGAGACTCCTAATGATTTTGAGACAAAATGGAAAGATGTGATTGAAAACAATGCAATACAAGGTAACAAGTGGTTGACATCTTTATAACACGCGATCTAGTGT
>OX393552.1:87151370-87170839 GCA_947650365.1 Chamaelirium japonicum | reverse complement strand
TTGGGGAAAACAATACGACGGACCAAAAATTAATTACCATCGGTAATAATAATTAATACCGACGATAATATTAAAGCCGTCGGTAAGATTTAAACAATTAAAAATTAATATAATATATTATTCCCGACGATACATAATAGTCCGTCGGTAATATATAAGACTTTTACCGACGGTTATAATATAACCTGTCGGTAATACTTTATATATTACCGACGGATATATATTTCCGGTCGGTAATAATATATATATTACCGACGGCTATATATGTCCAGTCGGCAATAATATATATATATTATCGACGGATATTATATTCCGTCGGCAACTTATTTATAATTTAAAAAAAAATAAAAACTTTAGTACCGACGGAATAATTAATTTCCGTCGGTAATAAGTATGTTTTTTTTTTAATAAATTTACCTAAATAATGTTATTTAATTCCTGTGATTTACAACAATACCATAATATATTACCACAATTTATCAATTATTATCATAATTTATAAAATATTACCGCAAATTTTAAAATATTACCTAAATTGATAAAAAATTACAGCAAATTATCAAATAATAACCATATATTACAAAATAATATTTACACAATCCAAAACTGAGAGATGCCCTATCTCAACCACCCCCACCCGCCACCAACGCTGGTGCTCTCATCGATCCCCTGACGCCGCCCTGCTCCTGCAATTAACATGTATTTGTTAAAAAAATGGTTTATATCTATAACTGAGTCTAAGCGTTAAAAAATCATAAGTTAGCGTGTTTCGGTTTTGAAATAGGTTTGGATTCGATCGGATCGGCATCCGATAATTCGAAGTTGGAATTATTCCGTATTTTGGACTTGCGAGCGAGTTCTAATTGGATATTTGATCAATTTACGCTTCGATTCACCGATTTAGAGTCTAAGTGTTGGAAAATCATAAGTTAGCGTGTTTCGGATATGAAATAGGTTTGGATTCGATCCGATCGTCATCGGATCGGCATTCGATAATTTGAACTTGGAATTATTCCGTATTTCAGACTTGCGAGCGAGTTCTAATTGGATATTTGACCAATTTACGATCCGATTCACCGATTTAGAGTCTAAGTGTTGGAAAATCATAAGTTAGCGTGTTTCGGATATGAAATAGGTTTGGATTCGATCTGATCGTCATCGGATCGGCATCCGATAATTCGAAGTTGGAATTATTCCGTATTTCGAACATGCGAGCGGGTTCTAATTGGATATTTGACCAATTTACGCTCCGATTCACCGATTTAGAGTCTAAGTGTTGGAAAATCATAAGTTAGCGTGTTTCGGATATGAAATAGGTTTGGATTCGATCCGATCGTCATCGGATCGGCATCCGATAATTCGAACTTAGAATTATTTCGTATTTCGGACTTGCGAGCGAGTTCTAATTGGATATATATTTGACCAATTTACGCTCCGATTCACCGATTTAGAGTCTAAGTGTTGGAAAATCATAAGTTAGCATGTTTCGGATATGAAATAGGTTTGGATTCGATCCGATCGTCATCGGATCGGCATCCGATAATTTGAACTTGGAATTATTCTGTATTTCAGACTTGCGAGCGGGTTCTAATTGGATATTTGACCAATTTACGATCCGATTCACCGATTTAAAGTCTAAGTGTTGGAAAATCATAAGTTAGCGTGTTTCGGATATGAAATAGGTTTGGATTCGATCCGATCGTCATCTGATCGGCATTCGATAATTCAAACTTGGAATTCTTCCGTATTTCGGACTTGCGAGCGGGTTCTAATTGGATATTTGAGCAATTTACGCTCCGATTCACCGATTTAGAGTCTAAGTGTTAGAAAATCATACGTTAGCGTGTTTCAGATATGAAATAGGTTTGGATTCGATCCGATCGTTATCGGATCGGCATCCGATAATTCGAACTTGGAATTATTCCGTATTTCGGACTTGCGAGCGGGTTCTAATTGGATATTTGAGCAATTTACGATCCGATTCACCGATTTAGAGTCTAAGTGCTGGAAAATCATAAGTTAGCTTGTTTCGGATTTGAAATAGGTTTGGATTCGATCGGATCATCATCGGATCGGCATCCGATAATTCGAACTTGGAATTATTCCGTATTTTGGACTTGCAAGCGGGTTCTAATTGGATATTTGAGCAATTTACGATCCGATTCACCGATTTAGAGTCTAAGTGTTGGAAAATCATAAGTTAGCGTGTTTCGGATTTGAAATAGGTTTGGATTCGATCGGATCGTCATCGGATTGACATCCGATAATTCGAAGTTGGAATTATTCCGTATTTCGGACTTGCGAGCGGGTTCGTACTCTTTCCGGTACAACATACAATCGTTCACACATGCATCAATTTTCTCATAACCCAGACCGAGATCTTTAATTGTCTTCTTCGCCTCGTAGAATGATTTCGGTGCTGTCTCACCCATAGGAAAAGCCTCTTTCAGCAACTCTACCAACATATTAAATGACTTATTACTCCAACCATTGAGGCACTTCAAATGAAGAAGCTTTACAGTGAAAGAGAGTTTTGAAAACTTCTCACACCCCGGGTATAGAGGTTGTTCGGCATCTTTAAGCAATCTGTAGAACTTGTCCGCTTCGTTATTGGGCTGATCACCTGACGGTGTTTCCGTGCCTATTCTACCTTGCAAATCATGTATCATACCCTGCATGTCATCGTCATCGTCTGTATTAATTTTATCATCAGCGATCACTGTGTATGAAGTTTCATCGTGAGCTGCCATGGGGACTGCATCTAGCTCCTCACCGTGCGAGAACCAACGGGTATAGCTAATGTCAATGCCACGCATTACCAGATCAACCTCACATTCCTCTCGAACCTTCCTAATCACCCTTCCGCAGTCTATACAGGGACACACAATTTTTCCATCAAGCGGTGCAAGACGCTCAAATGCAAAATCCAGAAATTTCCTGACTCCTTCTCTGTACTCTTGGCTCATGCGATTCGAATTACGCATCCAACTCTTATCGATCGAAGACAACTTTGTCTATCTGGCTATACAACACCTGAAGTAATTTCAAAATTATCCAAAACTTATCAAATTGTCCAAAACTTATCAAATTTACCGATCATACCACTTGTGCATAACTTTATCTTCTAAACAACACCAACTCTCACTAAAAACCAATTTGTGCATAACTTTATCTTCTAAATTAGCAAAATATATTGAGAGATGATGGTTCAATATTTCTCAAAAAAAAAAAAAGAGGGGATGGTTCAATAAACTAGTACACCCTTACTATTTAGAGTTTGGGCGTAAAATGAGTCAAGCTTAACACGACCCGAACGCAGCCCGAACTCAAGTTCGGGCTTGAAATTATGTCCAAGTTCACATAAAGCTTGGTTCAAATTTTATGTCCAAGGAGGATGGAGAAGACCTATGTCCAAGTTCGGGATTGAAATTATGTCCAAGGAGGATGGAGAAGACCTAGAATAACATTGATGGAAGTTGTCAGAAAAGATATGGAAAATCTTTCATTGGCAGCCAATATAGCCCTATGTAGAAATGAATGGCGAAGAAGGAATCAAAAAGGCAGGACTGAACTCGATAGGCAATCAAAACTGGTACATCAAATTTGCTTGAATATTCAATAGAGGGTTAGCAATTGACTTCAGTATGATATAAATTAGTTTACATAATTTACATAACATTTTAGTGACAGAAACACAATTTACATTATTTATGTAAACAAAATGTTATGTATAAAGTCCTTAATCTACTTTGATGTAAACAAAATGTCACTAAAATGTTATGTAAATTATGTAAACTAATTTATGTAAACAAAATATTATGTGTAAATTATGTAAACTAATTTATGTAAACAAAATGTTATGTATTAGTTTACATAATTTACATAATGCATCAAAACATTGCACTAACAAAATGTTATGTATAAAGTCCTTAATCTACTTTGATGCATTATGTAAATTAGTTTACATAATTTACATAATGCATCAAAACATTGCACTAACATCAAGCATTGTGATTTAGTTTGGGGAGAGAGGGAGGAGAAGGAGGAGGAGCTCACCGGGGGGAGGAGGAGGAGGAGGATCTCACCGGAGCCCACGAGGAGGAGGAGGAGGAGCTCGCCGCCGGTCGCCGGGGAGGAGGAGGAGGAGCTCACCGCCGGCCGTCGGTCGCCGGGGAGGGGGGGAGGCCGGGGAGGGAGGCCGGGGAGGGGGGGGGAGATTTAGAGAGAGAGAGAGAGAGAGAGAGAGAGAGGGACGGGGAGAGATTAGATCGAAACAGAACAGAAGGGGATCGATCGCTGAAACTAATTTATCGCAGGGTTTTTACCGACGGAACATTTTACTTCCGTCGGTAAAAATAATATTTTTACCGACGGATAAATAATATCCGTCGGTACAAAACGGCGACGAAACTCAGGGTTCCATTTTTTCCAGAGAGTCGATTTTTGACCCTGAGTTTCGTCGTGGTGTTTTACCGACGGATCTTATTTATCCGTCAGTAAAATATATTTATACCGACGGATACATAATGTCCGTCGGTAAAACGCCACGACGAAACTCAGGGTTTCATTTTTTCCAGAGAGCCGGTTTTTGACCCTGAGTTTCGTCGTGGCGTTTTACCGACGGATATTTAATTACCGTCGGTATCGTGCCGACGGCCATATAATTTCCGTTGGTATAATTAGTTATACCGACGGAAATATAACGTCCGTCGGTAAAAATCGCCGACGAAACTCAGGGTTCTATTTTTTTCCAGAGGCTCGGTTTTTACCCTGAGTTTCATCGGGACAATTTTACCGACGGATATTTAATTACCGTCGGTATTGTGCCGATGGACATATTATTTCTGTCGGTAAATTAGTTATACTGACGGAAATATAATTTCCGTCGGTACAATATCACGACGAAACACAGGGTGCCTTTTTTTTTTTTCAGAGACTCGGTTTTTACCCTGAGTTTCGTTGTGACATTTTACCGACGGTCTTTATGTAGCCGTTGATATAAAGTATATTACCGACGGTACATATATGTACCGTCGGTATAAATCATTTTACCGACTAATACTATTTGACCGTCGGTAATAAATGTGCAAAAAAATTTTAAAAAATTGAAGTTATAATACCGACGGATATTATAGTCACCATCGGTAAAAAGTGTATTATTACCGACGGTGATAATAATGTCCGTCGGTAAAGACCCTATTTCTTGTAGTGATTGGACACACAAAAAATTTCAGCCTGATCCAAGACTTGTAGGTCGTCCAAATGTGTTGATCAAAATGGCAAAAAAAATGAATGACCGATAAAAGATCAACACATTTGGATGGCCTACAAGTCTTGGACGGCCAAATGTGTTGATCTAAACATTCTAGCATTACTAATTCACCATATGTCATAGGGTACTCCCTATGACATGTCATAGGAACCCAGCCCTCTCTCTCTCTCTCTCTCTATATATATATATATATATATATATATATATATATATATATATATATATATATATGGGGACGGGGAGCCTGGACCTCAGGTGCAGCGTGAACGCTGCACCGGAGCCGCTCCCCGCGCGCCAACTGTCCAAAAAACCCACTGGATCGCCATTAAAAGCCCGGAAGAACCCGCAGCCGTCCGATTCTTTTCGATCGGACGGCAGATCCGGCCGCCTGACAGTAAAATCACGGGATCGATCGCAGCCGTCTGATCGGTTTTCCTGGCTGTCCACTCACCGCCTGATCCGTGCAGCGCACCCATCCCCGGTGTATCGGTTGGGCCGGGTGATTTCCGTCCGTTCGATCGAGCGAATCGAACGGACGGAAACGTTTTTCGCTGTTACTGTAGCCGCTACAGTAACAGCGAAAAACGTTTCCGTCCGTTCGATTCGCTCGATCGAACGGACGGAAATCACCCTGGCCAACCGACACACCGGGGGGGGGTGCGCTGCACAGATCAGACGGCGACGGGCGGGGTGCACTGCACCGATCAGACGGCTGCGATCGATCCCGTGATTTTACTGTCAGGCGGCCGGATCTGCCGTCCGATCGAAAAGAATCGGACGGCTGCGGGTTCTTCCGGGCTTTTAATGGCGATCCAGTGGGTTTTTTGGACAGTTGGCGCGCGGGGAGCGGCTCCGGTGCAGCGTTCACGCTGCACCTGAGGTCCAGGCTCCCCGTCCCCTATATATATATATATATATATATATATATATATATATATATATATATATATATATATATATATAGAGAGAGAGAGAGAGAGAGAGAGAGAGAGGAAACGGGAAATGAGCTGCCAGCCTATTTCAACAAAATGAGCAGCCACCCATTTGATGGCCCTAGGAAGCTTAGAATGTGCTGATGTTTTGTGAGCATAGTACCTTATCTTAGATAAAACACCCACAAAAAATCAGCACATTCTAAAACTCCTAGGGACATCAAATGTTAGATGTTTTATCGAGCGTTCGTTGTCACCATTAATCTGAAATATTATATTTGATGCCCCTAAAAGTTTTAGAATTTGCTGATTTTTTGTGGGTGTTATATCTAAGGTAAGGTGCATATGCTCACAAAAAATCAGCACATTCTAAGACTCCTAGGGGCATCAAATGGGTGGCTGCTCATTTCATCGAAATGGACTACCAGCCTATACCCTGTATCTATATATATATATAGAAAGAGAGGAATGATAGGCTGCGGCGTGCGACGTGGCAATAGATGCGGTGTGGCGTTTGGACCGTTCGATTGGTTTTTATCGAACAGTCCAGGATCGGTGCGGATTAAAAAAAAAAGCCCGTACAAATCTGCGATTTTTGAGCGCTCTCTCTCTCTCTCAGATCTGAGGTCTCTCTCTCTCTCACCGAGCTCAGATCCCTCTCGTCGCCGAGCTCAGATCCCTCTCGCCGAAGACCGCACTTTCTCTCTCTCTCAGATCTGAGGTCTGTATTTCTCTCTCTCTCACTGAGCTATGATCCCTCTCGCTATCGAGCTCAGATCCCTCTCACCGAGAGCCCGGAGAGGGAAAAGAGACCGCACTCTCTCTCTCTCTCTCTCTCTCTCTTTCTCTCTCTCTCTCTCTCTCTCTCTCTCTCTCTCTCACTCTCAGATCTGAGGTCTCTCTCTCACATCGAGCTCAGATCCCTCTCGCCGAGAGCCCGGAGAGGGAAAAGAGACCGCACTCTCTCTCTCTCTCTCTGATCTGAGGTCTCTCTCTCTCTCGCCGAGCTCAGATCCCTCTTGCTGAGAGCTCGGAGAGGGAAAGGAGACCGCTCTCAGCACCGTCGTAAGCTCCTCGCCGCGCGGCCCGTATCCTACTCTTCTCTTGCGCCCCTCCGCCGTCTCTCGCAGCAGGTAAGCGAGCTCCTCCTCTCTATCCTTCTCCATGTCTGTTGTTCTGTTCTTGATGCGGGCATCAAGTTTTGCCATTTTAATTTCATTTCTTTTTCAGATTTTCGCTGTCTATGAGTTTTAATTGTCGATTGAGTTGCGGTGTAAGCCTTTCCGGTGTTAAATCTTTTTTCTGTATTGAGAAATTTTGAAAAACTATTCTCTAAGTAGGTACCGGCCTATCGGGTGATTTTTTTTCTGAACTTTTTTGTTTGAGTTTTACAGCTGTTCTGATATCTTTAGCGGAGCCTACCTTTCTGCATTAGGATTTTTGAAGATGGGTTTGTATGTTGGAAGGTCTTTTTATATTGGGTGGTGAAATCTGTGATTGTATTCAGTGTTTGTGTAACATCCGCCCCAAACACACAAGATATTGTCCGCTTTGCCCGTGCCCGCACGAGAACTTCCCAGGGAGGTCACCTATCCGGGTACTACTCTCGCCCGAGCACGCTTAACTACGGAGTTCTTACGAAATCCGTAGCGGCGCACGGTTTTAAAACGCGTCTTCTATATTTGGGAGGGGAAATTATATAAGTAGCTCAGGATCTCCTTCTCTCCAGGCGATGTGGCGCTAACTCATGGCCTTGTACACCTCACCTCACCTCACCTCATCCATCTTGGCATTCCCGCCTCAGGAGTCTTGGCTCTTGGCTATTGGCCTATTGGATCTTGGTCGTCACAGTTTGATTGTTTCCTTCTTTTTTTTGGGGTGGGGTGGGGGGGTGGGGTTTAAAGGGTTTTGCTTGTGTTGCTAGAAAACTGACATCTTTGTTCGGTTAATTACTGTGCTTATGGACTGTGTGATGGATGACGGACACGGAAGTTTAGTTTGATTTTGTGAGGTTGGGATTTGGTTTATTAAATTTTCAAAATTCAAACTTTATGAAATGACTTATAGAAATTTGATCAACAAAATGTGGCTAAGATGCTTTAGAAACCTGATGCTTTTAATTTCCAAACTAAAAATATTAATTTTTTTCTGTAAATATGTGGGAATCAAACCTTATTTTCATACATTTATTATGATAGAATTAGCACATGAAAAATGTCTCTTCACTTTTAAACAAAAACAAAATACCTTCTTATTTAAAGTAATAAGTCAAAAATGTCTCAATTTTCTTCCAAATCACATTTATACTTAATATTTATCATAATATTTAACCCTATATTTAACCTCATACTTAGTATTACGCTTTATTAGTTATTATATACAAATTCTATCAATTTAACACTTTGCTTAAATATTTAGATTTCGATGGTGCAAGGCGAAGCCTCTCTGAATATTGAAGACATGGAAGATTCTGAAATATATATACCGCAGACTAACGAAGAATTGAAACAAAAAATAGGGATGATATTTGACTCAATAGAAGAAGGAAAAGATTTTTATACAAAATATGCAAGGGAGGGAGGGTTTGGCATACGTAACTCGTCTACGGGATATCATTCAAAAACAAAAGAGTTACAATCTAAGGTTATTGTATGCGCTAACCTTTGGATGTTGAAGTTAGACAGAGAAGAAATATTATAAGAGTGGGTTGTAAATCATATATTCGGTTTACTAAAAATTCGGAGGGAAAATGGTCTGTCACAAAGTTTACGGAAGGGCACAACCACCCTCTTGCAACACCAAGTAAAACTCATTTGTTTCCATCACACCATCAAATTACCCCAACAAAGAAGATATTGTTTAAATAAGCAAGAACAGCAAATATACGTATTTTAAAAACCATCTCACTTTTGAGAATTCAATTTGCTGGGTACGAGAACATTGGTTGCACAGAAAAAGATATCAGAAATTTGAATCAGAAGGAAAAACATGCTTAAAAGGAATATGATGCGTATAATTTATTGAAGCATTTTAAAACTCACCAGGAAAGTAATCCTAGTTTTTTTTATGCTTTCGAATCTGATGATGAGGACATATTAACACACTGCTTTTGGACTAATGGTAGGGCAAGAAAACATACCACTATTTTGGGGATGTTGTTGTATTCGATACAACATATGAAACAAATCAGTACTCAATGATATTTGCACCTTTTACTGGAATTAATCACCATGGTCAGTCAATAGTTTTTGGTGCTGGATTTTTAAATGATGAAAAAACAGAGTCATTTGTTTGGTTGTTTCAGAAGTTTTTAGAAGTCATGAGTAATAAAGAGCCCGAAGTCATCATTACTGATCAGGATCCGGCAATGGCAGCTGCTATTCGGATAGTACTTACACGAGCACATCATCGATTCTGTATGTGGCATATCATGAGTAAGGTTTCTGAAAAATTAGGTGCAACGGCGTATGATAATAATTTTATCAATCCTTTTAAACATTGCATTTGGAACTCAGAGACTCCTAATGATTTTGAGACAAAATGGAAAGATGTGATTGAAAACAATGCAATACAAGGTAATAAGTGGTTGACATGTTTATACGAAATTCGTGCTAAATGGATACCTGCATACTCTATGAATATTTTTACAGCAGGATGCAGGACAACACAGCGTAGTGAAAGTATGAACTCATTTTTTTCCAACTATGTGAGGAAGAAAAACACATTAGTTGAATTTTATACCAATTTTGAAATGGCAGTCAAGAGAATGAGGCATCGTGAGTTAGAAGCCGACCATAGTTCTATTAATAGTAAGCCACAGATGAAAACAACTTTTACAATGAAAAAACAAATGACAACTATTTATACACAGGGCATGTTTAACTTATTTCAAGATGAACTGGTCGAAAGCATGCAATACGGTGCAAGTCCAACAAATATGGATGGTTGTTCTATTACCTATACGGTAAAGAAAGAAGAAGAATTTAAAATAAAAATTATGAAATATACGAAAGAAAATAATGAAGCAAGTTGCAGCTGCAAAATATTTGTGACTGAAGGGGTTCCATGCAGACATCTGTTACTCGTCCTGAGATTGCAATTTGTCACCTCTTTACCGTATCATTATATATTGAATAGGTGGACTATAAATGCACTGGCTAATCCTGTATTTGATGTTGCCGGTGTTGAACTTCGTGGAAGTCATAATACAGCATCAGATACATCTACAGATGAATGGTCTCAAATCCTACAAAAGTGCATCCTTAAAGCAAAATCTTCACCTGAAGCTGGGAAGCTTTTCCACGATGCATTGGTGAATGTTAATCAAGAATTGGATCAGTTGAAATCAAGTCAAGATCAGAATGAAAGAAGTTATGATTCAATTGTAACGTCATATCCACCCCAAATATATATTCGTCCACCAGATGTTTCAAAAACTAAAGGCAGTGGGAAGAGATTTAAGGGAGGAAAGGAGATGTCTATGGAGCAAGCTAGATCTAATGATCGTTTATGTCATGGATGTGGAATACGATGAGCGGATCATGACAAACGTAATTGCCCTGTATTACAAAAAATTATTGAGTCACAAGGTTCAGTGGCATCTCCTAATGAAGGTATTTTTTTTGTGAATAGATTTGCTCAAATGAATTTTTTTTTCAAAGAAGTTTAATAATATGATATACTTGATTTTTTATGTAACAGAATGCACAAATCTAGATTGAGAAGAGAAATGAGATTTTCATTGGGGAGTCACATACTGCGATGATCTTGGCAGGTAAAAGCTTGTATCTGTGTTTTCTTTTTGTGTGATATATATGCAAGTGTTTATAATATATGATGGCTATGTGGTGGACTATGATGTGGACCAATGTAATTTTTTGATAAATTGATGCAGTTTTTTTATGTGTAATTTGTCAATAATGACGCATAATGAGGAGTGATAGGCTGCGGTGTGCGGCATGGGAATAGATATAGTGTGTAGCTTGGACCGTCCGATTGGTTTGGATCGAACGGTCACTTTATGTGTGGTGTGAAGTGGGATTACAGAAGCGACAAAAACAAATTGTGCATCACTTCACGTCCGCTTTGATGAGGATGGTTTTGAGGAATGAGAATCCTATATGGCCTCCACACTTGACAAGTTTCAGCAGGAATACTTGCTTGGCCTTAAGTCTTGCTAATAATGTTTGGGGTTTGAGATTTCATTATATTCAATGTTCTACTTCTTTGATGTTTCACTTATCTTTTATCTTTGCAGTGAAAAGTTAACGAGTGACTTGACTCCTTTGATCCCCAATCAAGATGATAATTTGTGTTTAGAATTCTTGTTATTCCACTATCCTCAATGAATAGTTCTGATGATATTTTTTGTTTTGCAGGAGGGAAGCTTTTTTTAACTCCGCCAATGTAGAGCTATAACTAGCTTTGCATTGCCGGTCCCAAGCCCGGGTAAAGAAGGAGGGAAAAAGGTTAATCCCTACGTATAATATGGACAAAGGTTAATCCCTACGTATAATTGCTTTTGTAGTGGGCATTTGCTTACTAATGATGGGGAAGGAAGGGAAGGGGATGTGACTGTGGTTGCAACAATGGGGAAGGAGGGCGAAGTCAGCATGCTTTTCTTCTCAAGCAGGTGTTATCAGTGAATCGTCCATGTTGGGGACACTCCAAGGAGCGAATTTAACTTAGCATTCCTTAGCAGGTGCATCATTGTAGCATTTGTTCAGTATTTATTCTCTTTGCAAAATTTTCCTAATTTTTCAACCTCCAAAAAGATTGTCATCTGTAAACTGGTGTAATATAATCGACTGGTTTTGTATGCCTATTGTATACTTATTTAATATAATTGACTTGTGTTTCTTGCCTATTCGTGATAGTTATCTCCTTCATGATGCTCCTCTTCTTCACAGATTTAAGGATAGAAAATGGAAGTTTATGTGAAATGATAATAAAGAGGGAAGGTTCATTTGGTCAATGGAAAAAGGTTTGTTGTTCCCTGTAGATGGTATGAGGCTTCCCGGTTTTATAGAAATACGACTTTTAATTATGTAAACAAGTCTTACCTACTAAGTTGTGGTTGTGAGTGAAAAAGTATTGTTTTCGTTAATGGGTTTCACAAAAAATAAAGTAAGCGGAAAAGAGTTCTTCATTTATGTTTCTGAAATTCCCATGGTTTTGGGCCTTAGATTAGGCTCTTATCATTATTCTCGAGCATGTTGCAATGTGTTTTGGAACGGATATCTGCCCTTGTCTGCTTGATCTTCTAAATCATGATATCAATTTCTGGAGTATCATAAATTTGTGTGGAAACGACTAATGTGTATGATACTTGGTACTTGGTAGAATATTTTTTAATTCTTGGTACTGTTTGCTGAGATGCATTTTATTTGAAATGAACCTTGTTTTCCAAGTTTGAGGTCTCTTTACTCCTATTGCTTTGGTGAGTGAGGACGTTATATGGATGTCTCATTTTTTATATAGAATATTTTTTTTGGAAACTTTTATATAGAGAATATTGATATTTACTTTTGAACATTTTATTCATATTGCGACAGCCATAACTTTGTGTTGGGAACATCATCTTGTTCATTCACATCTAGAACCATTCATGTAATTGCATTATCCTTCGTGGTTGAGCACTTGGATGGATTTTGTACTTCTTCTGTATTAACTGATAAACTAATTTAAAAATGTAAATTCTTCAGAGTTTGAGTTCCAGAATCGCAAGTCATCATCAAAAGTGAAAAAGGGAAAAGAAGACAAATAGAAAACATAAAATCTTCTATGGTTTGTGTTATAATTTTTTTTTATGATCTAGTTAAGAGAGATCGGTTTACACAGTTTTTTTCCCTCATAAAATCTTTTGTGATATTTGGATCCAGTATCTAGATATGCGATGTACTTTATTTAAGCTGACTTTTTACGTACTTCTGTCTTGATTCCAACCACTTATTAGTCTTTAGTAATAGAAGCCCATCTTAATGTTAATGTATTCTTCCATATTTGCTCATATCTATTCTTCGTAAGTTTCATTAGCTGCTCAACTTTTATTGAATATTGATTTTTCACCAAAATGAATTATATCATTGAAAATAATAGCTCATCTGATCCATCATGTTACATAGATTTATCTTTTTGTTATCTGAAAATTTTGGTTATGTGACAGGGCAATATGCTGACCTAGTAACAAGAGTGACAAATTTTCATAATAAGGATAAGTGATAGGGCAATGTGCTTTATATTGCATTGGTACGAGTGATGCGAATGTCGAAAAGTGAAGAGGGTTCCCACTGCGAAGCGGAAGCGACTGATTTGCATTTGGGATTCCATTTCCGGAAAAAAAAAATGTCAATAACAGGTTCCTTGATTAAGTTTCCGTTAACGATTGTAAATTGTAAATATGAACGAAGAAATTGGAGTATCGGTTTCTGTATCTTCCATGTAAGAGTGTATACGAGTGTGTGTATCAGTTAAAAGGCGGGGAACCCTGTTATGTGGATGATCCTCTTGATTCTATCTGGTGTGGAATTGTATTGGGAAGTGATGGGGAAGGAGGGGAAGGGGATGTGACTGTGGTTGCGGCAATGGGGAAGGAGGGCGAAGGGAGGGGAGGCAACGGTGGCCCTGGCGATGGCGAAGGAGGGAAACCGGTGGGGCATGAAGAAGGGGTACCAGCCACCTACAGGTAGGGTATGGGAGAGGGCAAACTTTTCAAGGTAACCTCAGTAGTAGGTACATTATTTAGCATGACTAGTTTTGCTTTCTTTCAAATTTTGATTTGTTGTCATAATATTAATGATTAATGATTACATCCTGAGTTCCATGAGACATTTGCTTTACAGGGCAAATGCTTCCGATATCAACAGAAATGGGCCACTTATACGCCAAAAATCTGGTCTGTCAGAAGATGGGAGACATTCGTGGAGAAGCAGCGGTAGTTCTCTCGACTGTGTGCCCGAAAGTGCTACAGTTGCCGAGCTTTCCAACGGCTTCAATGACAACTTTTGGGGTGATTTTCGACCCTCAGCAGGAGCTAACGAGGGCTTTGTAAATAACGATCAGCTCGGGTGTGTAAATAACTGGGAGGGCCTTCAGATGAAGCCCCAGCTTGAGCATGTAAATAACAAATATCCTGAAGATGGATTACCCACTTTGATGGTTGAGAAGATTGATTAAGATAAATCCTTTGGTTTTGTTTTTGTGGTTTCTAAAGTCTGATTCAGTTTATTGGTATTATGTTCTTCCTGTGCAAGCTATTATTGCAAATTGCTGTCATTTTCTACATGAATCTTACACCGTCACAGTTTTGTAAGCATGCATCATTACCAGTGCCCTTCTCGACTTGGTACGTTCATCTTATCATAGTGAACAGTACCTGTTGATTACTCTCCCTGTACCTTGGATTAGAGTTCATTGTCGATGTTTACTTACTAAATTCACGCACCAAGTTTGGATTTTCATCAGCCATTTCTTGCTTCAAGTTAGTGCCAAGGGGATCCATTGTACTTTTTGAGCCATTGAATGTTGATGATATTTGTATGATCCGTAACAGTTTCCGTTTCAGAAAGAAATTTTTCCTATTGAATCCTATCAATCAGCTACGTAACGTTTTAATTGGCTATAATTTGCCAGGTTGAGCCATTGAATACTGACGATAAATGAATAAACACAACATGTACATTCAATTCGCTATAATTTGCGACAATTGTCTCATCTTGAATAATAGTTGAAAAACTGGATTACCAAAGCCGGTTACAAAAAAGCTATGTTACTAAGCCAAATGTTTTTTATAGTTTAAATAAAACATAAACAAACAACACAATCAGTACAAATATTATTTTTTTCTGTTGATTCTCTAGAAATTAATCCTTTTCTCCAGCTGCTCTAGCATTATCATCAATTCGTGCTTCGCTTCACTACTTGATAGCTCACGATCATCACTCCATTCGAAGAAACCGCAACCTCTATCATGAGGGCCCTGCCAAAAAAATTATTATTATGGTCCTAAGAGTTCAAATTGATTAAACAAAATATGATAATGTATTAATCCATTATGAGATTACTAAACATACTTTATTAGTTGGACAAATGAAAAATCGTCTCCCTCTACTATGTTCTTTTGATGATGTAAGTTCCTTACATTCACCCATTCCACATGGGCAATGTCTAATCCTTCTTTCATAACCAGACGAATAACTCTTGCTACTAACACTCATCCTATTAAATTCACCAAGTGATACCATTAGTTTGACAAAAAGATTATACACACTACGCAAGGATGTACGGTAAAAGAAAGTAAAACGATATCTAACTAGTGATGCAAAAGAATGTAACGCATGGGGCAGCTCTAGAAGGTCTACAAAAGATTGAAAGCTTGTTCACACTCATCATAATCTTAATTCCAACATTTTCCTTCCATGACTGTATGCCCTCTTTCTTCTCAGATCCTTGAGTTAAAAAAAAAGGTTTAAAGCTAGAGATTTGGAGTTAGTGTGTAACTTGCTGCGATTTGGGGTTTCTCCGATCTGGGTGGTGAAATCTCATACTTAGTATATAATAACTTGTTCTGCTTGGTAAATCAATCTGTGTGTAACCTCATACTTAGTATATACGAAGCACAGATTTAGTGTGTAACCTCATACAATCACAGATTTCACCACCCAATATAAAAAGACCATCCAACATACAAACCCATCTTCAAAAACCCTAATGCAGAAAGGTAGGCTCCGCTAAAGATATCAGAACAGCTGCAAAACTCAAACAAAAAAGTTCAGAAAAAGAATCACCCGGTAGGCCGGTACCTACTTAGAGAATAGTTTTTCAAAATTTCTCAATACAGAAAAAAGATTTAACACCGGAAAGGCTCACACCGCAACTCAATCGACGATTAAAACTTATAGACAGCGAAAATCTGAAAACGAAACGAAATTAAAAGGGCAAAACTCGATGCCCACATCAAGAACAGAACAGCAGACACGGAAAAGGATAGGAGGAGGAGCTCGCTTACCCGCTGCAAGAGACGACAGAGGGGCGCAAGAGAAGAGTAGGATACGGGCCGCGCGGCGAGGAGCTTACGGCGGCGCTGAGAGCGGTCTCCTTTCCCTCTCCGAGCTCTCGGCAAGAGGGATCTGAGCTCGGCGGCGAGAGGAATCTGAGCTCGGTGAGAGAGAGAGAGAGAGAGAGAGAGAGAGAGAGAGAGAGACCTCAGATTTGAGAGAGAGAGAGCGAGAGAGAGAGAGAGTGCGGTCTCTTTTCCCTCTCCGGGCTCTCGGCGAGAGGGATCTGAGCTCGGCGGCGAGAGGGATCTGAGCTCGGTGAGAGAGAGAGAGACCTCAGATCTGAGAGAGAGAGAGAGAGAGAGAGAGCGCTCAGAAATCGCAGATTTGTACGGGCTTTTTTTTTTTTTAATCCGCATCGATCCTGGACCGTTCGATCAAAACCAATCGGACGGTCCAAACGCCACGCCGCATCTATTGCCACATCGCACGCCGCAGTCTATCATTCCTCTCTCTCTCTCTCTCTCTCTCTCTATATATATATATATATATATATATATATATATATATATATATATATATATATATATATATATATATATATATATATATATATATATATATATATATATATATATATATATATATAGGGAAATGAGTTCCTATGACATGTCATAGGGAGTACCCTATGACATATAGTGAGTTAGTAACCCTGGAATATTTAGAATGTTCTGAATTTTTATAAGGATGATCACCCTATCTTAGATAGGACCCCCACAAAACATCGTCTCATTCTAAAGCTTCTAAAGGCATCAAATATGGTTTTCAATTTAACAGTTAAAATGGATGGCCGATAAAGATTCTATCATTTGATGCCCCAACAAGTTTTAGAATGCTTAGATTTTTTGTGGACATTCTATCTAAGGGAAGGTAATCACCCTCAAAAAAATTCAGCACATTCAAAACATTCTAGCATTACTAATTCACCATATGTCATAGGGTACTCCCTATGACATGTCATAGGAAACCAGTCCTCATATATATATATATATATATATATATATATATATATATATATATATATATATATATATATATATATATATATATATATATATATATATATATATATATATATATATATATATATATATATATATATATATATATATATATATATATATATATATATATATATATATATATATATATATATATGGGGCATGCTATAATGCGGCATCCGGTACGTGCGGCATTGCATCGCAGCCGTCTGATGCACGCGCTGCATGTATGCGGTGCACGTAGCGGTGCATCAGACGACTGCGGTGCAGTGCCGCACTTACCGCATACCGTATTATACCATTTCTCTCTCTTTCTCTCTCTCTCTCTCTCTCTCTCTATATATATATATATATATATATATATATATATATATATATATATATATATATAGAGAGAGAGAGAGAGAGAGAGAGAAATGCTAAAATGCAGCGTGCGGGGTGCGGCGTCGCACCGCAGCCGTCTGATGCACCGCTGCGTGCATCGCAGACATCACAGCAGTGCATCAGACGGCTGCGGTGCGGCGCCGCACGCACCGCACGCCGCACCCTAGCATCCCTTTCTCTCTCTCTCTCTCTCTCTCTCTATATATATATATATATATATATATATATATATATATATATATATATATATATATATATATATATATATATATATATATATATATATATATATATATATATATATATATATATATATATATATATAGAGAGAGAGAGAGAGAGAGAGAGAGAAAGAGAGAGAGAGAGAGAGAGAGAGAGAGTAGTGATACATTGCAGCTGGTTTATCGTGCGACGGGTGGGGAATGAGCTGGCCGGCGTGCGGTTCGTCTGATCGGAAGGATCCAACGATCGAGATTCACCCGGACCATTAAAAATCACTATTACTGTAGCGGCTACAGTAACCGCAACTTGGTGGTCCATTTTAATTCCATCGGTTGGATCGATGGAATCAAACGGTCCAAAAAAATTTGCTTGGGCTGTTCGATTCTCATCAATTGGCAATCATCCCAAATAAACGGATGGGAATCCGTTGGATCGATGAGAATCGAATGGCTCAAAACGAATTCGCTGTTACTGTAGCCGATACAGTAACAATGAAATTTTTTTGGACCGTTTGATTCCATCGATCCAACGAATGGAATTCAAATGGACTACCAATTCGCAGTTACTGTATCCGCTACAGTAACAACGATTTTTGATGGTCCAAGTGAATCTCGATCGTTGGATCCTTCCGATCGGACGAACCGCACGCCGGCCAGCTCATTTCCTACCCGCCGCACGTTAAGCCGCACGATCACCCGGCCGCAATGTATCACTACTCTCTCTCTCTCTCTCTCTCTCTCGCTCTCTATACACGTTAAACCACACGATAACCCGATTGCAATGTATCACTACTTTCTCTCTCTCTCCCTATATATATATATATATATATATATATATATATATATATATATATATATATATATATATATATATATATATATATATATATATATATATATATATATATATATATATATATATATATGGGAAAAGGGAGCCTAAACATGAGGTGCACCATCGTTGCTGCACCTCAAGCGTTGTTTACCATCCCAGAAGTTTTAGAATTTGGTCATTTTTAGTGTATGTGTTATCTAAGGTAAGTGTTAGAATTGGTGAGGTCTACAGCTCGTAAAACCTATAGTTTAGCTATGTATGGTTGATAGTATAGGAATGCATATTGGTACGTACCTTAGTACGTGTTCTGATTACAGAACAGAGAGCCATGGCTACATGGTAATCCACTTGAGTGGGAGACTCAAGGGATTGGTCCCATGTAACCTAAATACGTTCACAGCTCTGATTAGGGTTGGTCGCCCTATCAGGATAAGCTGTTGGGATGACAGAGCGTGGGTGTCTCCACCACGGTTATTACCAGGCACAGTGTCTGTGGCCGAACAGAACCAACACGGTGCACAGATCGGTGAGCAGACACCGGTGCACTAAACCGTGTTTCTGCTTAGGGTAAAACGGTCCTAAACCCTGAGGAACCATGTCTGGTGGACTAACCAGTTGTGTGGTGCTTTGGCACACCAATGTGTGAGGATCCGGATGCAGTGATCCAAAACCACGGTGTACTGGGTTACCCGGCTGGCGTTGCATCAGCGTGTCACTCCTGCAGGCTATCCACACCCTTAACGGGAGGTGCGTTCCTTGGTCTGACCTA